>CM053417.1:100500671-100586395 GCA_028644305.1 Xerus rutilus
AGATGGTAGAATGAGATGGACATCATTGTCCTAGGTACACGTATGACTGCACATATCATGTGACCCTACATCATGTACAACCAGAGAAATGAAAGTTTTGCTCCATTTGTGTACAATGAATCAAAATGTACTCTGCTGTCATGTATACCCAATTAGAAAAAATAAATAAAAAATAAAGTATATGTCTTAATGAACACAACATCCAACTCAAGTGTTATATGTTTATCTATACAACCATTCAAAGCATATAAATAAATTATATAATAAACAGAAGAACATGCATTTATATACTAAACATAGAAAAACAATTTTTCATTAACTGTTCATATAATGAAAGTTGACTTCATTTTTGGAAACTTTCATTTTTCAGAGATATAGGCAAAGTTAAATTTAACCATGAGTTTGAATTTAAGTTTTAATAATTTGTCATCGAACACTAATTTACAGATGGCATGGCATAACCACATGGTAGCATGAACTAAGTGTTCCCATTTAAAAATCATCTCAAAAAGCATCTAGATATTTGCTTTAATTCAACACATCTGGTTTTAACATCATTTTTCCTATGCTTTAACTTTCTTTCGAGGTTTCCACATAACGGAAACAGATTTAAGACACATTATTCATGATCATTTTCCCATTTTCAATCATAATCCCTACCTCATTCCACCACTGTAAGGTAAACTGACATTATTTTAGGGAAAAATTTTACAATGGCAAAGTGTGGCCTAAGGCACAGAAAGGAAAGGTAAGAAGATATATGTCTCTACTCTGCCCTCAATTATTATTTGATATTCTGCCCCACAAGCTTCCTATTTTGTGTTCTCAGATGCCTCCATCTTGGCAATCTTGCACTCCCTTCTATCTGATTAAAAGTTTTACTCTAGGGTCCTAGGACATCACCACAAGAAGAGAAGATAATCTAACACTACAAAGCTTTTCTTAAAACCTGACAACAACCAAAAGGTGTAAATATGATTCTACTTTCTCTACTGATTAATCTAATGCTCAAGAACTAATAATCAAATTTAGGATAAGAGAACTAATAGCAAACACGTACAAATTTGGAAAAAATTTAATTATACTAAGCCTTGCTTTTTCAAGTTAGGATGATATGAAGTCTGCATAATAAAACAAGTTTCAAATTTATTTCTTAAGTAATGAAGTAACAGATTTTGGAAAGCAGAGAAAACAAAACAAAAACCAAAGAATATAATAAAAAATTTAAAATAACTGCATGAATTAAATTCATTATATGCAAGTTTCTATGTAAAACATCAATTTAGTCAAGCATATGTTCTTGTCTAAATCAGAATATGTCAACAATGTAATCACTCAGGTAGTGATCATGAGAAGGAAAACATCATAAATACCATTCTGTACCTACAAGCTGTAATTCAGAACACAAACATTAAAACTGAAACAGAATTCAATATCCAATCCAGGTAAAACTCAAGGATACAAGGTCACTAATAGTTTACCAATTCTAGACTAGATTTAGGAATAATAGTATGACGAGTTTGTGAAGGGTCTAGACATAAGGTCTAGACCTTGTCATTAAAGAATACTCAATTTAAAATAGTGAAAAAATTCCTTTAACAATACTAGGTCCTGAAAGGAAGGATGAATCCAACAAAATAGCACCACACACACACAAAAAATCAATCCAAAGCAGCAAAACTACTATCGTGTCACCCCCATACATGCTGTTGAATGAGACTCTCTCCAATTAGCTTTTGTAGATTGTCACATCTCAGACGATTAGAGCTAGTTGCACGAAAAATTGTCTCATTCAGAACATGCTTTGAGAGGGTTTACAAGATCCCAATGGAGCTTCCAAACTTGCTTTGTTTTCCTAATTGAAAACTTAGAAGGTAATAACCTCCTCTCAATTCATAGAAAGCCGGAAACCCTAGGATACAAAGCAGTTTCCAAAGAAATTTAAAATAAAATCATGTATCATTAAAAATTGAACAAAACAAACCAAGCACGTCTCCCAAAGAAAGCAAAAACATGCCTTTGAAACAAACAGTAAGTCACCACTGTTCATTGCAGAGTGGCATGTCAGTTACAGAGTGGCAGAATGAATGTGCAAGTTGCCAAATTGAACTAATTCATGTTCTGAATTAAAATAAAACACCCTCAATGTTGTAGGCCACTTCTATTCACTAGTATTCCTAGGGTTTGCTGTGATCTGTCTTGGGAGAAATGCAGGCATTGCACAGCTGCTTTGGCTCATGTCTTGCTCCTCCCAGGCATCCTTTCATGCAGGATTCCTTTACTGTAATGCATATAGTCTTCCTTCATGGAGTGACCTACATATTCACATATGTGCCCAAAACACCCTAGGATAAGGAGGAGGGGAAAGCTGCACAAGTCTTATTATAAGAAAAGTAACTGAAAAACTACTCTTCTGAGCAAAAGAAGAAATCAAGATCCACCTTCCAGTGTAGCCTCTGTGCTTCCAGCTTTAGCTATTACAATTCCAACAGGGGATAGCATACAATAATCATGAATAGCCAGGTTACCCCAAGAGCTAAATATAAAATTTAATTCCCCTTTTCCACAGAAATGTAAACTTGGATTAAACTATTCATTTCAGGTAAGTTAAATGCATTCATTTTTTCATGTAACAATTGGTCACAATACTATTGTAAGGTGTCCAGTGAGGGCTTGTAAAGGGTATGAACTAAAACTATATAAAGATCTTTCCTCAAGAAATTTCCACTACCAGTAAAGGGTTATGACAAGCACATAAATCGCTATGGAAAAATATAGAGTGCTATGATGAGATTCATCAGTGTTCTTAAATCCAGCACTGAAACACAAATATGTATTAAGGACTAATTATGCAATGACTCCTTTAAGCACAGTTATTCTAACAGACATATACATAAACATGTATAAGATATTTTTACACTCAATGAGCTTTTACTATTCAGTTGGGTAAATATAAAACAGATGTTAAAAATGCAGTAATCATATATCCTAATCGCTGCTGAATCCTCAGCACCTGGCATATAGTAGATCCTTGATAAAAGTGGGTTTTATGAATAGATAACTGTGCATATACTTTTCTGTGTACATGTGCATGTATATGTATGTGATAATACATATACAAGGTAGCTAGCATTGTATATTAAATGAAATATGACACCTCTAAAAATGTTCCTCCCTGTGTTAATTAAATGTATTTCACAGAAATTATCAGGAGAAGACAGTCTTCCATTATAAGCACAAATATAGAAGACATTTGGAAAAACTTCAAGGAGGAAAAATTGACTTTGGGAAAATGCTCTGATGTAAAGCTCTACTATAACAGACAGGTTTTGTTCCACAGAAAATATTTTTATTCCAGTTGTAAAATGGGTCAGTCTATGCCAAACCACAAAAGATACACCCACATATGTATTTAACAAAGAAGAATATAGACTGGAAGTGCAACATTAGCTATTCTTTTTTTTTAATTTTTTTTTTTTAGTTGTAGATGGACACAGTGTCTTTATTTTATTGCTTTGTATGTGGTGCTGAGGATGGAACCCAGGGCCTCACGCATGCGAGGCAAGGGCTCTACTGCTGAGCTACAATCCCAGCCCTAGCTATTAATTCTTAACGGAATTTTTAGTTTAATAAAGCAGCTGGAATCACCTTCCATTTTGCTCTTTCCACTGTATAATGTTACTACTTTTTATTACTTCAAATTTTTACTAGCAATCAAATCTATTTCTTTCACCTTTCTATTCCTAACTGCTAGGGCCTAAATTCATGGCTTTCTCACCTGCACTACTGGCCTCACTTCCCACTCTCTTGTCTCAGAGTTCTTTCCAATCTATCTGGTCAGGTAACTCCTCCTCAAACTTCTTCAATAATTCCTGACATACTGCAAGATAGTATTAGCATTTCCTGCCATGGCATACAAAGCCCTTTGTGAATTGGATCACATCAATATTTTACCACATTTTCTACTGAGACTCATTTTCTCACCTACTGTGTCCAAATATACATGTATTTCAGCCATATCAATCTCTTTCAGGTAAAAGATAGTCTAGTAGCTACACAGAATAATTACAGACACAATTATGGCTACCAAAGATGTCCATGTATTTATTCTCATAGCCTGTGAATATGTTGACATACATAGAAAAAGGGACTTTTAAGATATGATGATTAAGTATTTTGAAAATAAATTATTCTAGACTAACCTGGTGCACCCATTGCAATCACAAGGATACTTATCCTTATAGGAAGGAGACATGAAGGTCAGAGTTAGAGGAGATGTGACAACAGAAGCAGAGGTCAAATAGCAAGATTAGAAGATGCTATGTTGTTGGATTTGAGTTGAGGAAGGAGGCACAAGATAAGGAATGCAGGTGGTTTCTAGAGGTTGGAAATGGCAGGGAAACAGATTTTCCCCGGAGCACCTTAAAGCAATGCAATTCTGCTGACAACTAGATTTTAGAAATTCTGACCTTCAGAACTGTAAGATAACAACTAAATGGTGTTTAAGCAAGTAAATTTTAGGCAGTTTTTTATGATAGCAATAGGAAATGAATTCACTACACTTGTGTGTTTCATATTACTAAGTTTTACAAGATCTTTAATATCAGAGATGGATAATTGTTTAACTTTTTAATCCCAAAGAGAATTCAGTCCAATTGCTTGTTTGCATCATGTTTTGTTCAAAAACATTCTCTAAATTTTAAAAGTAACTAAAGGCTGGGCATGGTGGCACACACCTGTAATGCCAGCAACTGGGGAAGCTGAGGCAAGAGGATCACAAGTTTAAGGCCAGCTGGGCAACATAGTGAGGCCATGAGCAATTTAGCAAGACTGTCTCAAATTTTAAAATATAAAAAGGACTGGATATGTGGCTTAGTGGCACCCATGGATTCAATTCCCAGTACAATTAATCAATCAATCAATGTAAATAGAAATGACTAGTTGTTCATTGAAAGTGCATATAAAGATGTTTAATATGAAGAATGTAATCTGCTTATAATTTTGTGCAAAGTTAGAAAAATTATGATTGTAACAATTTTTTTCTATTTGCCTTAACAAATGTTTTCAGTGAATAGTGTGTACAGCTTCTGATAATTTGTTTTTTTCTATTATGTTTGCCAACATGTATTAAAATGCAACTTTTGGGAAAAAAAATAAAATAAAAAAAAAAAAAAAGAAATGACTAGTGAGTATGAAAGAATAAAGATTATTGCATCATTTTGAAAAAGTCTGTTCAAAAGCTATGACAAGTACAAATGTTTTATAATATACAAAGCTTGCAGTTAAATAAGTCTTCTATATGGTTCCAAGAAAAACAACTACCAAAGTTTTGGGTAAATTATATGAAAACATTTCACAATATGAATTACGGATATGGAAAATTAGGAACAAAATGTTCGAACCTGACAAAGATAAATCATTTTGCCTTCTTTCTTTTACTAACACTTCCTATATTTTTACATAAGAAATTTAAAAGACAAATATGTACAAATATCTAAACATTTTAACTTTTTTTATATCCAGGCATAGCTGATGTAGGTCAATGTTATCAGGCATTGCCTACAGTAGGCATGCAATAAATGCTTATTAATACTTGTATACAGAACCAAGCACTTTGCCCTTTGAGAATATGAAGATACTACCATGCATAAAAGAAAACAAATATATTTAAAAGAAAACAAATATATTTTATATTTTTATATTAAAAATATTTTTATATTTTTATTAATTTTATATCTAAAAGAAACAAACATATTTATGTGCATTATATGTAAGTTCTCATAACCAAAAGCAAATTCTTTCCAAAATTTGTGAAGATTGTTAGTGTTTGTATATGAGTCTGTGTATATATGTGCATATATTTGTGGTGTGTATTATATGCCTTTTGTTTTAAAGGGCCTTTATAAGAGCTAAGATCCTTTGAAAATTTTTCATTAAAAAATTTGTCAACCAAGAATTTTTTCTTGGACCTTATTCATTTGGGGTATACAGATAATCACAATTGCTTTTTCAAGATAATTTTGGTAGTGGCTAGTGTTTTCCACTTAGCTTTAGTGCCCTCAGGCTCTCACATCTCCAATTGCAAGCCCAGTCCACTAGACCAGCAGGAAAACTTATGTCATGAAGCACAAATCCATTCACCACACATTCTTCACTTTCATATTTCTACTAGGAGTTCTTATTGATATTAGTGAGTAACTAAAAAATCTGTAATGCCTTTTTCTCCTTCAGATACCAGAACTATAAACATCACAAGTCGGGCTGGGGTTGTGGCTCAGTGGTAGAGCACTTGCCTCACACGTGTGAGGCACTGGGTTCAATTCTCAGTACTGCATATAAATAAATGAATAAAATAAAGGTCAGTCAACAACTAATTTTTTTAAATCACAAGACTTTAATGGCAACATATTAAAAATGATTTTAATATTCTGTAATATGAATGTACTCATCTACAAAATTTGACTTCTGTAATAGAGAGCTGCAAACTGACATGATAATTTCATGATATATAAAATTTTTTTCTATCTCCTTAAAAATCTTTCTCCGTTTCCATTATAAAAAATATATCAAAAAGTACAGCAGATGCACATACACTTTTTAAACTAAGTTAAATAAGTTGAAGAAAATAAACGTTTGGAAAATATCAGGCTCATTTAAAATAATCTTTAATAATCTCTTGGAAATTTTCTTCCCTTGTTTATTTTCTCACTGCATTCTGTTTATTACTGCATTTTTATCAACACTGAAAAGCCACAAGATGGCATTGGAGAGTTCACATACTTTATAGAACATATTTATAGGAAAAACTTGAAGAATACTTTTTTCAGGTAGTTTTCCTATCTTCTAAAATGACAACACATTTAAGAAGAAAATACTACAGTATGGAATCTTTTTCTCACATATACAGCAATAATTTTCCTTTATCTTTCACAATATGTTTATTTCATAGCAATACAAGGTAAATGAAATATGCTTTTAGAGCTCAAAGCAAAATGCCAATGGTTGAACTTTACTGAAATCAAGGTAGCAGAAGTAATTGGAAAATATTTTAGTACAATTAGTAAAATATGAATGACAATTCATAGTGTTTAGACTATACATAAGAGGCACCCTGAGGCTTCTTAAACAAATATTTATAAATAACCCTCAGAGATTTTAAACTTGGCAAAGTTATCCACTGATGTTGCCTTAAGCCCACATTTTCCATTCAAGGTGTCTTGCACGGATATCTTAGACAAAAAATCTACAAAAGGAAATTTGCTTTAAATAAGCAAAAATAGACAAACACAGCTTAGTATTTTGAACCACCAAGCCCAATTTCACCTAAGTATAACATCACTACAAGGAAAGGAATCTTATTTTTATTTTAGCTATGTAATGATAAACCATGTGATTTTTAAACAGCAACTGAATTCACATTTTTTTTCCTCATGAACCCTTATTTTACATTGATAACCTCAACTTCGTGGTGTTAGTACAAACTACGTAGCATCAAGTTAAGTGTAGTTAACAATAGACCTCAGGTACCCCAACTCCAAATTCTGCCCTTCTAAATGGTTAATTGATGTGGCAACATATAAAATATGTTACAGGAGAAAAAGCATCACTTTTACAGTACTCAGTATGTATTGAAAATGTGTATGTTTATGAACTTAACAAAATTAACTATTTTTCTACTGGTGATGACCTGGCTTGAAACCCAAGTCTCTTAATTTCCAGTGCTGTGGAGTTCATAATATTCACCAGATCAATCTTAACCACTTCTGGAAAAATAACTGAAAGCAAGTGTTTTTAATGATCTTTGTTGTAGATGAAAGTGGAAATGTCAATATTAGCTGTCTGGTGAAATGTCCTGCCAAGTTATGATAGTCAACATGAGGATTAACCTTGACAAATTATAATACACTTGTAAGTCACCTTTCTTATCTGTTTGTATGAACTATGGGAATGAAAATTGAATCAATATTTCCCCACCTTCAGCAGGTTAGTCTATGACAAGCATACTTCAAATATAGGTAGGACAGTTTTGATTTAAAAAAAAATCCTTCCTATAGTACATTTTTTCATTAGCATAATTGACCAAGAATATGCACTTGCTTTACCTAAATACAAAAAGCACAATTTCTAAAGAAAGTGTTTTTTAAAACAAATAAACAACACTTCTCATATACTGATTTTGTGTAATGGAGATTTCTTTTAAAAAATACATGTGTGACATCAACTTCTTTCGGTCTCCTATTTATCTCAGTCTCTGCATTTTCAGGAATGTTGATTTGGTGACTTATTTACAGTTATCTGACTCAACTCTATAAAATTTAACATTATCTCTCACCCATTTTGAAGCTTTCTCTTCCCTTTGTTTCCAGGAATACATTAAATACTCTTTACTTCTAACTTCCTTTTATTCTCTTCACCTGATTTGCTGAACTTGTGCTCGCTCTCTCTCTCCCCCCCTCACTCTTTCCCTCCCTCTGCAAACCTTTTCAAGGCCAGTGTTCTACAGAACCCTTGATCTTTCCCCTTTTACTCTTCTCTCCCTGCATGCATTCCCTAATCATTATATCATGCTACACTTAATATGAGGATAATTTTAAAATCTACAACTCTTGCCTTGACTTTTTTAGTATATTGAAAAGAGATACCCTAAAAGATATGTTCACCCAGACCTGTGAATATGACGTTTGGGTAGTACCTCGCTGATGTGATCAAGTTAAGGATCTCTAGATGAGATCATCCTGAATTATCCCAGTGGATCCTAAAGCCAATGACAGGTATCATTTTATGAGAAAAATGGATATTACAGCCGCCTCCCCCCACAAAAAAATCCTCATGAAGATGGAAGCAGAGATTGCAGTATCATAGCCACAATAAAAGACTAAGGCAATAAAGGATTCTCGCATAGTGCCTTTAAAAGAGTGTGACTCTGTTCACACCTTGAATTCAGATTGCTAGCCTTGAAAACTGTGAGAGAAAAATTTTGTATTATTGTATATTGTCTAATTTATGGTACTTTTCTATAGCAGCCACAGGAAACTAATATGAACCCAGACTGATGACCCCATTAGCTCAATATTTCCAGTGACTGCTATAGCTCAAACATTCCAAATAGAACAAATTCCATGCCCTCTTCCTGAATAAATTGCCACTTTTCTATTCTCTGTAATTGGCAACACTATCAATGTAACTTCTCAAATTATTTCACAATCTATCTCCAAATATTCACCTGATGTTTAGTCTTCTTCAGAAAAATATTTTCAATCCCTCTACTTTTCAGACCCTCAATATATCTCCATATAAATGTTATTGAGTCCCCGACTGGTCATTCTTAAATCCCACTATAGTCTTTCCTATAAGAAGTGTTATCTGTTCAAAACCATATTTTACCATGTGCTTCTCATATGAGTTTCACAGAAGTTTGTCTTCCCTTCCCTGTAAAGACAGTTTCACTGACATAACTGACAAACATATGTAGCACCTTTGTATACATAATAAGGAGTTTCATCTTTATGGTCTATAGATGATGGACAGATCCACTAAATGATGAACAGATCCCAATCTCACAGTCTGAATTTTCTAATGAAGGGATTTAAAGTAATTACATCTCTCAGCCAAAACTTTTTGTCCTACAAAATATAATCCAAAATCCTTTGCAAGATATATAGTACCATTCACACTTTATCCTTAATCTACTATTTGATGTAAGTCACAAATACCTTTTTACTGTTCTGTTTCAGCAAGTGGACATTTCAAGTTTCTCTGCTTTGGGGATCTTTAATGTGATTGACAGAATCACAATCCTCCCATTACAGAATGATTTTCTTCACCTCTTTCTTTCTAACTTCTCACATCTAACTGAACATCAATCAACCTAGGTGGATTCTAACTTTAAAATTGCTCTCTTCTGTCTTCTGTGTTCTAAATGCTGCAACTTTAAGTCAGAAAAATTATTTTTGTCTCTAGAGTTTTTGTTGTTATTGTTGTTCAAAGATATATAGACTCCTTCAGGCTACTTACTACAAGGAAAAAGAGGTGTTTCTGAAAGGATATTTGTGGAATATGGATGAACCTTAAAAGTTCCCATGCTCCTAAGCATCAATAGTGTCTGTTTACTTTTTCCTTCCCTGTCCCTCTTCCTTCCTCTGCCGTGCTTTCTTTACCTATACCTCCCCTTCTCTCTCTCTCTCTCTCTCTCTCTCTCTCTCTCTCTCTCTCTCTCTCTCTCACACACACACACACACACACAATCACACCTTTATTATAGGCAATGGATCACCTGGCCCCCTTAGCAAAATATTGCAACTTCTCTGTTGTTACCTCCTTCCTCCATTACTACTGGACCATCCTTTCTCTAGTCTCCAATCTACTTCAAAAAGAAGTTTACTTGAATTAGTTAACTACAAGTTGTGGTAAGCAGAAAAATGCCTCCTCCCCTGAAAGATGTACACAGCCTTATTCCTGCAACATGTGACTATATTATATTACATGGCAAAAGGGACTTTGCAAATGTGATTAAATTTATTGAGATAGGTAGACTATCCTGGATTACCCAGGAGAGACTAAAATAATCACAAGGGTCCTTTTAATGGAAAGAGAGAAGTGAGCCAAAGTCAGAGGAGATGTGATGACAAAAGTAGAAGTTGGAGTGATGCAGGAGGACCATGAGCCAAGGAATGAAAGCAGATACTAGAAGCTGGGAAAAAAGCCAATATGCTAATATGCTTATAGCCAATAAGCCAATATAGCTAAAAGGCCCCAATATGGATTATCCTCCGTAGCTTCCACAAATTCCAACTAATTTTGATCTCAAGAAATGTAAGGTAATAATTTATGTTGTTTTAAGCCACAAAATTTGTTAAAGCAAAGGTAAGACACTGATGTGCCAATGTTCGTAATTTCCAATCCATCTGATGGATCACCCTCAAGCCTACAATTGATATTGTATGGATCAACAGTTTATCCTCTACTACCTGTGTGCTATGTCTACAAAAAAACATCAATTCCTTAACATAGCTTAAAATGCCCATCTTGACCAGCTCCTTCCTACTACCTTCTGTCTCTCACCTCTTTCACCAAATATTTAGAACTATGTATTCCATTTTTACCCTCAATGCGGTGCCATACTACAAGTATTTATTTACTTGAGACAATCTCTTCCCCCATTGAAATCTTTTTCAACTTGGAAGATTGATCCATGTTGACTTTATCTTCTCATGTGAACTGACTGTGAATGAGGCATCATTCTCACTATTGGCATTAATCTGTGCCAAGCCCATATAAAACTGTACTGACAAATAAAAATGAATAAGTTGACAATGAAATGCACAGGTAGATCAGATGATTGCTATACAATGACATTGAATGATTTTATTTTCTTAGGTACAAGCTCTATTCTTGTTTGACTTATTGTAATTAAAGATATCAATTAAAATGAATATTAAGATTACTGTAGATCTAAGTTTAAAAATTATAAACATATCATAAATAGAAGATAAATATTTTTTCAAGAAAAATTGAACTTCATTTTTCCATTTCAAAAAATGAAGAATTTAAAGTATCATAAGTTTGGTCTTACAAGGTATCCCAAAGGAAAATAAGGGGAAATGTTGCATACTTTTTGACATTTTTCACAAACTGAGAACAAACACATGGTAGCATAGTCAAGGCAGATGCTGGGGGACTAGGTTGTCTCTTAATCATGTAGAATTAAGATCATTGACTTCCAGGAATGCCCAAGAGACCTGATGAACATAAATCACATTGACAAGAGATGGAAGTACCCTACCACATTTTTCATTCCTGTTCAGTTAAATCTAACTTTCTTTACACAATAGTATACTTACTGTTACTTAAAGAAATGAAGATCCAGAGATAACAAAGATTTGAATCTAAACTCTGTCTTTGGTTTCCTTAACTACTATAGACTTTTATAAATTATTTGGGTCTAAATTCACAAGTTTTAGAAAATCCCTTGAGGCTGGCCTTCCTCTTACTATCAGTATGAATTGCATCTAAATAATTTTACACAAACAGGTGTCCCCTGTCAGGTTTCAGAATGAAGAAAAGATCAGCTCCTTCCAGCAATCCTTTCAGTCTTTAATAGCTAGCTGCTTTGGGAAACTTCATATATCTTAAATCCCTTCTAGAATAACATGCACTCGTTGGTTTATAAAATATAGCCACTTACTCTTCTCCATTTGCTCTAACAACTATGAATACTTCTTTCCTATACTTAATTCACTTGCTTATTTATCAAGTATCAGTAATCATGAGCTATACCCTTTTCATAATGGCCAGGACTGAGCAGTATCGTTACAACCAAAATGTCTGCACAATGATATTAGTACTTCCTTAAAGCAGTGGTAAATGTAGTAAAGGTCCAACTCAGAAATAACTGAAGAATCATTTTCCTTGCCTTCTAACAGATTTTGAACTACATTCCAAACCTGGGAAAACACTCATGATTTGTAAAGGTCCATTTTATTCATCTAAACCCTTAACATGTCCTAGATATTGCTTATTATGAGTTTATGTCTTATGCTTCAATAGTCTTATATTATACATGACACTAGATTTAAGGAAAAAAACACTTTATGAAATGTCTCCTTTATTTTACCTTTCTTTCTAATATTGCATTGATTCTGCAGCACTCTCACTGAGAAACCCCAATCTGAACATTAAAACCACTCAGCCATTGATTCATGTAATCATTAATTAAAACATTTCCTTGAGCCCTGAATTTATTTTAGCTATTTTGGTACTGTATATTATATGCATATAAAATTTGTGATTCTTATATTCAACATCTTATATTCTGGGGATGGATGAAAGCAAAGAGAAATGTACAAAAGCCAAATGATCATGGACCCTTTTCTCTAATTTCTCTATCCAGGTTCCTCTAACTTCATTTCTCTACAGTGTCCTAAATTCTTCCACCAAATTATATCTTACACTTGAGTTCCTCCGAAGTGCTATAGTCATACTTTGTCCATACTAATTCTTCAACAGTTTGTATTATTTCCCTGCTCTCAAAGCTTGCTCTAAATTCTCTTAGATATACAAAATAAATACACACACACACACACACACATATTGCTGACAAAGACCATATTAACCTCTCTGAATGGCCTGGTACAGGTATCAGATGTAGCATTTTAGGAACTTTAACTCTTTAAACAAAGAGGTGAAGATATTTTAATAATTAAAATGTTCTACAAAGACACAGTGGCAACATGAACAGATTATGTTATTTGCAGAAAAATACCCTAAAGGAAAGAAGGAAGGAAGAGGGGATGGAGAGTGAAGGAGGAGGAAAAGAGAGAAGGGAGGGAAGTAGAGGAAGAGAGAGAGGAAGGGAGTAAAGGGTGGAAAAGAAGAAAGGGATAATCAAGAATACTAAGCTATATTTTCTAAATCGATTGACATACAAAAGATTCTCCAAGCACACATTTGCTTTACATATGTTTTTGTACAGAATTCTTCAAATGACAGCAACTCAAATGTTTACTTACTGAATTGCTCTAACACTTCACACACTTGAGGGGGATAAGTAATATTGATAGTATGCCTCTTTGTTCAAGTACTGTTTATAATTTTTTAAGTACAAAATGGTTCCAGGAGAAAAATCTATTATGTAATCGAGGCTGAGTATCTTTTTCCAATAATATTAAAGGTCTTGATTTTAAATGTATGCACAACTTTAGAGACTAAATATAATCCTTATTTGTCACAACATGAACATATATACAATGATATTTAAAACAAAATATTACAAAGTTTTATTTTTAATATTCCAACCAGGATGTTATAATGACATAACTGCCTTATTAGATTTCATTTGTTCCTTAAATTAATAGCAATAGGTGTGTAAGCCAATGTGGTAAAAATAATGCATCTCCAGCTTATGTGATTACAGTTCCTATTGCTTTCAAATTTGGTCTGTTAATGAGAAACATATACTTCTAAAATTTTTGGAATGACTGTATGTGTTAGCCTAAAGTAAACACTACACACAACTAACATGCTATAAAAATTCAACATTAGAGTGCATTATAATCTTATATGTACTCAATTAGTAAAATGTCTAGTTCTGGTTTTCAAGAGACTGCAGTAAATGTAAAAAAAATTGTAATTTTTACAATGAATGTTTACTGAAGTTTCACAATGATCAATAAAATCAAGAATAAAAAGAATTGAATGATAAGAATAAAGAACAGGGATAAGTAGTCTTCTTGGTTAATATGCAAGACCCAACATTAAAATTTGATTTTGAATCCCTGGCCTTGGTGCCTCTGGTTTTATAGGTTGGGCTGGGCATGAACATTAAGCCATTAATCTTTTTAGAAGAAGATGCCAAGTGTACTCCTCTTCTACTTGATCTATGGAGATCAGTAATGATGCTATTCAGTAAGCAACAGATCTGGTTCTCTCATGCAAAAAGGTCCCGTAGTAACAAACATCAGTTGAAATGAATCCAAGTTCAGTGAATGAAAGCTTATAGATAAAATATTAATTTCCAAATTTCATACTTAATATCCCAAAACAAACCAAACATACTTCCATTTATATGGGACTTAATATAGACACTGGAAAAAGTCATATTAATTCACATTCTAGAGAAAGGTAAAACAAGCATGCTGTAAATCCCTAGTACCTACCTTATGTGTCATTATTACATTGATATAAAAACACGTTTGGTTTAGTTGACAACTATATTCATAATTTGAAGACAGCAAAGTCTCAGAACTTACACCTCACTTAAGATGGCATTTCAGTAACACCCTCCTAAAATAATTATTTGTATCATTGAAAAGAAAAATTGAATTTAAACAGGTTAATGAGCTTTCCCAAGTCTCTAGAGCAGGAGATACAAATTTTACATTTGTCCCACATTTCTAGGTCTACTCTATAATTCTCAAATATACAAAATAAGTCCCAATTTGATAAAAACTTCTTGCACCCAAATTAGAACTTATATAGAATGGACTCGATACCATTATTTTATGATGAAAAGAGTCACATGTGCATTGCAGTAAATGAATCATAGATCTGACACACACACAACTGACAAAACAGATTTTATATAATCAAGTGTAGTAACTAGAAAAATGAGTTTAAGATTTAATCAATAATCATATACCAACCCTAGAGGTTCCAATCAAATAAAAATACCTCCCAAGATAGATGAAATAATATTAATCATAGAACCACTACTTTTCACATTACTTACAAACACATCAATGGCATATACAGAAGCATTACCAAAATGTTCTAGAAGCACTGGTGAGCTCAATAAAATACCTTTTGCTTCTCATCCCTGAACCTTGTCCATGCACAAAGCTCTTCCCAATTTCTTCCCAGACTTTCTCCCCAAAAGGGGTTCATGTGAGCAAAATTGCTCTCTACTTCTCTTGTGTGGCTTTTTTCATTATGTCAACAGAAACTTGAAACCTGTTAACCTAGGGGAATGAGATGGTTGCTGAAGAGCCCCATCTCAATCTTATCATGTCCTCTCCTTTCTGAATTCCAAATGTTCGATTCTTAATGTCACAACTTTCAACAGCCTTGTGAACATTAACTCATTTTTTTCTTCACTGTCTCTCTGGAACTAACAGAGAACACATCCTAATTCTAGCAGCTAAACACAATGCATATCTTCTTCCTTTATGTTTAAAAGCTATAACTTCAAAACTTCTGTAGCCTTACATCAAATGTGAACTTGTCAAGGCTTTGTATTATTATTAACATTAAAGTTTCACATCAGTTTGTATTAAATCTTCTCTCTCTCTCCTTTTTGTTTGTTTGTTTTTATACCACGGATTGAACCCAGGGGACGCTTAATGACTGAGTCACATCCCCAGACTCTTTATTTTGAGACAGTCTTCCCAATTTGCCTAGGGCCTTCTTAAGTTTCTGAGACTGGCCTTGAACTTGTGATCCTCCTTCCTCAGTCTCCCAAGTTGCTGAAATTACAGGCATACATGACCATATGTGGCTCAATCCTTTTATATGCTTCCCTAATTCCAAATATCAACAGTCCACTACTGACTCAGATAACTGATAATATGTAAAGTTTTCCATAAGATTCAACACTGATCTATTTAGCAGCCCCTTTCATTACCATTCTACTCTATCTCTGTTTCCTTACTAAAATATTATGGTGTGTCCCTCTGACATTTTCTTAAATAACACTGGTGCTTTCTATAACTGCTTCCAAGTGAATTCAGCAAATCAGCTGAAGTACAAACCTAAAAAGAATCTGCCCTAAGCATAGCCGAGAATGAAATGCTAACATTAAATGTTAACATAAAAAATCCACAATATTTCCACGCAAAAATTAAGATGACACTCTGTAAAAGAATGTTGAAACTCATATATAATGAAATAAAAATGTAAGTTTTTATATTGAATTCATTCCAATTCAAAGTAAACAACAACATAAGCTACATTCATTTCAACTCACTCGCACTTTTATAACACCCTATCAATACACTCGATTATATACCCATATATCTACAACATCTCTACAATGTGGATTCCCAACAGTTGTCAACCTCTCAAAAAAAGCACATGTGTAAATGTAGCACCATCACTTTAAGGCATAAAAATGAGGGAAGAAAGAGGAATACTTCTTACCAGAGCCTCTTTTGGTCACAACCTTCAAACTCTGAGTAAAAGTAGCATATAAGAGAATCAAATGCGGAATCGGAGCTTTCATCTTCCAGCTCTTAAAGGCTGTTCCCTACAGCAAAGATAAAAAGAAAAAGAGCATTTTTAAAAGACATGTATCAATGTTATAAGATTGTTCGTAAGACATGTGATCAAGAATAATTGGGGCAATGAAAAACACAAAACAACATGAATGGGCTCTCTGTTACATTTTCCCAAGTGTTGTGTGGTCCTTAAGTTTAACCAAAATTAATAATGTCAAAATTATGTCTCTATAGGCTTTTCAAAATGCTTTAAAATGTTATATTCACTTACAAGCTAGAATTTTTATGTAGAGGCCCTAATTATATTTAAATAGGTGAAACAAGTCCTTCAAAATAACTATTTATCTAACAATTTACTTTTAATATAAATTGCCAAAACTGACATTTAAAAATATCCCATGCTGCAATAGTATGTGATTTTATTCAGTCATTCTTTCCAATCAAGAAATCTTACATTTTATGCTGCTGATGATTTAATTGTGATTTTGAAAGTCTCTTTTAAAAACTTCAAAAAAGATACATCCAGAGAATGTTGAGACTTTCGTCTCTATTACAGGAAGGTACACTGTGGATGAAAGCTTCAAAAATATATATAATTTCTTTCTATTATAAGGCTCTCAATGGGATTTCAGAAAGGATGCTACCCTCGAGTTGGGATTTCAAAAGGGGAACTATGTCACTTGAAATTAACAGTATATACATCATCTTCCTCAGAAAATCATGCCTCCTTTCTCCAAGATTTTTTTGATGTAGAAATGAAAAATTTGTATATATTTAAGTTATATAACATGATGCTTTAGTATGAATATATATTATGAAATAATTGCCACAATCAAGTTAGTTAATGCATCCATCTCTGGGCATAGTTACTATTTATTTGCTTGGTCAAAACACTTATATCTACTTTTAGCAAATTTCAAGTACATAATGCAGTAGTATCAAGTATATAATGCAGTACCCCATGCTGTATATTAGATCTCCAGAATTTATTCATCTCATATCTGCAAGTTTGTCCCTTTACAAACACTCCATTTTCCTCAACTCCTCCCAGCCTTTTGCTATCACCTTCTACTGTATTACTTTTATTTTTGTATATGGCTGAAATAGTAGAGCTGAAAGGCTGAATTTCAAAAGGCAGCAAGTCAGAATACAGTTCAAATATACTGTCAACCTATGATAGCACAAGTTTCTTTGTAAGACATTTGAGGACTGATTGCATCCAGTTTTCCATCACTATAACTTTATTAAAGATGAGGAAGCAGAAATGGTAATTTGACACAGTTTTTGCCCTCCCAGAGACTCAGGTACCTCTGAATATTTTGAATGGTTAATTCATTTACATTAATAAAGGTCTATTAAAAATATTTTTTAATTCACAAAAGAAAATCAAAATCCATTCACTGGCAGTAAAGTGTCACCATCATTATTTTAGTGAGAAAATCAGAGAATTTATAAAATAACATTGAAAACAAGCTCTTTTAACCCCAGCACACATTTAAATGATGACAGTCTCTGTCAGTTTTCTAACCAAGGACTTTAGGTTCACATGAAGACATAAATGAAATCTGGTTTGAAGAGCTGATTCATCAGACACATCTGAGAAACTGCCACAATAAAGTGTAAGCCTGAGTCATACATTCCTCAAACCCAAATCCCATTTCCCAGCCACCTCACTAACTGGAGCTGCAGGAAATCTACAAGTTGATATCTTAAGCCTTCAGGTTAGCAGTGAGAATCAGTTCCTTTCTCAGTGTGAGCTTAATCAGTACTGCCCAAGAAACTCCAGGATCCAGCTACACACTGCAAACCCTTTCAGCTTAAATATCTTATTACTTTAGTCTTGTTCAAAATACTATTTCCTTACTCATGTCATTTCTATAAGACACAGTCTAGTTTGCAATTCTATTTCTTAAAATTAAATTGGTTTAGAAATCATCAATTTGGTAACATCAAGATCCTTAATTGAATCTCTTGAAACTCTGTATATTAGGGAAAACAAAAAATTACATCGCATTTCACAGACTTGATGTCTTGATCAATCTGTAATAATCTCTACAAAACAATTTGAAGAAATTTATTGTATCTTAAATCAAAAGATGGATTAAATATGTCTAGTCATAGATAATCTTTGCTGTATTGGTGGCAAAATTAAAATTCTTACCCAGAAATAGCAATGACAACTGTATACAATTGCCCCACCTGATCAGCAGGGGATATGTCCCAAGACCTTTGGTTTTGCCTGAAATCACAGATAGTAACAAGCCCTGTGTATACTGTGTCTTTCACCACATACACACACATTTTATAAACTTTAATTTATAAATTAGATACAGTAGAGATTAATATTTTTAAAATTTTATTATGACTAAAAACTTTGCAGATTTGTAACAAAAGTTGCATGAGTTATAATATTGTATTGTACTGTACTCACCCTTCTCATGATAATGTGAGATAATACAATGCCTATGTGTTAAGATGAAGTGAGGTGAATGATATGGGCACTATGATAGAGTTAAGATACTACATAAGTGCCTCTTGCACACGCGCACTGTGATAACCACCATAGTTAATTGGATAACAGAGATGGCTACAAAATGAGTAATAGGAGTATTTTTTTTGGTACAGGGGATTGAACTCAGGTATATTCAACCACTGAGCCACATCCCCAGCCCTATTTTATGTTTTATTTAGAGACAGGTTCTCACTGAGTTGTTTAGTGCCTTGCCCTTGTTGAGGCTGGCTTTGAACTCTCAATTCTCCTGTTTCAGCCTCCTTAAGTGCTGGGATTACAGGCATGCACCACTGTGCTTGGCTAGGGGTATTTCATATACAGGGTGCATACCCTAGACAGAGGATACACTCATTCTGAGTGGGACTGTGCATAACAGTGCAAGATTTTGTCACACTACCCAAAACAATAAACAATTTATATCTCATGAATTATTTGTGGAATTTTTCATTAAATACTTTTAGAGTATGGTTGACAGAAAAACCAAAACTATGGAAAATGAAACTATAAAGGGAGCTACCAGATAATCCTTTACTGAGGTTCTCATGTCGTTCATACTATCAGTGAAATAATTTTAAGAGGCTTCATTTTATGGAAGGGTGGACCTAAAATTACTTACCTGATTCTTATTAACAATAGCACTCACCACTTGGCTTCACATAAACCACTATTAAATCATATACAGAATAATGACTTCATAGTAGTTAAATGCAGTTATATTTATCTCCTTTCTTATCCCAGCTTTGCCATCCATCAGTAATGTGCTTTGGGAAAAATATTTTATCTTCTCAGTGACTAGTTTCTTTATTTGCAAAGTTTTATAACAGTATAGCATATATGTAGCACTGGCACATAGAAACAACTAAATAAATAAAAGTTGCTGTTGTTATTGTAGTTGATTGCTGTTAATATTAGTAGTAGTATTAATACTATTATAGAATCTACTCACATTCACTCCCTGTGAAACTTTCTTTATATACCAGTTTTAGTTTTCCATCTTTTCCCATATTATTAGCTTATATGCTTATTTATAGATTTTTAAAATTCTGCTCGACTTGATGCCTCTGCAGGGTGAATGTGCATTTTATTCCACTTTTTATTTACAATACTGAATGAATGCTAGCTGAAAAAAAACTCATGAATGTGAATATGGTTTCTATCATATGCAGCTCAATTATGGCATTAAAACTAATCATTTGATAAACTTATTGAACATATAGTAGTTATAAGATGCTGTGCTATGGTGAAGTTTGGACACAAAGACAATGTAAGACAGTGTAATAAAGAAGGTTCACAGATCAATAAAGGAGACAAATGTTTGCCTACTTGATTACACTGGTCCTTTTGCCATATGGTGAGCATAATGTGCTGAGGGAGTAGGGGAAGCAGTCTATTAATTCTGCAGCAGGTTGGATGACTGGGGAAGTCATTGGATAGGGCTTTCAAAGGAAAAAGCATTTCATCGAGGCCATGAATGAGACACTTGCTAAAGGAAAGGGAATTCTGGGTCCATGACAAAGAATGAATGAAATATTCAGTGTGGTCGGAGAATAATGCTCCACCACCACTAAACATGTCCACATCCAAATCCCTGAAAACTGTTACCATGTTACCTTACATACCAAAGGGACTACATATGTGTGATTAGTTGAGGATTTTGAGGTGAAGATGATAATTCAGGTTTGCATAAAGTAACTACAAACTTTCTTAGAAAAGAGCAGCAGAATATCAGATTCAGAGAAAGAAAATATAAGGATAGAAGCCAAAGTTAGAGGTTCAAGCCAGGCATGGTGGCATATGCCTGTAATCCCAACACTTTGGGAGGTTGAGACAGGAGAATCGCGAGTTCAAAGCCAGCCTAAACAACTCAGGAGGTGTTAAGCAACTCAGTGAGACCCTGTCTCTACGTAAAACACAAAATAGGGCTGAGGATGTAGCTCAGTGGTCAAGTACCCCTGAGTTCAATCCCCAGTTCCAAAAAAAAGTTAGAGCTTCAAGTCAGAGGTACTTTGAAAGTGAAATAATAGGCCATGAGCCAAGCAATGTTTGTTGACTCTAGCAGCACTAAAAGTTAAGTAAACTGATTCTCCTCTGGAAATACAGGTTTCCAACATCTTGATTTTGTCCCCGTAAGACTCATTTTGGATTTATAAACTCCAGAACTGTAAGTTAAAAATTGAATGTGTTTTAAGCCCCTCAAGTTGGTGATAACTTGTTACAGCAAAAAAAAAAAAAAAAAGAAAGAAAGAAAGAAAGAAAGAAAGAAAGAAAGAAAGAAAGAAAGAAAGAAAGAAAAAAAGTAATACAGCAAGGAAGTGAATTGGCAAGTTTCTGCAATGAGATGTAAATAAACCTCACAGGTTGTGGGCTATAAGGATAGTAGTTGAAAATGTCAAAACAAAAGCATTAGTAGCAAGATACAGTAAGTAAGAAATTGGGACTTTTCCTTCATGCTGCCTGGAATATTTTCTTGACTCATCCATTATCAAACTTACTTATGCAAGAATATTTTATGCATCTTTACTTTCTTTACTTATTTTTAAATCATGAAAATAATATATATATATATTGAAGTTTCCTCAGAATATATATAACTGTCCTCATATTCTTCCTGTCCCCCTTTCAAACACTTCTAAATTCTTACAGTAATGACATTGAAGAGCCAATGAATGTTCATAAGAGAATAATCTGAATTGTTTCATAAAACATAGGTTGAAAGTAGAAGAAATTAGCTAGCAGGCAGTGGAGCAGGAAGAAAAGGAAGAGAGTTGGCCTTAAAACACAAGATTAACAGTGGCAGAACAAAATAGATTTAAAAATAGAGCATAATGATATTAAAGGAAGTAACATTTAAAGGAAAATTCTAAAGCACATGGTTTGAGATATGAGATCTATGATGATACTATTTGCTAATACATAGATACAGAAGACATTTAGGCAGTGAGGATGGAGAGATATGCAAAACTATATCATGTGTACCTAAGTAGAATAAATAAATAAATATTTAAAAAGAAAAAAATAATTAATATTTTAAATTACATATGACAAAAAACTATATTGAATTTAAATTGTCTGTGAAATTTCCCATTGGAATGATCTTGTATTTAATTAAAAATATTATCCAAAGGCTTAGTAGAATGGGCTTTTAAATGAGCCCACCTCTGAGGATAGAGAATTGAAGGGTAACTATAACGGAGGATAGAGAAGAGCAGGACATGTACAATGAGGCAAAGGATAAATAGCCAAAGAAACTGGGACTTTTCCTTCATGCTGCCTGGAATATTTTGTGCAGTTGTAGCTCAGTGGTAGAGAGCTCTCCTAGTATGTATGAGGCACTGGGTTCAATCCTCAGCACCACATTGTTAAAAATAAATAAATAAAGGTACAGCATCCATCAACTAAAAAAATAGGATAAACAGCAGAAAAAGTAGGTAAAATTAGAAACAAATATTAGCATGCTGGAGTTAGGACACACCCTCTTAGAGAAGTAAAAGTGAATGAATAGGAAAGTAAGTCTGGAAGTAAAATGGAAAGAAGCTACATTCATTTGTTTTACTATATTTATAAAGCACAGAAATGGGTTTTGAAATGAGAAAGAACTGGATTAAGAAAGTACGTTACTGTATGTTAGGTTAAGCAAGATATTTCATCTTTATATGCCTCTGTTTTCTTATCTAGAAAATATGGACATAAGTACCAGTTATGTTGATTACATTTTAACCTGTTTTTCCAATATATTGAGGTAGCAAACACTTACTTCAAAGTTTTACAAGAATTAAGAAAATAATTGCCTTTATAGTGACTATTAGAGTGCTTAATAATGACATTCAATTTTAGATAATTTTAAATGCTACTTCCCCCACCCAATGTCTCATTTCCATCCAGACTGGTAATAATTAACTATGTTAAAAAATGATCCACTTTATTCAGTTGAATCCATAAAGCTTTTACATTACTATATTCAAGGTTAAAGTAACCTTTTTTAACTTAATAAAAAAAATTAAGTATCCATTTGTACGTGACACAGATAAAGTATTTTTTTAAGTGTTCAATTTACATAAAGCAATGAATGTCGAAATTTTGAGATAGATTCCCCATGCAGAAAATAAACAGAGGCTCTCCCAGATGATGAAACTGAAAGTTACTAAAAAGCATATTTAGTCACAGGGAACTTATCTGTTACATCATGAATCTTTTACTATTATCCTGAGGAAAATTAAACATAATCTATGAATATATATACATATGTGTAAATTTTTATTGCCTACATGATTTATATGTTGTCCTAAGTACTGAGAAAAAAAATGATTTGAAAGCGGACACTGTGGCCAAGAATCATATAGAAGAGAGTCATGGAAATCAACAATTTTAGTGAAGGGATACATGCTACTGAAGGTGAATTCTCAAGAGTCTATGGAAAGGGGCTGTGGATATAGCTCATTTGGTGGAGTTCTTGCCTAGCATGCACAAGGCCCTGGGTTCAAACCCCAGCACCACAAAAAAAAGTCTATGAGAAGTCCTCACTGATGCTGAGAGGGGGCATGGTAACATTTTCAGGGCAACACTGGGCCAGACTGACTGGGGTGGGGGCCAATGTGTTTTGATCATCTAAGTTTGAGGTCACTAAGAATTTTTAACATATGATCTCAGACACAGTTCTGTGTTTTATTTTTAAAATAATTCTAACCAGAAGACAATTCCTATAAAGTCTGGCTGAGGAAGGAATGCTAAATGTCCAGATTTTATAACCAAATTTCAATAGTTTTCCAAAAGGTAATTCATCATCTGATTAAAAGGTCAAGGTGTCAATAAAATCTACAGTTATATGGTTGCCCTACAAAATGATAAAAAATATAATACTCAGAAGACAAATGACCTTGTCCAAAATGTATGTACTCCTTTGTTTAAATATTTTCCTGAAAATTAAACAATGTGGAGTTTGTTGTATATGAACCTGCTATAAAATGCCATGGAATGTCCTGCAAACCAACAGATACTATGAGAAAACTGACACCTTCTGGGTAGAACGAGGTGAGGTTGAAAACTTGGAGAGTAATACAGTAAGGAGCAGGCTTAGTCAGCTCTCAAGAAGTCCCAACCCTATCCTACAGCTGGATGGAAGCCAATCTTGTTTAAGAAACTAAATGTTATGACCAATATTAAATAGCATTCACCAAATATCCATGTAACTAAAAAATTAACACAACCAATATAAACAAATTTAGATGAAAGAGTCTATAGAATAGGCAATTGGTGTAAAATATTTGTAATTTTTTGAATTTTTAACATTTGTTAGTGATACAGAATGAATGAGTTTTTAGGAACACTAATTATCAAAATTTACTGAACAAAAAAAACTATTAACAAACCAGAAACACACTTAAAATGCAAAATTATATAAAGTATAAATTCCAAAAAAATGTGGACTGCAGAAAATAAAACATGTGAGTACTTTCAAACTTTTGAGGAGCCAAGTTTGTTCTAAGGAACACAAAATTATGGCTATGGGTGTAAAAATATACAAAACCTTTAAAAACTGACAAACTAAACTATAAGAATTAAAATAAGGAATTTAATCAACTTTAAAAGCTATAATTATGCTTATAAGAATAGTTAATATTACCACTGATTTAGCTTTGATTTCAAATTGCTAGGCAATGAAAAATTGGAGACATTAATAATGACTGTAAAAGCAAAAATTGGAATATGAATGATCCACTTTTTTCATTATTTGTATGTATGCTTACAACAAATGATAATACTTTATTACATTAAAAACTCAGATAATGTAAGATAAAAATCTTATCTTACACAAAGACTGCTTACATCGACTACTTTTCAATTTTGGCAAAAATGCCAATTTTTTTTTCAAATTGATATTATCACTTCTAGACAAAATCCAAATGGAACTTCTTTATTGGTTTTTTACAGTTTTACAAAATAACGAGATTCATTATGATAAATTAATACATGCATAACCCACAATTTCTTTCCCTCATACTCCCACTTCCCTCCTTTTTGTGTTTCCTGATGGATTAAGACTAAAATTTGAAGAGGATTTTTTTTTTAATTTTCAGAAAAAACAGAAGAGGGATTAAGCAGGACTTGCCCTCAGGATATCAAAATACCATGTAAGATTCAACTAAAGATGGTGGATTAGAGGGAAAGTACAAATATCAAGAGCTCCTCAACGCCAGACAAGGAGTTGGGAAGACGGCATCTCAGCCAGGTGGGTAACTGAGGGAACTTCCTTAAACTTAATTCTGAACTGTTAAAAAAAAATTTCTAGAGTCACAGAAGTCAGATAGGTGAAGTAGGAAATATTAGAGAAACACCAACATGGGTACCCAAGAGGCTGCTAATGGAGGAGAGAATGGGAGAAGCAGTGCAGATAAACAAAGGAAATAGTGTGACAAGAGGATAAAGAAATTGTAAGAATAAAGAATTGACCTAGGATAATCTCCGGCTTGGAGAGGAAGGCTGATTTTATTAGACTTGGTAGGGGAAGAGAATCAGTGAAAGCAATTGCAAAACTCACACACAGAAGAGGAAGTGTTTGGGGTTCAATAAATGGCTGCTGGGCTCCCAGGAAACCTGCCATGGCAGAGTTGTCCAACCCTGGAGAAAGCACACATTCACCCCATCATAAAAGGCAACCACCAGCTGAGTTCCTGAGGCTGGGGAAAGTGCACACTCATCCTGAAGCTTTGTTGCTCAAGCTATGAGAGGAGGTGGCTTTCTGGCTGTCCGCTGTATTCCCACAGCGGGAAGAGAAAAAAAAAAAATGAGCGCATGTACTACTGGATAAAGCAACTGCCCACAGCATTTCTGTGGCCAGGGAGAGCTTGGGCTTGCTACTGCGCTCCCACCACCTGCAAAAGTCTCCCCACCCACGCCCACAAGGAGAGAGTAGCTTGTGAACCATTGCTGCTGCCCAAACCATTCCCAGAAGGCACCTGAACCAGAGAGACCAAAATAAGCGCAAAGAAAAGTTTGCTTAGACCATTCAGACTCTGGATCCTAAGGGAGATGTCTCCCGCTGTTGCTGAAACTATAGCAGCCACACAGTAATGTCTGAAATCCAGGGTGGACACCCAGAATTTCATATTTATAGTGGCCAAGGTGAAACCGGTGGAGGTTTTGTCCCTATTCCCTAGAAGTTTATTTTACCAGATACCAGAATTCTTTCTGGAATAGGGAATGTAGAGCAATATTCAAACACCCACCCACAAAGTTCAATCAAGACTAAACCCCAATCACTGGAATCTCAACTTTAAAACTCTCCAAGACCCTTGCCACAGAAACAAAAAATTTGTCAATACCCAAATTGTGTTACCCCTCTGCATACCGAGAGACTGAAAGCTGAGATCTACTACAACTGGCTTTACCTCCTAACCACAAAGACTGGCAGCTAAGAGAGGAACACAAAGGTGTTAGGCATAAAGAACCCCAGTCCTTGACCCAAGTGTTACAAAACCAAAAACAAATAACCAAGAATGAAAATCCTTCCCAGCCAACAGTTTTGACCACTTCAGCAGAAATAATCCCTTTATTTCTCAGCAATATTTTTAATTTTTTTAAAAAAATTCTTTCCTCATTTATTCTTTTATTTTATTTATACTACCGTTTTAATCTATACTTTTCATATTTTTAAATTTTAACTTTTAAATTTTTTTCCCAAACATTGTTTCATCATATTGTATTTTGTTTTACTTTTTTCCATTATGTATGATTTTGTGTGCAGCTTGTAGGGGTGTGTGTGTGTGTGTTACTCATTGTGTGGATAAGTCTGAAAAAATATATGTATATTCATATAATTGTACTTTCATATTAATTGCTCCTTTCTATACCTGTTTATTATTTAGCCTTCATTAGTCTTAAGTAGGGTTCAATTATATATGGCCTTGACCTGTTTTAATCTTTGAGTGGCTGGTTTTCCCATCATTCTCTTCTCCCACTAATAGCCAAATTCACCTGTTCCCATGTCCTCTCTTTATTTTACTACTTTATGTACATCTTTTATTCTTTCCTTTTTACAGCTGACATCTGATAGCTACCCCCTTCCCCTCCTTTCAATACTTTAAAAAATTTCAAACTTTCTCTCAACTTTACACCCTATTTTCTCTTGTTTAAGAAACTGTCATCCCACTAAATAATATAATTATATAGTTTATGGATTTCATATTCCATTCATGTTGCTGTGATTACTAATACAGTGGACAACATGTAGACAACTGATTTTCAATGCTTAATCTAATCCACAGTTTTTTATTGCTGGTACTCATGTTAAATGCTTATCCAACCATTTTTATATATGCGGCAATTAGTGTTATAGATATTAAAGTAGACCCTGGATATTTATCTCAAAACTATACACTGGCAGCTGACAGTGCTACCCCTGGCTCCGTTCACCATTTAAGAGGGGTTCAAAAGTGATTGAGACAATACAAGATCACAGAGTATAGATCCTGCTGCTGAAAAACACTCTAATCTCATCTAATCAACACTGAATCTCACCCCATATATGTTCTAAACATTACTTCACCTAGAGTTGGGGAAACAAAAAAGAAATGAAAAACAGGCCCCAAAGAGGAACAACCAAAGTTCAGGCCCCACCCTTTGACATTTACTCATATATCAAAAACAGAAAAATCCTAGAATAGAAAAGAAGTACACATATAAGCACACATATACAGAGATATAGGGGAATCCATCTTAATTGATGTGCAAGTGCAGGACCTCAGAAAACATGAGGAAATAGGCAACCAAATCTCCTCATAAAATTCACAATCTTCCAACAAATAGCCACAGGGAAGAGGATGAAACTCCAGAGACAGATTATTAAATTGTTCAATAAACTAAAAGAAGATCCATGTAATGTATTAAGAAATAAAAATACAGAAGATAAAAGACCATTTCAATAAAAAACAAATAGAAATACTGAAAAGATGCCAGTCAGATCTCCTGGAAATTAAAGACACAATAAATCAAATTAAAAATCCACTTAAGAGTATCACTAACACATTGTATTGTATAGAAAATAAAACTTGTGTTTGAAGACAATCTCAGGCTTTGAAGAGAGGATATGTGACTTTGAGTATATAGAATATAATACAGAGGGAAATAATAGTGCATAATCAAAACATATAGGAACATAGGGACAACATGAAAATACAACCTCAGAATCAAAGGAACAGAAGAGAACTTGGAGAAACAAGCTAAAGGCATTAAGAACATATTCAATGTGACTGTCACAGAAAACTTCCCACATATTAGAAAGGAGATACACAGCCAAGCATAGGACACATGAAGAACCCCAAATAGACTTGATCAGAAGAGAAGTTTTCCAAGACACATAATCAAAATGTCTAACATACAAAATAAGGAAAGAATATTAAAAGCTGCAATAGAAAAACACTAGGTCACATTTAGATGCAAATCAATAAGCCTCATTTCTGACATCTCAACTCAGATATAAAAAGTAATAAGGGCCTGGAATGAGATATTCTAAGCTCTAAAAGAAAACAGTTTTCAACCAAGATTGCTATCCCAACAGATTTCTCTTTCACATTCGATGAGGAAATAAACACTTACCATGACCAGGATAAACTAAAACAATTCTCAAACTGCACAAAGAGGAATCCCTCCCCTGCCAAAAGAACCACCCAATACTCCCAGATAGATGAAGATCAATAGAAGACTAAGTATCTAAAAGAAAATCAAAACAGAATTAAACATGAAGGGCTGGTGTTGTGGCTCAGTGTTACAGCACTTGCTTCACATATGTGAGGCACTGGGTTTAATTCTCAACACCACATATAAATAAATGAATAAAATAAAGGTCCATCAACAACTAAAAATATTTTAAAAATTAAACACGAAAAATTCAAATGGGAAGTAAACCACAAACACATTCATAATGACACTGAATATAAATGGTTTCTGCAATTAAAAGACAGATTATGAATGGATCAAAAGACAAGATACAACTATATGTGGTCTTCAAGAGACTGATCTCATACGTAAAGACACTCACAGGCTGACGGTAAAAGGATGGAAAAATACTGAATGTAAATAGAGTCTGTAAACAAGCCTCATATCTGAGAATGTTGATTTGAAGCAAAAATTAATCAAAAGGGACAAAGAGCCAGGCATAGTCATGCACGCCAATAATCCAGTGGTTTGGGAGGCTAAGTCAGGAAGATTTCAAGTTCAAAGTCAACTTTAGAGAGGCTCTAAGGACTCAGTGGTTAAGTGCCCCTGGGTTCAATCCCAGGTACAAAAAAAAAAAAAGAGAGAGAGAGAATGCCATTAAATCCTGGCAAAGGGAAAAATCCAAGAAGATATAATGATAGTAATTATATATGCCCTACATGTCAGTGCACCCAATTATATTAAAAAATTCTAATTCACATTAAATCTGAGAAAGACCCCAATACAATTATACTTGATGACTTCGACAAACTTTTATAACCAACAAATAAATACTGAAAGCATAATATCAATAAAGATACATTAAATCTAAATAATACTGACATAATAGACATCTACAGAATATTTCACCCCAAAATAGCTAAATTTTTCTCCTCAGCAGCTCATGGAATATTTTCCAAAATAGATAATATTCTCATTCAAATCAACATAATCCCATGCATCCTATCACACCATAATGAATTTAAACTAGAAATCAGCATTGAGAAAAATAGAAATCACATAAACACATGGAATTTAAATAGTACTCTTTTAAGTGAAGAATGGATCAAAGAAGAGAAAAAAAATCAAATTCTCTAAAACAAATGAAAACAAAGATACAACATATAAAAATATGTGGAACAGTATAAAAGCAGCACTCAGAGGAAAATTTATTGCATTGAGTGCCTACATATAAGAAAAAGAAAAAAAAGAGAGATGCCTGGAAAACTCTGAAGGCAGTGCTAAGAGGAAAGTCACATTGAGTTCATTCATTAAAAGAAAAGTCAACAAATAAATGACCTACCATTACATTTCAAAGCCATAGAAAAAGAACACATCAACACCAAAAGTATTAGAAGACAGAAAATAATTAAAATCAGAGCTGAAATCCATGAAATTGAAACAAAAGAAACAATTCAAAAAATTGACAAAACAAAAAGATGGCTGAGAAAATAAAATTGATAAATCATTAGCCAAACTAATGAAAAGAGAGAAAACTCAAATTAATAAAATTCATGATGAAAAAGGAAATGTCAGACATTATTGGAATACAAAAGATAATTTGAAAATATTTTGAAAATTTATACTCCAATAAAACAGAAAATCTTGAAGACATCGAAAAATTTCAAGAGACATGATCTAGTCAAACTGAATCAAGAAGACATACACAACTTAAACAGATCAATTTCAAGCAATGAAATAGAAGATGCCATCAAAAGCCTAGCAACTGAGAGAAGCCCAGGAACAGACAGCATCTCAGATGAGTTTTACAATATCTTCAAAGAAGTAATACTAATACCAATACTCCTCAAATTATTCCATGAAATACAAAAGGAACCCTTCCAAATTCATTCTATAAGGCTAGTAATACCCTCATACCAGAACCAAAGACACTTCAAAGAAATGAAACTTCAGAACAATATCCCTGCTGAACATAGATGCAAAAATTCTTAATAAAATTCTGGCAAATCACATATAAAAACATTAAAAAGATAGTGTACCATCATCAAGTGGTTCAACCCAGGGATGCATGATTGTTTCAACATACAGAAATAAACATAATTCATCACACCAATAGATGTAAAGATAAGGATCATATGATCATCTCAATAGATACAGAAAAAGCATTAGACAAAATACAGCACCACTTCATGCTCTAAACACTAGAAAAAATAGTAATAGTAGGAACATACTTCAACATTGTAAAAGCTATCTATGCTAAGGCCAAGACCAGCATCATTCGAAATGGAGAAAAATTCAAAGCATTCCCTCTAAAAATGGGAACAAGACAGGGATGCCCTCTTTCACCACTTCTATTCAACGTAGTCCTTGAAACTCTAGCCAGAGCAATTAGACAAAAGAAATTAAACAGATACGAATACAAAAAGAACTTATACTATCACTATTTGTCAACAAAATGATTCTATATTTAGAACCAAAAAATTCCACAAGAAAAATTCTAGAATAAATGAATTCAGCAAAGTAGCAGGATATAAAATCAACACCCATAAATCAAATGCATTTCTATACATCCCATGATGAATCCTCTGAAAGAGAAATTAGGAAAACTACCCCATACACAATAGCCTCCAAAAATAAAATACTTGGAAATAAATCTAACAAGAGAGGGGAAAGACCTCTACAATGAAAACTACAAGACACTAAAGGAAGAAATTGAAGACGACCTTAGAAGATGGAAAGATCTCACTTATCCTTGGATAAGCAGAATACTGTCAACATGACCATACTACCAAAAGCATTATCCAGATTCAATGCAATGCCAATCAAAATCCCAATGACATTCCTCATATAAATAGAAAAAGTAATCATGAAATTCATTTGGGAAAATGAGACTCAGAATAACCAAAGCAATTCTTAGTAAGAAGAGGCATCACAATACCAGATCTTAAATTATACTACAGAGCCATAGTAACAAAAACAGCATGGCATTGCCACGGAAACAGACATGGAGACCAATAATACAGAATATAAGGCACAAAGACAAACCCACATAAATACAGTTATCTCATACTATACAAAGACACCAAAAACATACATTGTAAAAAAGATAGACTCTTCAGCAAATGGTAGTGAGAAAATTGGTAATCCACATGCAGCAAAATTAAATTAAATCCTTATCTCTCACCCTGCACAGAATTCAACTCAAAGTGGATCATGGACCTAGAAATTAGACCAGAAACCCTGCACTTGCTAGAAGAAAAAGTAGGCCCAAATCTTTATCATGTCAGTGTAGGACCTTACATCCTTAACAAGAGTCCTAAAGCACAAGAAGTAAAGTCAAGAATCAATAAATGGGATGGATTCAAACTTCAAAGTTGCTTCTCAGCAAAGGAAACAATAATGTGAACTGAGAGCCTACAGAATGGGAGGAAATCTTTGCCACATGCATGTCAGATAGAGTACTCATCTCCAGGATATATAAAGAACTCAAAAAATTTATCACCAAAAATAAGAAATAACCCAGTCAATAAACGGGCTAAGGAAGTGAAAACAGACTTCACAGAAAAACAAATGCAGTCAATCAACAAATATATGAAAAAAAATGTTCAACATCTCTAGCAATTGGAGAAATGCAAATCAAAACTACTCTAGCTTTCATCTCACTTCAGTCAGAATGGCAATTATCAAGAATACAAGCAGCCGGGCACAGTAGCTCAAGCCTGTAATCCCAGCACTTAGGGAGGCTGAGACAGGAGAATCAGGAGTTCAAAGCCAGCCTCAGCAATGGCGAGGCACTAAGCAACTCAGTAAGACCCTGTCTCTACATAAAACACCAAATAGGGCTGGGGATGTGGCTCAGTGGTCAAGCGCCCCTGAGTTCAATCTCCAGTACCAGAAAAAAAAAATACAAGCAACAATGAATGTTGGCAAGGATGTGGAGGAAAAGTTTCACTCATTCATTGCTGGTGGGACCGCAAATTGGTATAACCACTCTACAAAGCGGTATGGAGATTCCTTAGAAAAGAGGAAATGAAAATCAGAGTCAAAATCAATACAATCAAGAATTTAAAAAGAACAATACACAAGATCAATGTAAAAAAGAGTTGATTGTTCAAAAAAATAAGATTGATAAACCACTAGCCCAACTAACCAATAGAAAAAGAGAAAAGACACAAATCAATAAAAGTAGAGATGAAAAAGGAGATATCACTACAGACATGTCTGAAATCCAAAGGATGATTGGAAACTACTTCAAAAATTTACAATCTAAACTGCAATATCTAGAATACACTGACAAATTTCTAGACACACATGACCTGCCCAAATTGAATCAGGAAGATATATAAAACCAAAACAGACCATACAAGTAATGATATTGAAACAGCAATTAAATGCCTACCAACAAATAAAAGCCCAGGACCAGATAGATTCTCTGCTAAGTTCTACCAGACCTTTAAAGAAGAACTAACATCAGTCTCTCAAATTAGTCCATGAAATGGAAAGGAATGAAACACTGTCAAATATAGTATATGAAGCCAGTATAAACCTGATACCAAAACCAGACATAGGTACATCTGAGAAAGAAAACTAGAGGCTAATCTCTATGAGAAACATAGATGCAAAACTCCTTAATAAAATATTGAGAAACTTCATTCAAAATCATATTAAGAAAATAATACATTATGATCAAGTGGGTTTCATCCCAGGGATACAAAGTTGGTTCAATATATGCAAATAAAAATGTAATTTACCACACAATAGAATTAAGAACAAGAATCACATGTTCATTTCAATAGAAGCAGAAAATGGCTTTTATAAAATACAGCAATCATTCATTAGAGAAATGCAAATCAAAACTAAGATTTCATTTCACTATATCCAGAATGTCAATTATCAAGAATATAAGCAACAACAAATATTGGTGGGGATGTGAGGAAAAGGTACACTCATACATTGCTGGTCGGACTGCAAATTGGTGCAACTGGTATAGAACAAGGTATGGAGATTCCTCAGAAAACTTGGAATGGAACCACCATTTGACCCAGCTATCAAGTCCCTGGTTTATACCCAGAGGACTTAAAATCAGCATACTACAGTGATGCAGGCACTCAATGTTAATATCAGCTCAATTCACAATAGCTAAACTATGGAATCAACCTAAGTGCCCTTCAAAAGATGAATGGATAAAGACAATGTAGTGTATATATACAATGGAGTATTACTTAGCCTTAAAGAAGAATGAAATTAGCCAGTAAAAGAATGGAGCTGAAGAATTTATCATACTAAGTGAAATAAGCCAATCCTAAAAAAAAAACAAAGGCTGAATGTTTTCTCCAGTTTGCAGATGCTAATTCACAATAAGGGGCAGGGAGAGTTAGGAAAAAAATAGAGGTACAAAGGGTGGTGAAGGGAGAGGAAGGGGCTTGGGGGTAGGAAGGATAGTAGAATGAATCAGACATTATAACTCTATGCACATATATTATTACATGACCAGTGTGATTCTACATCATGTACAACCAGAAGAATGAGAAATTATACTCCATTTATGTATGATGTGTCAAAATGCATTCTACTGTCATGTAGAACTAATTATAAGAAATTTTAAAAAGAATAACAAAAAATTCTGGAGAAATTAGAGATAGAAGGAACTTACCTCAACATCATAAAGGCTATATATGACAAACCCAAAGCCAGCATTTCACTGAATGAGGAAAAACTGAAAGCATTTCATTTGGAATCAGGAATGAGACAAAGATATCCACTTTCACCACTTCTATTCAATATAGTTCACACACACAAGGGAATTCTAGGAATTAATCTAACCAAGGAAGTAAATGATCTCTACAAGCGAAACTGTAAAACACTGGAGGAAGAAACTGAAGACCCCGGAAGATGGAAAAACATTCCATGTTCTTGTATAGATAGAGTTAATATTGTCAAAATATCCATACTACTAAAAGCAATATACTAATTCAATGAAATTCCTATCAAAATACCAATAACATTCTTCACAGAACTAGATAAAATAATCATTTAATTCATTTGGAAGAGTAAGAGACTCATAGCCAAAGCAATACCAAACAAGACAAGTGATGCAAGAGGCATCACAATACCCTAATTTAAATTATAAAACAGAGCTATAGTAGCAAAAACTACATGGTATTGGCATCAAAGTAGACATGAACACCAATGAAATAGAAGACTCAGAAACAAACACACTTACCTACAGTTATCTGATACCTGCCAAAGGTGCCAAAAATATACGTTAGAGAAAAGACAGCCTTTTAAATATATGTTCCTGGGCAAACTGCATATATATATGCAGAAGGATGAAATAAGATCCCTATCTTTTATCCTGTACAAAATTCAAATAAAAATTGATCCAGTATTTAGGAATTATACCAGAAACCTTGCAAAAGCTAGAAAAAAATGGTCAACATTTCATCAGACACATGCAGGCACTAACTTCCTCAACAAGATGCCTAAAGCTCAAGAAATAAAACTAAGAATCAATAAGTGAGATGCCATTAAATTAAAAAGCTTCTTCACAGCAAAGGAAATAATTAAGAGTGAAGAGTCTGTGCACTGGGTAAAAATGTTGGCCTGCTTCTCCTCTGACAAGGGATTAATATTCAGAATATTTTTAAAAACTCAAAAATCTCAATGTAACAACAACAACCTAATAACTCAATCAATAAATGTTCAAATCACTACACAAATTTCTCAAAAGAAAAAAATGGCCACAAAACTTATGAAAAATGCTCAACATCTATAGAAATAAGGGAAATGGAAATCAAAACTACACTAAGATTTCATCTCACTCCAGTCAGAATGGCAATTATTAAGAATATGAAAAATAATAAATGCTGGTCAAGATGGATGAAAGTTACACTTACACATTGTTGGTGGAACTTAAAGTTAGTATGGCCACTTTGGAAAGCAGTATGCAGATTCCTCACAAAATCAGGAATAGAAGCACCATAAGACCTACCTATTCCACTCCTCAGTGTTTTTCCAAATGACCTAAAATCAGCATATACAATACAGCATATAGCCATTACCATGTTTATAGCTGCACAATTCATAATAGCCAAATTGTGGAATCAACCCAGATGCCCATCAATAGATAAATGGATCAAGAAAATGTGGTGTATTTACACATTAGAGTTTTCCTCAGCCATAAAGAAGGATGAAGTAATGGCATATGCCAATAAATGAGTGGAAATGGAGAAAATCATGCCAAGTGAAATATTCCAGGCTCAGAGAAGTAAAGGCTAAATGTTTTCTTTCACATGTATAAGCTAGAGCAAAATAAGGGAAAGAAGGCATTAGGGGAGAGGATCAAATATCATGAAGATCAGTGGAGCAGAATTAGAGTGAGAAAGACGGTGGAAGGAAAAGAAATACGGAATGAATATAATAGAATTATATTTTATAAATATATCAATATACCAAAGGGAATTCTTTTTATATATGAAGAAAGTACCAATCAAAAATAAAGAGTGAAAGGAAGCTCAAGAGAGAGAGAAAAAAGGATAAGGAAAAAGGGGAAGAAAAGAGAGGGAGAATGGGGATTTAAATGTAATTCCATGTATGCATATTTTTGTAAAAATAAACTCAATTATGTATAATTTTAATGCTCTAGTTAAAAAAGTACAATTCTAGACTCATTGAAGTAGACCATTATCACAAATATTGATAAAGATATATACTATACTACGATAGCAGTATAAAAAGCATAAGGAAAGCATACTTCATTGAACAAAAATGATATTTTAAAAACATAGCTAGTGGGCTGGGATTGTAGCTCAGTGGTAGAGTGCTTGCCTTGCATGCGTGAGGCCCTGGATTCGATCCTCAGCACCACATACAAAGCAATAAAATAAAGACATTGTGTCCATCTACAACTAAAAATATATATAAAAAAAAACCATAGCTACTTAGATAAAAAATAAAAATACATACTTTCTGAAATATAATTAATGTTTTTGTTTTTGTTTTCTGTTTTAGGTACTAGGGATTGAACCCAGGTGTATTCAACCACTGTGCCACATTCCCAGTTCTTTTTATTTTTGAGACAGGATGTTACTAAGTTGCTTAGGGCCTTGCTAAATTGCTTAGGCTGACTGTGAACTAGCAATCCTCGTGCCTTGGCCTCCTGAGCCACTGAGATTATTGTCATGCTCAACTGTGCCCAACTAAGTTTTTATTTTAGAAAACTCAGAATAAGATTCCAAATACTCTATTATTTAACTAATACTTAGAAAGGGAAGGATTTCCCATCATAAAACACTGGAAGGAATCCTAACAGGAATACCACATTTTACAAAATAAATATGTTGTAAGAAAAGTTAAAAAGCAAATTTTTAAAATCCCAAATATTTCCAGTATAAGTTTCAATAAACTAGTGCCCTTAAAATGTAAACAACTCTTTCAAATGTAATAGGAAAATGAGCAAATGGTATTAATATAGAGGATGGACAAGTTTAGTGAACATATATAGAGGATATGTAATTACTAATTATTAAAACCATCAAATTCACTAAATAAAAATGTATACTAAAATAAATTGTACTTTTGTCAAATAACAAAGATGCCATATTTTGTACATTGTATATTAATTATTATATAGAAAAAGTAATAGAAGTTATTTAAATGATTATTATGTTGATGTGGATACACTAAAACAAATATGCTTATAATCTGACCCTGGAATTTAATACTCATGGAGTTTTACTATAAACCAATTTTTTATATAGCCTTCAAAACATTTAAATATCATGACTGAATCATTCTGCTTCTAGAAATTCATCTGTGATAATAAAAATCTGAAATGGCCCCTGAGATTCCCATCCCCTTATGTTAATATTTTAGAAAATGCCCCTTCCTTTGAGCATGGGCAGGACCTATACATATGATGTATGTCATAATCATGATTAGGTTGTACAAACTTGAAGAAATTCTGTAGGTGTAACTAATCAGGTACTTTTATTTTAATTAAAATGTAGATTATCTTTAGTGGATGTAGAATAATCAGCTAGTCCTTTAAAAGATGGTCTCAAAGTCAACAATAAGAAAATTCAGATAGGTGCTGAGGTTGTGGCTCAGTGGCAGAGCGTTTGCCTCGTACATGTGAGGCACTGGGTTCGATCCTCAGCACCACATATAAATAAACAAAATAAAGACACTGTGTCCATGTATAACTAAAAAATATTTTTATAAAAAGAAAGAAAATTCAGATAAGCAACAGAGATGAGTTTTTGCTGATTCCTTCAAGATGAAAGTGCCAGGCTATACAAAAAGCTACATGGTAGTTAATGGCAGGTGGACTGTAGGAGATGAGTGCCTCAATCCAAAAAGCACAAGAAAATGAATTCTGCTACCAGCCACATGAAGATGGAATGATGATACAAAGTCTCAAATGAGACCCAAGTGTGAGCCAACATCTTGATTTCAGCCTTGTGAGATCCTGAGAAATGGATCCAGCAAAATTGCACCCAGGCTCCTGACCCACAGAAATATTGTGGTAATATATTTGTGTTCTTTGAGCCACAAATTTTGTGGTAATTTGTTATGCAGTAATTGGTAACATTAATGATAAATCTGAATTAGATATTTATGTAATGATACAATAAAGCATTATTAAAATTTCAAGTTAATATAAATGACTATTAAAATGTAGAGGATTATCTATAAATGGAATGGTGTTCAGTCCTCACATATATTTTTGATGTTTATTACTTGGGAAAATAGTCACAATAAAATGTGAAGAGATTAAGGTTGCATATATGCTCTATACACAGTATGAACTTTAAAAATAAAATTGGTATAAATGATTACAAAGAAATACAGCACAAGCCAGGCGTGGTGGTGCAAGCCTGTAATCCCAGCACTTAGGGAGGCTGAGACAGGAGAATTGCCAATTCAAAGCCAGCTTCAGCAATGGCGAGGCGCTAAGCAACTCAGTGAGACCCTATCTCTACATAAAACACAAAATAGGGCTGGACATGTGGCTCAGTGGTCGAGTGCCCCTGAGTTCAATCTCCAGTACCAAAAAAAAAAAGAAATACAGCACAATATATCATATGAACTTTATTGTCATTAGCAATTACACTGATTTGGGTTTTCCTCTATGTTGTCATATGTTTACCCAATTGAAATAAAATGTCTTTCTTTTCATAAAAATATATATGTATTTATCCCACTTTAAAATGTTCTTAGAAAAAGATTCAAGGAATAGAATTGCCTCAATGTTTTCAAGAATCTATATGATTTATTATAATTTTACTTCTGTAAGTCAAAAACATACCTTTGTAAATCCAAAGGTCATCCTGATAAACCACACTGTACAAAATATTTACTCTCTACAATGATTTCTAATTTTCTCAGTCTTAAGTTCCACTTTAATGGGTCACGAATAAGAACACTAGGATAGCAATCAAAATTTAATTAAAATAGTTTCTGGACAGACAGATGGACACACCCACCCATACAAACACATACACATTTCCTGGTCAGTTTACAACACCCACTAAACTGCTCCAAGCAGATAATAGGCCTTAAGAAAGTACTTATTGGAAAATTAAAAGAATGAAGTGTACTCTATAGAAGAAATATGCTAGTAAGTGAAGCCACATGGTACTACTTTAAGGAAATATTTGAGACACTAGAATAAGAAATAGGGATTATGGGATTTTTTTTTCAGTAGAAAATTAGAGTCTCTGGAGATGATCAGATCCTATATGCACACCTTTGTCTTTGAATAAGATACCTTACAACTCTTGTAGGGATAAAGTGAATGTTCATTTAGAAAGCTAATAGCGATACAAATAATTCTTATCTGTAGACATGAAAATTATTTGTGTCCATTGGAATGCAATTGATTATTGCCCTATGGAAAGACCTACTGTGGTTGATTCCTTGCAATAGTCCTTTATTGTATGGACATTTGTGGTTATCTGATAATTCTCTGAGTCAGTAATGTGTCTTCCAACCCCCTCATTACTTAAGTAAATAAAATATTTGACATGTTCATTTTATATCTTTATGAAAGTCATGACTTTATTCTGTAAAAAACTATGCTTTACCACTACAATCAATTATTATGATGAAGTGGGCCAATGAATGCTTTAGGATGAGGAAAGTATTTTTAAAAGTTTAAATAAGATAAGCATTTTAGATGATGGATATGTTAATTGGATTGGTTCAGTCATTCCCCATTGTACACATATATAATAGCATCACTCTCTACCTCATAAATATATACAAATATGATTTTTCAATATTCAATAAATTTTAAAGAAATTATGATAAGCTACCTTGGGTTAGATTTTGTATTCTAGTCAGTGCTTGTTATCATGAGGTTTTAATCAGAAACCACATCAACAATATAAAGACATCTTCAAGGCAGCTAAATAAGAAATCAGTGAAATTGCAGAGCTAAATAGAAAAAGTCAATTTCTATAACATTATCATCAACAAAAGCAACTGAATATATTTTAAGATACCAGACCTTTCTCTTAGTTTTGGAAAAGCAGAGGAGCTCCTTAACTTAGGAGAATGCTGGTTGGGATGTATCTTCCCAGAGTAAGGCTTAATATCAAGGTTCTTTAAATTTTATGGACTCATCCCCTGCAAAGTGGAAAGTTGGTTAATGTAACAAACTATAGCTTTGAAAATCCCTGACACTGGCTGATGCTTTTCCACAAAAACTGACCATAAGTACAGTACAATGAAGCCCAGCTCAATTTCTTACTATCTTTGCAAACTTGAACATATGGCTAAAGCTAAGCCTCACCATATCTCATTTCCTTCATCTATAAAATGGATAAAGGAATAGTCTCCACCTCAAAGGATTACTGGGAAAATAATTTATAATAATATACAATAAGTATTAAACATTAAACTGCTGCTGAATTGGGTGGGTCTCTATTTTACTGTTTTAAACAACAGCATTTACAGGGCTATATTCATATTTATAGTCTTAACTGAATTAACTATATGTAGTAATTCCAAACTTAAATTATTGGGAATTATTGGGGAAATGGAAATATTACATACACTGCCAGAAAATTCTGTGAAATTCAATACAACTCATAGTTATTTGGTGACAGGATAAAATCCAGTAAATGGATGAAACTGACTAGCCAAAATGGAAAATGCACTGCACACAAGAATAGAGGGCATAAATAAAAATACTACAGTTTCCAACTGCCACTTTTCTAATTCACCTTTCATATGCCTTTGATATTCATCATGCCCTCCACTGTAATTCAGCTGCAAAAGTTCATATCAAAGAAACTTTTTGGGTTCTGAAATCAGCAGATTGGATGAGGCATGTGACAAAGCTAGGAAGGAAAAGCAAATATATTCCATCTTTGCTCTTTGCGGGCTGCAAACTTGATCCTAGCTGAGTGGGTTTGCTCTCCTTTGTTATTTCTTTCTGCCAATATATTTAATGGATAGTTGAATAAACCTGACCCTTATCACATCTCTGTGTGCTAAAAATTCAATACATTGAGGAAACTGTAACTCAAGAAAAAGTGTCTTTATATTAATTAGAACTGCAATATGTTTGTTGAATGTGACAAATTGTTTTTAAGTTTCATTGTTCCAATTAATCTTTACATTTTCATAGCCATACCAACTTTTCAGGAGGGTAGAATGATGGGAGAAAAGCTAAGTTAGTCTTTCTGAGCCTTGGGTTCAAGTTGGGTCACTTTGGGAGCTTTTAAAGAGTCTCATAAACACAAGTGATATCAAAGCTGGTGGTCCCTGCACCACATTTTGTGCAGGGCACAGTGGCCTAGAAGTTATTTTTCTCACACACCCATAGTATTTCTTAAAGTTCCCTATGGCAGGATTTCTCAACCACACTGCAATTAATATTCTTGGGTAAACATTTCTTTATTGTGTCCTATCCTGTGCATTATACAATGTTGAGGAACATTCAGGGACTCTACCCACTTGTTGTGGTTTGGATGTGAGGTAAACCCCAAAAGCTAGTATATAAGACAATGCAAGAATGTTTAGAGGAGGAATGATTGGGTTATGAGTGTCTTAAACCAATCAGTGAATGAATTCCTTGATGGGATTAACTGTGTGTTGACTGAAGGCAGGTCAAGTGTGTCTGGAGGAGGTGGGTCACTGGAGGTGTGCCTTTGGGGTTTATATTTGGTATCTGACAAGTGGAATATATCTGCTGTCTGATCATCTTGTGATCTGCTTCTTTCCACCACACTCTTCTGCCATGATGTTTTGCCTCACCTGGAGCTCTGAATAATGGAGCTGGCTATGGACTGACATCTCTATAACTGAGAGCCCTCAAATAAACTACTTCTCCTCTACAAATGTTCTGTTTAGTTCTTTTACTCACAGCAGGAAAAAAAGCTGACTAAATAGATGCCAGCATCATCTTCACCCAGTTGTCAAAAGCAAAGATGTTTCCAGATGTTGCCAAATGATCTGTGCCATGGCTATTTTCCCCAGACCACAAGTGTAATCACTAGCCAGAATAATTAGCATTATTAGTGAAAAAGTTGTGAGACCAGGGAAAGAAATTTAATTTGTTTTTGTATATACCACTGGGTGAATAGACTAATCTTATAAAGGAAAAAATCAATGATTAAACTTTGCTTCAAAATAACTGTTAAAATGAAGATTAAATTCATTTGTACTACACAGTAAATGGCCTCAAATATGCCCATATTCTTATCCCCGGTACTGGTAAACATGTTTTCTTACATGACAACAGAGACTCTGCAGATATGATTCCATTAAGGATTTGCAGAGGGGGAGATAATCCTAGATTAAAAGTGAGCTTAATGTAATCACAAGGATCCTTATAAAAGGGTGACTAGAGTGCCAAAGTTAGAGAAAACGCCATGTGATGATGGAAGTACAGAGTAGAGTATCAGATACCAACAACCATTAGGAGATGAAAGATCCAAGTAATGGTCCCTCCCTTGGAGCCCCCAGAAGAACATATTCTGCCAAAACCCTGATTTGAGCCTCTTAAATTTCATACCTCTTACCTTTAGAATTGTAACACAATAAATTTATGCTGTTTTCAGCTACTAAGTTTGTGATAGTTTATAAAAGAAAGCTAGTACATTTAAAAACCCAGAAAGCTAACAAGAATATTCTCATTTATCTTTAGCACTACAGATAATTGTGGTATTATGTATGACATCATATCTGATTTTAAACCTTTTGTTTTCAGTTACTAATTGTTAATTTTTATTGAGCACTAAGTGTCAGTGACGTATCTAAGTATTTTACATATACTATGTTGTTACTTCCAAATTATCAGTTAGATTGTGTTTTTGTATATAAAGAGGACCTTTCCCAAGATCATGTAGCTAGAAAAATAGTTTATCTTCTACTGACAAATTTTTAGTCAGTAAGATAGTCCTGAGATTTTGATGCAAATATATATACATATATGTGCATATATATGCAAATAAACAACCCATAGCCAATGATATATTTGCAAATAATGCTATTTCTCTGGAAAATGTGTGCTTACGAAGTCTGTGCATGACCTGAAATTCTTTCCATGTGATATTTATGTGGTTTTCAGATAGATATTGGCTACAGTCACTCAGTTCAAAGATTTTCACTATCTGAGGTTCCTGCTTCTTTATCATAGAAGCTGCACTATCTCCTCAAAGAGAATATAAATTGCTTTATGCCTGTTTGTTCTGGTTTCTTCTTAACTTCCCAGCACTTAGAATATAGTTTTCTTTGCTTGGAGTTCTTCTAAAAATTAACTTCTAAGATTGACTGTTCTTCTTACCACCACATCGAGAAATACTACACATCAATTCTTATCACCACCACAAGCTCAGAAGATTACAGAGGTAAATGAGCATTTGGTAGTCACTACTGCCCAGAATCTACTTACGTGTTCTGAATATCATCTTGCTTTTTGAGGTTCTCATGGTACTACAGGACCAAAATGCTAAGCACTGTCTGGCATATCAGTATATTGGAGATATAACAAGAAACAAGACATATTCATATGCTGCTTTCATCAAGCTTACATTTTTGCCAGGCAAAAAAAAAAACAAACAAACTAGTAATTAGTATATATCAATTAATAACACAAATTGTGAGAATGGTGATGGGGTATAGAAATTACTGTTCAGACTTCTCCTAGAGTTGCTTGTAACTTGAGACTTTAATCATGAGGCGGTGAAGGAAATGGCCAAAAAAAAAGGGAAGAGTATATGCAAGGGCATTAAGACCAGAACAACGTGGAGCCAATTAATGTAGGGGCTTACTAAAAAGAGTAAGCAGCTTGTATTTTATTCTATTTGTAGTGAAAAGCCATTGATAATTTAAAATAAGGAACTGTTGTGGGTTGAGTTGTATCACACAAAAAGATATGTTGAGAACCTATATATGTGATCTTATTCAGAAATAGGATCTTGACAATCTAACGAAAGGGAGAAAATCTTTGCCATCTATTCCTATGACAGAGGGTGAATATCCGGAATACATGAAGAACAAAAAAACTTAAATATCAGTAATCCAGTTTAAACAATGGGCAAGTTATCTGGATAGACATTTTTCAAAAGAAGAAATACAAATGGCCAAAAATATATGAAAACATGCTCAACATCTTTAGCCAGTGGGAAAATGCAAATCAAAATTACATTGTGATTCCATCTAACCCAATCAGAACAACTATGATAGAAAACAATAAAAGCAAATGTTGCCAAAGATATAGAAAAAAAACCCCTATACACTGTTGGTAGGAATGCAAATCAGTACAGCTGCTATGGAAAATATTATGGAAGTTCCTTAAAAATCTAAAACTAGAGTTACCATATGATTCAGCTATGCCAGTCCTGGATATATATTCAGAGGAAATAGCACAATGCATACCTATGTTTACACCTGCATGCCCATGATTATTGGGGTAGTATTCATGATAGCTAACATGTAGAATCAGCCTAGATGCCCATCAATAGATAAATGGATAAAGACAACATAGTGTGTATACACACTGGAACATTATTCAATCAGAGAAGAATTAAATGCTATAATTTGCAAAAAGTAGACAAAACTGGAAGTTATTATGTTAAGTGAAATAAGGTAGACACAGAAAGATGAGAATTGCATGGCTTCGTGTGGAAATGAAAAGTAAGTCAAAGCTGAAAGTAGAAAAGGGATTATTAGGGACTGTAAAGGGTGTGTGGGGAAGAAGCAATGGTAGAAGGCTCAATGGACATGATTAATGATGTATGCATATATGGAAATAACACAGTAAATTCCATTAGCCTGTACAATAACAATAAATAAATAGGATCTTGGCAGATATAATTTAGTAAAGATGACATCATAATAAATTAGAGTCAGCCTTAAATCCAGTTACCACTGTTCTTAAAAGGAGGCACACACACAGACTCACAGGAAGGAAAGCCAAGGGATAAGGGAGGCAGAGATTGGAGTCATGCAGCTACAAGCAAAGGAAAGCCAAGGATTGCTGGTAATCACTAATATTCAGAAGGAAGCAAGGGAGAATCATACCTTCGAACCTTCAAGAGACCATGACCTTGCCAACAACTTGATTTTGATTTCTAGCCTTTGGAACTGTGACTGAATACATTTCTATTGTTTTAAGCCACCTAGTTTGTGGTCATTTGTTATGACAACTCTAGAACACTAACACAGGCAGTAATAAAATACTATGCATTTTTCTAAAATTTCATCTGACTACCATGTGAAGAATGGACTATAATGGAACCAAAATGAGGTGGGAATAATAAGGACATTAATAATGTTGGAATCTAATGCAGTAGTATCAGTATCTAAACCTGGGCTGGTTTGGCCAGAGAATAAAGATGGATTATGCTACCATTAACTGAAATGGGGAAGTCTGGGGAGAGAGTTTGAAAAGCTATTAGTAAGATATGTTTTGCTTTGGATACTTTAAGATTGATATGGCTTTATTGTATCCAAATTTATTAGATATGCAGGTTGTGTTCCCCTAATCAAATATGCAAAATACGAAATATTCCAAATTCTAAAACTTTCTAAGCACTGATATGACACCACAAGTGAAAAAATCCACACCTGACCTCATATGATGAGTCACAGCCAAACTGGAGGCACACCAAAGATACTTTAGAAAATTACCTGCAGGCCATGTGTAGAAGATGTATATGAAAAATAAATGAATTTTGTGTTTAAACTTTGACCCCATCTCCAAGATATCTCAGTATATATACAAATACTCCACAATGCAAAAATAAAGCATCCAAAATCTGAAACATTTCTTGTTCCAAATATTTTGTATAAGGGATACTCAATCCATAATAGTATGGCAAGAATCTAATGAGCCCTTACCCCTGTTATTCATGACCTTGTGTAATCCCCTACTCTTAAGTGTAAGATGGAGCTAGTGACTCACTAGTAAGGCAATAGTGAAGGGATGTAATTTCTGAGATTGTTACGAAACACTGAATTCCATTTTTCTGACATTTTCTTACTCACTTTAATTAAGTCAGATACTCTTCTGAAAGCTACTATGAGGAAAAGCCCATGTGGCAAGAAAATGCAGGTGACTCCTGGCTAACATCCAACAAAATATTCAGTCCAATAATTTTCAAGCAATGAATCCTGCCAACAAGTGAAGTTGGAAGAGGATCCTACCCCATTCAAACCTGGAGATGACTGCTGCCCCTTCAAATATACTATATCCTAATGAGAGATGATGAGCCAGAGAACCCAGCTAGTACAGATCTGGATCCCTGACACACAGAAAGTCTAAGATAATAGTTGTTGATTTACACACTGAGGTTTAGATATTTTTAAATGTACATAAATATGATAATACAGATGGGAAGGGTGTAAGAGAAATCTGAGTTGCAGACACATACATAGGAGTCATCAACAGATTTTATCTAAAGCTATGGAACTAGATACAGTCACCTGTGGAGGGAAGAAAGAGAAGAGGATTGAGGATTGAGGGCTTAAATTCTAATATAATGAAGCCAAACAGAATAAAACACAAGCAGTAATGTAAATTAGACAGTAAAGAGGTTGGCAGGAAACCAGGGGAAACCATCTGGAAACAGAAGTTGTGATCAACTGGATCAAATTGTACAAAAGGTCAGGTAAGATGAGAACTGAGAAATGACCATTGGAATTGGTAGCATAGCACTCATTAATAACTAAGAGTCATTTTACAAGGAGTAAAAATGTCATTTGGTTTGGCTAAGGAGGAAAACGGAAGTGATATGACAAAAAATCTAAATAACAGAACTAGGAGAACTGTCTTGCCAATAAAGCCATGATGTAAAGAAACATGTTCCTTAGCATGTGTGATAAAAGGATGTGTTCGCATATTCATGGGAATTATCCCATAGTGAAAGATATAGGAAGAGTCCATTGAAGGAACTGTCTTTGAAAGGTGATTGGGAAACAAATGTTGGAGGTGACTATAGGCAGTATTAGGTAGAATTTATCTACTATAAATGGAGGTAAAACTAAAATGATAAATTTAGTGATAGACACGAGAATTGGTTCTATTCCAATGCATCATTTAAAAAAATATTAAGTTGCAGAAAAGGTAAGCTGAATGTTTCACTGCTGAGTGTGAAGTGTGTAGAAAGAAAATAGGAAGTTCAAAGAGCAAAATGAACACAAAAATATCTGAATATGGTCAATTGAATGTCCTAGAGAAGTAGGATTGTGTGACACCACTGCGTGTCCATTGGAGATATGTGACCATAGTCAAAAAATAGTATGATTTATTCCAATAATGCTCAACCACTCGGATGAAGGTAAATAGCAGGTGAATGATTGTATTTAATTCCAACTGAAGTTTGTTGTTTTAAGTGAGTATGAGAGAAAAATAGGACCAAAAGTATTAAGGTGTAATAGGTTATCATACTGTTGCATTATGGAAGCAAAACAACAAATTATTCATATATAAAATATCCATTAAAATATTTTTTCTAATAGCTTACACCTGCCAACATAGTGCCATCCTAATTGAAAGCTAACTTGGTTCAAACTGCCCCATTGAATGGGTTCATGGTAATGATTAAGAGACATACATAATGTCACAGATGTAAAAGATGCAGTTCACTTTAGCTGCCTGTGTTTTAATTCCCTGGGTTAATATATCCAATATTTACACTTAAGAAAAATGCTTTTAGGCATGCAGGGCTCTAAATACCCTCACAATTCCTGGCTGGAAGCTAGACAGCTATTCCCTCCACATTAACTTCAATGAAAGCTATGGGCTTGACACTGAAATTTTAAAGGATTTGCAACTTGTTCTTGAAAAAACAAAGGCACAGTTTTAAACTCCAGTATACATTATTGCAATCATGCCACGGGAAAACCTAATTTTGAGAAACTGATGGGCTTCAAGGAAACTAGATCAAAAATAGTTTCTCATCAACATCATGCAGAGAACCATGTCATCAACTATTTATTAGACAAAATATGTACCTGAAATGTTCCATGGTGCAACATGATAAAGATCCACACTGATATCCTAAGTAGCAGGATTGTACTTTCCCTAATGAGGGCATTTCTCATTACAGTCTACCATCTCTCTCTTTTCCATCTATAAATAATGAAATGTGTTGAGATAAAGGTATAGAAAGCCTTTTAAATTGACAGTTGTCGGTACCAGTGAAACTATTGTTTTTCAACTAGTATTTAACATTTATCTTCTGTAATAAATTTTCCAAAAGCTTCATGATGTTTCTCTGGTAGTTTTTAACCCTTTAGAATGGTTTTAAAGGCATTATCCACTGGCCTACATTATATTTCATTATTTTAAAATGGGATATATATTATTGCTTTTAAATTTCAATTTATCTAAAATAAAAACCTTCAGAACACCAAGTCTGTCTGAGTACGACTGCATTACTAGATATGAGGTATCACCAAAAAGCTCATGTGCTTAATTCAGCAATGTTCAGAGTTGAAATCATTAAATCATGTATTATTCCATCTGATGGATTAATAATTTGAATGGATTACTGGGTGGTAACTGTAGGCAGTAGGGCATGGCTTGAGGAAGTAGGTGTCATTGGGGAAGTCTCTTTGGGGATTATAATTTATTCCTGGCTCCCTTCTGTTTCTCTGCTTTCCAGCTGTCATGAACTAAGCACCCTTCCTCTACCATGCCCTCCTGCGGTGATGTTCTGCCTCAGCTCAGACTGAGAGCAACAGAATCAGCTGACCATGCACTGAAATCTCTGAAACCATGAGCCTGAAATAAGCTTTTCCTCCTCTGAGCTATTCTTGTCAGGTATGTTAGTCACAGCAACAAGAAGCTAACAGAGACTGTTTAAAGGTGTCCTTGGAAAACATTTCCCAAGATTATTCTATCAACCATAGGCTCTGTTTTTGCTCCTAAAAGTACTTCCATTAAAGGATGACAGGTTTGGGAGAATTCCAAATCTTCTGTACTATGATATACGTGTTTTGCTCCATCCCATTCTTGTTATTTGGGCCACTTCACTTAAAAATTTAATTCATGATGACGGACACTCCCACTGAAATTTGTCTGCAACTAATATATTCTAGCAGCTACTATCATGCATTCATTCTTTTCTATTTGCTCACTTCAACTTTCTCCTCTAAAGACATTGCTTATTAGAAATATGCTGGGTTGACAATTTTCCTGCCAAAAGCTGTGGATTCTAATTAAATAACTCACAGAAAAAGCCGTCATAACAAAAAGCCAAATTACAAGACCTTGGGAATGCAATCATTTTCACGTGGGGAAGGACAGTGGGGATAGCATAAACTTCTGCTGGCCTTTGGAAAAGACAGTGTGGCATGATGAAACGCCTGCTACATTTTGTGTTCTACGTCCTGGGCTTGAATCCCAGCTATGTTACTTCAGGGAAATAAGTTCATATCCTGCAACTGATTTTCTTTACAAGAATAGGAAACATAATAGCAAACTTCTCTATCCCCAAATACTCTGTAATGTAAAATATTATCCTTATTTCCCTATGCCTATCATGCATTCTGTGTGTGGCATACTAACACTGGATCCCAGCTGCAAAGCAGTATTTTGCTTATGCATCATTTCTCTGAATACCTCACATAATAACTCATAGCAATCCATAAAGCAACAGACAGGATATAATATTCTCACTTATATTACACAATGTACTTATTGTAAATGGAGAAACTAAGATTAAATTGAATTTATAATTCAATAAGTTCCAAAAATATACAGACACACTGAATTACTTTAACATGTCAATCTAATGCATCATTTCACAATTCTTAGCCTTCAGTAATCAATAGTACTGCTCCTTTAAATAAGTTAATCTCACATATGTAGAGAGTAGAATAATGGTTACCAGAGAAGAGGATGAAAGGGAGATAGAGGTTAGTTTACTTGCACAAAATTATAGTTAGATAAAAGATGTTCTAGTGTTTGATGTAGCAGAGTGAATATCGTTATCAGTGATTAACGTATGTCAAAATTCCTAGAAGAGAGAATATTGAATATTCCCATCACAAAGAAATGATAAATGTTTGAAATAATGCATGTCAATTACCCTGGTTCAATCATTACACATGGCATACATGTATCAACATATCACCCAGTACCAAATAAATATGTGCAATTATTTATCAAATATTTTTTAAATACTAATGCTTTCTACCTTAATGTTTAGTGACCTAGGGTAAAATAAAGAAGACAGATGTCTAAATTACTATGTGAGGCATCATCAGGCTACTTAAAGCTAGAAAGTATAGACTGAGTTTTCTCTTATATGTTCACACATGTAAGCTAGACTGCATTTAAAACTCATTATAAATGTTGGAAGGATATGACTTTAGGCTGAGAAGAGGTAATTCTTTGTATGTGGTAACACCATGTGAAGAAACAACACACTTTTCCAAAAGTCTGATCAAACCAGTAATTTCATTTAAATTAATTGAGAAAAAGTCAGATGACATTTATAGTGAGGGCCCTTATATTGTACAGACCTCTTTTAAAACCTGTACTTAATGTAGTGGTTGTAATTTTGTATCCTTGCTTACAGAGTAGAGCCAAAATTGTATCAGCTTTAGAGGCAATCAAAACTAAATATTCCCCAGCTTGCCATATGCACATAAATTACTCACTATCATACTTCTTGTCAAGTTGACTAAACATTTTCACTCTTCTAGCTTGGTAATTTACACTACTAACTTTTGGAAAGGAGTTTTGTTATCTGTAATAGCAGGAAGAGCAACAACTTGGCAATTAAGAGACCTAGATTCAAGTCCAGAATCCATGGCAAACATTGTACTAACATTAAGAACTTTGGGAAGTCATTTAACCTCTCCATGCTTTAGTATACTCATCTTTATGATGAAAGACTTGGGCAAGCTTATCACTATAAATTCTAGTTAGAACATTTAAAATTATATAATCAAGTGATACTTCTCAAAGTCATATCATTTTAGAGTCAATTTCATATTGAAACAAACACATGCAACAGAAGTAGAGAATTTTCTTCCTAATGCTGTCCATACTAAGGACCCCAAAGCTAGGAAGTATTACTCAAAATGATAACTTTGTTTTGCTAACCTCATCAACCACAAATCCAAAAGCACATACTCATTGTCTCACACTATGCTTCACCAAAAATAATATGGACATATTATTTTCACTATGGATGTTAATGTAAAATTTCACATGTAATGTATTTCCAATTTTTCCTTTCTTGTTCTCATGATAGTGGTATTCAATATATCAAAATATCTTAAATAATATCTACTTCTTAGATGTCTCCAATATGGCTCATCAATTACACCTCTTCCATGTCAGCATGTGTTTCATTGATTGAGAGTTGAAATTTATTCCTCTGGTCTTCTGGAATTACGGGAACTCTTTTGACTTACCTGATCAGTAGAATGCAACAGAAGTATCATTTAACACAATCTGTAACACTTTTGGTATTATTGTTCTTAATTTTTGTTTGTTTTTAACACTTCTTAACAGCTCAGGTTTAGGTATCTTAACGACACATGACTATGCAACTTTTATACTGAAAAGAGAGCTATTATAGTTAATGACTACCAGTTATATACATATATATGTATATACGTGTGTGTGTATATATATGTACATACATAAGCAGAGAGTCAATTCAACAGGTTAAAAATTGTCTAAAAAGCAATTTTACATTGAATAAGAATTTCGATGAATTGATGATTTGACATATAGGCTAACAGTGTAACAGTGATAGTGACAGTTTAGAATTGATGGGAATGCACAACCAAAAAAATTTCATATCCTTACTCACAAACACGATTTTAATCTATACATTAATGTTGTATTGTAATAAATATCATTATCATTTCTTTCACATAGTTCTTTGAATTCTTCATCAAGTTTATGACCAGTAAATGCTGACAGGAGCACACAGTACCAATTCTCAGTGTTGTAACTACTTGGAAAGTGCCAGTTCTAAAATAAGTACTATCCAAGCAGCAGATGTGTTTATGGATCATCATATTGGCTTTTATATAATACAAAGTAAAGATCAAAGTGCACAAAAATCAATGTCGTCAGGATGGAAATCAGAATTTCATAGTACTAGGCCTGTAGTTAGAACTCCAAATAAACTTTGATATATTTTCATGAACATAAAACCAGAGATAATAAATGAAAATCTACACAACATGTTTAATATTTATGGACTACTTAGGACACTCAAGAAATTAGAAACTATTATGTCTTTGTAAATGTGGCAAGCAAAAATAGAGCAAGGGACTTATTCAACAACATTAAGATCTTCTATATGACAGATTGTAGGTATGCACATTTGCATGATACTAGCACTAAGCAGTACTCTTAATTCAAGGTTATTTGAATTTAAATTCACACACTTCTAGAATAGTAAGAGTGTTTACAATCAGTCATCAATTAGTAACTATTTTGCATTCATTTTAGATAACTTGTGATTTGTAAAGAATTTCATAGGCCATTGCATAAAATCCACGTTTAGCTTCTAAACATGTTCAGTTCAGATTCAGAGCAGGAGAAAAATGGCTTCTTAAAATTATGTATAAGTATATATACATTTTTCATGGGCTTTCTTTTTGTGTGTGTGTCTTAAATGACTTTCATTATTCTATATCTCTCAGGGGAAATAATATCTTGTTAAAATGCTTCCATTCTGTACCCTGTTCTTCAGGTAACTCATTCGGAGAGACACTGAAAAGTTCATACAATTATTCAATTGTTCACATATTTTTCTGTCAACCATTTCAAAAGTCATTTAAAAAACAGTTTGTGCCATTAATGACAGTGAATGTTTATGATAAAGATATTTAAAAAGCTACAACACTGCTTAAAGAAGCAATGTTGCTGACAATGTCATAAAGTCAAAAACATGAAACAAATTGATTATAGAGGAATTCTTAGTGATGGCAAAACTAACTTCTAATTGATCTGAGCACTAGTTTTCTAAAAAGTACTAGTATTTAGGTTGTACAGAAATGCAAGACATCCAGATTCTTGGACTTAGTCTCAATACCTTTTCTCTTCAAATCCTTCTTTAAAGGATTCTTTCCAGAAACCAGTTTTCTGTGGTTACTAGTAATAAAAAGTAGAAATCATTTTTCCCTTGTCTCATCAGAGGGTCTTGGGAATCATAAATGGTGATAGATCATTAAGATTTTTCATTCAGATGAATCTTAGGGCATGCATTTTTCTAGTGGTTACATATATGGTACATATATTTTGGTGCTGAGATCTTCCATTGCACAGAAATATGGACTCTCTTAAATAGGAGGGGTTTGTGATTTTCTTAACAAATATTAACATTCTTTCAATTTTCCTCAAAAATACCCAGGAGGAGGATTGGAAGAGGAAAACTTAAGAAACATGTTCATGTGTTTTTCAAATTATATTCTAGAGAATCCTGAATTTCTAAACTATTGCCTAGAGATACCTAGGATTTTTTATATAAAGACAGAGATAGGGCTGGGGTTGTGGCTCAGTGGTAGCGTGCTCGCCTAGCATGCATGAGGCACTGAGTTCGATCCTCAGCACCACATATAAATAAAGGAATAAAATAAAGATCCATCAACAACTAAAAAAAATTTTAAAAAAAGACAGAGATAATGATACTTTGACATTTTCAGTCAACCTAAGCACATCAATTTTAAAATAGTCAAGTACATTCTTATTTTCATTTTAGGAATGTACTTATTATCCAAAGAACAAAGATAAATACCAGAAAGTATATCAACTAAGTACTTTCACCATTAGTGATTTCTTACCATTTTTAAAAATTTTACTCATTTTCTTCTGTAACTTTTATCCTTATATCGAGTTATTTAAATTTTGTCTTAAAGTTCATTAAATCACCAATGTGATCATTCTGACCTAACTTACATATTAACAATTTCTATCATTTTAAGAACATTAGAAACTTATTTATAACAGAGTCAAAAAATGACAGCCCAGCCAGAAGTGGTGATGCACACCTGTAACCCCAGTGGCTTCAGAGACTGAGGCAGGAGGATCACAAGTTCAAAGCCAGCCTCAGCACATATGAAGGCCCTAAGCAACTCAACAAGACCCTGTCTCAAAATTTTAAAAAATAACAAAAAGGGCTGGATATAAGGCTCAGTGGCTAAGTGCCCCTGGGTTCAATCCCCAATCCAAAAAATTAAAAAGCCCATGGGCCAAATATGGCCCACATCATTTTCATAAAGTCAACCACAAGCTAAGAATGCTCTCATTTAAATAATTAGGGGAAAAAGAGGATTTTTGATACATGAAAATTTTATGAAATTCAAATTTCAATGTTTTTAAATTTATTCTTGAAGACAGCCATTCTAATGACAAATTGTGAATTAGAATATTTTGGTCCTTTGATACTATCTGTATTTTGTGTTTTAGATAATCAGTTTTCAGAGAAAATGCGAATCAGGAATATAGTATGTCCAATAGCAACAAGACTGTGATAATTGGTCATTTTTCCATGGATTTAGATATCTGAAATTTAAATTTTTGAAGTGGTATTATTTGTAAAAGAAGTTATTATTTATGGTATCTTAGATAATGACTGAGTTTTCAGGGCAGCTGCCAAAGTTCCTACATTTGATACCTGAGGAACATGTGACAGTCTTGAGAACTATCAGCTATCTATTTGCTACTGATTCAAAAATAACATGATGATTTTCAGCATGACTTCAGATAAAATTATTTAAGACATGGTATTGAAAAGTTTTCCATTGAATACCTCTAATTGAGAATTTGACAGTGTTGTGCTTCAATAGGTTAGATATTTTAAGTGTATTTGTCTATTTATGTCAGGCTACAAATCTAACAGAAAAAAATTTATACATTATAACTCTTAATCTTCAACCTATAGCTCAAAAGACACAGTCATTCAAAACACCACAAAACAATTGCCCCTCCAGGTGATTGTGGTGCATGTCTGTAATCCCAGCGGCTCTGGAGGCTGAGACAGGAGGATTGCAAGTTCAAAGCCAATCTCAGCAACTTAGTGAGACCCTAAGCAATTCAGGAGGAATCTGTAAATAAAGTGTAAAAAGGGCTGTGGAGCCGGGTGCAGTGGCACATGCCTGTAATCCCAGCAGCTTGGGAGGCTGAGACAGGAGGATTGTGAGTTCAAAGCCAGCCCCAGCAATGGTGGTAAGACACTAAGCAACTCAATGAGACTCTGTCTCTAAATAAAATACAAAATAGGGCTGGGAATGTAACTCAGTGGTCGAGTGCCCCTGAGTTCAATCCCAGTACCTCAAAAATAGGGCTTACATTGTAGCTCAGGAGTTAAGCACTCCTGGGTTCAATTCCTGGTACCAAAAGAAAAAAAAACACATACAGTTGCCCCAACCTTCATTATGTCCTCTCTCTCTCCCCCAAAAGAGATATTTTATTTCCTTCAGTCACAAATTACTAATCTCAGCAAGTCTCTGCAGTTCTGAAAATACATATTCCTTTCTCAAAAAAATTCTCCCCTTCTTAATAGTTAAATAAAAATTCACTCTTAAAATTGTGGAGTCATTCACAATAGCTAAACTATGGAACCAATCTGGATTCCCTTCAACAGAATAATGGATAAAGAAAATGTGGTATATACCACAGAATATTACTCAGCTATACAGAATGAAATTATGGCATTTGCCTGTAAATAAAACTATCATACTAAGTGAAATAAGCCAATTCCAAACAAACAAAAGCTGAATGTTTTCTCTGGTATGCAGATGCTAATCCACAATAAGAGGTGAGGGGAGGTTTTGGAAGAATAGAAGTACTTATAATTAGACAAAGGGGAATGAAGGGAAGGAAGGGGGAATAGGAATAGAAAATATAGAATGAATCTGACATTTCTATCCCATGTGCATGTATGATTACATGACCAATGTAATTCTATACCATGTACAACCAAAAAAATGAGAAGTCAAACTCCATATATGTATAATGTCAAATGCTTTCTACTATCATCTATAACTAAGTAGAAAAAATAAAAACAACTTTGGGGTCATCTTTTTCTTTCTTGAGGCAATAAGATGTCCAGTGGTTATTACAGTGTAGATTCAGTGTGTTTGAGTGGAATCCACTAAGCAATTGGTCTGTATCAGTCCATTGATTTTCAGTATTCTCCTCACTAAAATGGGATAAAACTTGAATCTACCATATAGAATGCTTATAAACATTATATTAGTAAACACAAGTACATAGAATATTTTGTCACTTGTGAAAGACTCATTATGTTAGCTGTTACAAGCTTTTATTATTTTCTAATAAGTCATACCAAGTTTTCCTAAAGTTGAGCCATTTAGTAATTTCTGCATATCAGCTCAGTAAGAAAATTCTATGTCCTATGCTGAAAACCAAGTAATTGATCCATTTTCCTTCAGTAAAGGATTTATTTTACTGAAGGTGCCATCTCCTAAAACATGATCAATCTAACAATTACGTGGCTTGATACTTGGAAGAGTATTGACTCAATATCATAGTCTCCTAGCACAAAGAGAGAATGTATTTCCTATATTCAGATTACTGTTGACAAGGTAGGTATGACTGGAGCTGTGGATTGGAGATGGTTAAGTGGACTGGGTGAGACAAGAAAATGTTTATGAATTTCTCTTATACTTTGAGTACCTTGTGCCATTGTATTTACTTACACTTTACTGAACTATCTACTGTTAAAACATCTGGTATTTAAGTCAGGAAACTGAAAATAAGCCTGGTGCAATGTCATGTGCCTATAATCCCAGCAGCTCAGCAGGCTGAGGCAGGAGGATCTCGACTTCAAAGCCAGCCTTAGCAAAAGTGAGGTGCTAAGCAACTCAGTGAAAGCTTGTCTCTAAATAAAATACAAAATAGGCCTGCAGGGGCTCAATGGTCCAGTGCCCCTGAGTCTAATCTCCAATACTCCTCCACCACCAAAAAAAGAGAACTGAAAATAACATTACTTCCAAAGTAAATCAGTTCTTGCCTTTAACTACCTTTACTATATTAAAGTATCAAATGCAATGAATTATTTGTTGTACTACTTTACTTGATTAAGTATTCTACTGAAGCAAGCCCACCTTATTTCCAAAATGCCCAATTAGAAGCATCCATAAATAAAAAGTATACCTCAAATTACATTTTAAATGTTAAAATCATATATATTATAGGTCCTATGCAGAATTGTACAGGGCAAACTAACTTCAGCCTGTAGAGATAATGGTATTGAATACTACTTTAGATTGAATCAATTTATGAAATAGTTTTATAATATAATTAAAATGTATGTGATTGATACATCAGTAATAGTTGCCTTTGCAAAGTTTATTAATTTGGGGAGAAAATTATAGTGACATCAAATTTGACTTTGGAAACTAAATTGTGCTAAAATTTTGAGAACACTAGAAGTAACTTGGCAGACATGAGCTAAGTTTAGGCACATTAATACAGTGCATTACAGAAATAGATCTTTTCTCGATTTTTAAAATCACTCCAGCATAACAACATAAGTTGCCAGTATATTTGTGAAAATCTGATATCAATAAAAATAAATTAGCTTTGTTGTTATCTTGGTTTTAAGCTTCCAGCAGAGAAGAGATTAGCACTTTTATTTTCCATTTATTTATAGAGGTAGAGTTCTGATTTACTGGCAGTCTCACTGTTATATTTCACAAAAAGGAAATGTGACTGACAACCCTTATATTTTTTAATTACATTAACTCTCTTTCTATTGACTAGTTTTTTTTCTATTAAATTTGGAGAACTTTAACCCACAATATACAAGGATAGAGTGAATTGTACCTTCTTATACCCTCTACTGGGAGTATAAATTGGGAATAAATAGCAATGATTTAGCAATACAACACAGTTACATCTTACTTGGGGGAAGGGGATGAGAGATAGTGAGGAAGATGAAAATAGGAAAACATGAAATTTTCCCTGAGAAATCAATTAAATCAACACCCTTGAAAATACAGTATACAGACTTGGTAGCTACAATCTCATCAGGGTTTCCTGATTTTGTGTGCGATTACAGATAATTCTCTTTTCCTTGACTAATCTAAATGTTATTTGGCCTTTTGTACTTCTGCTTTTTTCTATGTGATTCTGTGTTCCGAAATTTTTCTATTCATATCCTTTTATTCTTTTTCAGACTTAAGTGTTTCTACTTATTTGTAAAATCTCATCACATATTAAGGATATTAATACTTGTTATATTTGTTGCAATTGTATTTCTAATTACCATTTCTTAAGTTCATAAGCTTTTACTTTTGTTTTTATGAAGTCTTCCTCATTTAGAATGTTATTTTCCACTCATAGATCAGTAATTGAAAGCCATATATTTTCTTCTGAATTTTGTTATATTTGTTTATATTTAAATTTATAATTCATTTATAATTGATTTTGACAGATACTAGTCATAATAGTTACTACTTATTAATATAATGTACTAGGCACTCTGTAAATGTTTTTATATATTGTTCCAATGTGTTCTGACACTTACCTAAGGGTTTATACTATCATTAGACTGATGAAAGGGGAAACTGAGGCTTGTAGAAGTAAGGTAACTTGTTAATAAACAGAGGAGCCATGATTCAAACTTGGGTACTGCTCTTTAGACTCTCTCGGATATTGTTATCAGGCAACTCTAACACTGACAGGGGTTAGGGAGACTAAGCTGTAACGCTGGCTGCACCAGAAATATTTGAAATAAAATTGGCAAGAAAATGAGTTTTTTTCAAAGCTAGTATTGAAAGAAGATAGAATAAACTTATCATCTCAAAAGTGTCATCTTCAAAATCTCTGAAGTCGAGCAGCACTTTTAAGGAAGAGGCAGGAAAGAAAAGGCAGCAAAGTGAGACAAAAGGCAGGATATATCCACATAGACATTTAGTTAGCCTGAGATGGGTCTGAGCAGAGATTTAATTCTGTTCTCAACTTACTTGGACCTAGTCAGGATGTTTGGTGCATGGGAGGCAGGATTGTAGTTTTTCAGCTTTCATTCTCAGCATGAGAAACTTGTTATTAATTTAGATGGGGGGGCCAAATTTTGTGTTTCAATATGATGCAACTTTCTTTTTTCTATTCACAAAACTCCCGTTTTAAATTATGAACAGGGATCTCTATTTTCTGAGCATATTAAAGTATATATAAATAGAGATTTTATTTTACATGTTTTATATTTTATTTATAAGCATTATTCTAACAAAGCTAAATTGAAAATTGCCTACATAAATGCCTTCAAGACTCATCCATATGCACTGATAAAGCACTGTGAACATATTGGTCTGAAAATGGCATGGGCATTTTTGTACTTACCAACCTGAAATGAAATCTGTTCTCTTTTGGACAGTGTAAAGATATATAAATAAGTCTTTTAGTTGGCTGATGTACCAATTGTCAACAGCCCCTGCTTCCTATTAATTTTTCTGTAGTTGAGGGTTTTTGTATGATTCCATAAAATCATGGAGTTAGAAATTTATCCTATGAGTTTACATGACCTACCATGTAAATAATATTTCCAATTATTGATTGTTTCTGACACAAATATTTGATTACACTACTATTCATTACAGTTTGTCAAGTTTTTCAGTGAATAATAATAAGGAGTCAGGCATGGTGGCAGAGACCTGTAATCTCAGTGGCTTGGTCGGCTGAGGCAGGACGATCGCAAGTTCAAAGGCAGCCTCAGCAACAGCAGATGCTAAGCAACTCAGTGAGACCCTGTCTCTACATAAAACACAAAATAGGGCTGGGGATGTGGCTCAGTGGCTGAGTGCCCCTGAGTTCAATCCCTGGTATTCCCCCCCAAAATAATAATAATAATGAGGATTATACTGTCGTAAAGCCATGTGAAACTGTATCTATGTACAATGAATCAATTTTCACTGTTAACATGTAAGCCTAAATAAAACAAAAAAAATAAAAATAAAGCCATGTGAAACTAGCTATTCGTTTCTTCATTAAGACTTCATGTTTCACACTCTTTGTCCACAAAAGGATTGATGTTTAATGATTAGATTTTTCTCTTTAACAATTGAGTCCTAAACACACAGAAGAATATTTTTAAGACTTTATGAAAAAATAATGGAACTAATGCAGCCAGGCATGACTGATCTAGAAGATATTTGTCATTTTAAAAAAATTAGACAAAATACTTGTTAGTTACAATATCTTATGTGGTTCCTGATTTCTCCTGTGTCACCTTAGTTATGCAGAGATTTATCAGTGGTTCAGGAGGTTTCAGCCTGATTGCCCTATGTTTGAAGACCCCATCAATCTTTAATGGATTGATGATGATTTCATTATGGACTGCAAAATGGTGATATTCTCTCAGGCCTCCTGCAGTTCCTATCTGAGACTGTTCTTCAAAAATAAGTTTTCCTGGGACCTTGGAACACAGTTCAGTGTTAGAGCACTTATGTGGCATGTTCATTCCCTGGTAATGTATTAAATTTTTTTTCCTTATATTCAATGTGATTAACCTGGATATACAGTTGGTATAGAAAAGATAGGCCAAATGATGTATGGTTCTTTCCCTTGTTTCTTTTCATAATAATGAGTTGGGGTCTTAGTAACTTCTAATGATGACTAATGAGGTTTCCTTTTTTAAGTATGTTTATGAGTTTATGGATTTTTAAATATCTGAAGTGCCCCAATTTGTTGTACTTTTTATTCTTATGGAAGCTCAAATTATCCAAACATGCTCTGTCCTCATTTTGTAATTGAAGACAGACAGCACTGTATCCAGTGTTTCTTCCCTACAGGAGATAACAAGGTCCCGATGAATTCCAGTGATGCTTTAAAAACCAGCAAAAAACTGCATTACTGAATAAAGATAATATATATTCTTATTCTTATGTAGAGAGAAAGTCATTTTTAAAAAATTCAACCTTTCCTTTTCATAGAAAGAGATCATGCCAGAAAAAGAGGGCATTTGCTAATCTAAGACTAAAGGAGAAATATAGATATGTTTTGGGTGGGTACCCACAAAATGCTAAGCTCTCATGGCTATTTTAAATGATAGTAAGCAGGAAGATATAGTTAATAAAACTATACACATCACCAGAAAAGAGAATAAAACATATTTTAATAGTTCTTATTTTAATTTATGAGAAGCATTCACAATGTTTAACATCTCTTGTCTTCTTTAGAACCTGTCTCTACATTAACTGCTTACTATTTATCCTTTTCCTATTTCTTACCAGCAGGCATTCCCCAAACGTTGACACTTTGATACTGGCCATCTACTTATCTTGGCCTTGGAGGATCAAACCCCTTTACCATCTTTCGAAAGCAGTTCTATTGAGTTATCTGTAATGTTTTATTCCATCTCCAAATTTTATCCTTAATTTCTAGACCCATCTTTCTATCATCTAAAGGAAATTTCTAGTCAAATGCCACTTCATCTTCAAACAAAATGTTTTCTCTTTATCTGATATGTATTTTTCTTAATATTTTTATGTATCTCCATATCAAATCATCATCATCATCCTGCTTATCCAGACTCAGAAACTTTGTCATTTTTATTCCCCTTGTTATCTGATAGCTAATCACCTACACACTTCTAAAATAAATGTCCTTGGTGGACTTATATAAACCCAATCATCTCTATTAGTCCTTCATGATATGCCAACTCAAGGTGTCATGGTTTTTTGCAAGCACAACTGCCACATCCTGAGTGGCTTTCAACTTCACTCTGCCTATACCACATTAACAAATAAGACTCCCTATATTATATCTTCAAATTTATAATACATCAGCCATCCCACATAGTGTAAAATATAATCACATGTAATAATGGTCACCTAGCTTTTCAACAGGCTTCTATGCTTTAATCTTGTCTTCCAACTGAATCGTAGAGCTTATTTTTCTATATTACAAAAGGAAAAACAAATGGGTTGTTCAGGGAAAAAACAATGATAAAAGGATAAGAGGATAAAAGGAATTAGAAAATGGAAAGCAATGATCTGTGTTGCAAAGAATTTTGAGTAAAGAATTGAGTCTTGTTAGCCAATGACAGGCTATGTGGCACTTCAAGGAAACTGAAAAGAGATAACACTCAACATACTGTGCTGGAAGCTACCTTTATATAAAAACACATTAGTGATGTCTACAATTTGGAGGCACCTGTTTAGTTGCATAACCCCAAAGAGCTGTCTTATTTATACCATACAGCTGTGCCAACATTAATAAGTCATGTCTGTCATTTGGGCATCACTTTCCAAATCTGTAAAAGAGGCACATTAATTCCCATTCACTTGTTTCACTTATTTATTACAAAGACAAGAGTCTTCACTGATCTGATTTGGTGTGAAGTGCAGATTGAAAAAAAAATACAAGCTGTGATAAAAATAAAATTTAAGAGCACATGGAATTGCAAGAGTTAGGAAGTGCTGAGATTACTGTTGTCCTTATGTTCTTATTTTGTTGTTGATGGTGAACTGATAAGGAGAAAAAAAGAAGTGAAGACTTTCAAATTTAGGGCAGATGAAGAATAGGCAAAAATAATAGAGAATAAATACTTGGAAAATCTTTATTGCAAATTTATCTGCTAATTTTTCTATCACATATTCTGCAAGGTAAAGGAAGAGAAGAAATAGTATTCCTCATGATGAGATGAAGATACTACTATTTAACAATTTTAGTAATAGCCAAGACTTAAGATTTTCCATGATCCATACACTGTGATATTCCTTTTCTCATTTGTTATTCTCATAATTCTATATGATAAATGCTAACATTTTATAGTTAAGACAAATGAAAAGTGGAGGCAGGATATGGAAATAGTTTTTCTAATTGTAGAGGCCCCTCTTCAACGATACTAGGCTTTATCCTGAAAAGTTGCTCCACAGAGAATGAGTTACAATTTAGCAAGAAATGAAATTGAAATACACTTATTAATTCAATTGGAATGAATACAGAATACACATAAGCAGTAATTCCACTGCTGGGAAGTAAAAAGTGTGATGCAAGTTCCAATTCAACAGGAAAACACAATGTTTTAGAGACTATACAAGAAGAAAAAAGGTCAAGACATTAGAAACCAAATAGAGATACTGTGACATTGTTTTAAAAAGTGGATTAAGTATGAGCCAGTTCAGTAAAAGTTGGAGACAGCTGGAGACTTGGGCTACAGAAAGTAATTGTTAATGTTAAAGGTGACAAAGTGGGAAGTGTGCTGACTACCTGCCAAGAATTTTCATTAAGTTACAGAGAAATATTATTGCTGCTATATGGAAGACAGCTAAAGACATGATATAACTGTCACTTGCTAAGTCAGGTACGTACAGAACAGTCTGGAAATGTAGCTTTGGTTTGGAGTGGAGGGATACCACAGTGTCTGCTGATAAAATACTCATTAGTAAAAACAAAAAGTAAATTTACCAAGGATAAATCACAGTGAAAGAAAGGAAGTGAAGTTAGGCCACCTTCAAGAGCCATTATGCAAGAGCAAAGGGCATGAAGTGAAAAAAAAAATCTTTGCAAGTTTAATCTTGAAAGTCTTCTGGATAAACAAGAGAAAAGAGAGACAGGAGTGGGTTTCAGGAAATTTAGGTAGAGCTAAGGGAGGTGGATTCCAAGTCATATGGTAAGTGTGCTAAGGAAGGGATATGAAACAGAAAAAAATTCTTAAGTATCAAGAATAGTTCTGGATATAGAAAAGTAGAAGATAGGTTTGGAGTTAGGGGTCCTCAAACCAGTACGACTGACAAAACTTAAGTGCAAATTATCTGACCTCAACCTAGACTGTCTGAATCAGAAATCACAGTGGTGGAAGGACTTCAATCTGTATTTAAATAAACTCCACAAGCAATTTTGATGCACTATTAAAATTGGAGAACTACTGATACAGGGAATAGAATGGAGAATTCAAGGGAAGGAAATTTAGATGAATTAAATGACAAAAATGGAAGAAATTAAACCAGAAATTGGATCACATAATATAAAGTATGACCACTAAGTTTGGAAATATAACCCATGAATTCTGCTAAAAAGAAACCAAATTTACACAATCTGTATAAAAAGAAGAAGGCTAAATATGATAGCAATATATTACAGATGAAATAAGTACATTCTGTAATATTTATAGCGTCCAATAGAACTTCCTGCAATAACGAAAATATTCTATATTGGCACTATCCAATATGATAGCTGTTACCGATGTGCAGCTATGAGTACTTCAAATATCACTAGTTCAATAGAATAAGTAAATTTTAATTTTACTTAAACAGCCAGCTGTGGCTAGTGATTTAAATACTGGTAATGTAAACTTAGGATTTTTTCACATGAAACAATGGGACAAGAATAATAGCAACATGGATTTTTATTTATGAGGATATTTAATAATATAAGACTTGCATTGTAAAATATATAATCATGGAAATAAATTGGGGATTAGGGATTAGCACACTTAAACATATAGGTGCCCTACATCCAGAAAATAGGGAAGTCTTTCACATCTGTGCTTCATGGAAACAGAAAATATATATTTTTTTCTTTGGTGGGGATACACAAACACACCAGGAACTGAACCCAGGAGTAATTTTTGGCACTAAGCCACATCAAGAGCCTGTTTTCTCATTTTTTTTTATTTTGAGATAAGTCTCACTAAATTGCTTAGGTCCTTGTTAAATTGCTAATGCTGGCTTTGAACTTTGCAATCCTCCTGCCTCATCTGCCTGATCCACTAGGATTACAGAAGTATGCAATGGTCCTTTCCAGGAGTTTCTATATCTTGAAAGCAGATTCTAATGTCTCAAAAAAAAGATGAAAAGCCTGGACATTATCCATGGTCAAAATTTAGCATCTTAGAATCTGTTTGAAAATAAACCACAGAATTTGAGATATTATACTTAAGTATTTGATATCATATTTATGACAAAAATAAAGATGTGGGGATGATCTTCATAATGATTAAGTTCATGTACAGGTGAAAATAGAAACAGTATAGTACAAAAGCCTACACTTTAATTGTTTTAAAAAGCCTACATTTTGGTAATAGTTAACTTCTTAAAAATTGGAAATTTTTTCAAAAGCATGAGAAGGGAATAAATTCTTATTGAACAAGAAGAAAATGTAATTTTATACACACACACACACACATATATTTCAAGAGGAAGAATGAACTATTCTATTTTCAAGATTTCAGATCATGAAGGAGAAAGTTAAAATGGCATAAGAAATATACTCAAGGGAAGAATGTGGAAAAGCCTTAAAGAATTAAGTGAACACTTCTATCTGTTGATGCATTTAATCATGAGAACAAAAAGATTTTTTAAAATTAGAGGTTAGTAAATTTTAAGAATTGAAGCAAAAAGAGTAGAAATCAAAGAGCAAGTGAGAAAAGTATATAGAATAAAAGCCAAGATGATGAGCAAAGGAAGTCACACAAGAATAAAGTACTTTCTAGAAACAAGTTACATGTACAAGAAAGGGCTATTTCATTAGATTAGAAATGATGCCGGAAGATGATGCTGAAGGAAGAATAGTTGATGATAGCTGATAAGAAATACAAATTGATAAGAGTCAATACAAAAGATCTATAAGATTTTCTCTCCCCTACTTCCTCCCTCTTAAACTATGACTTCAGCTACAGGAACACGTTAAAAAGATACAGGAGGAAAAATGTGGCTGACATCTTGGGTGACAAGGAATGAAATGGTTTACTGTTGCCTTCATGGCTTAAGAGTGACCAGCACAATCAAATTCGCTATTACTATTTGAGGACTAATTACTGGGAGAAAAATAGACTTACTCACACGTGATAGCTTTAAATTTTTAAGATAAAAAGCTATCAGAAAACAAAGATCATGGGCACAACTCATAAGTGAGAAAAATTTTTCTCATAGGTTTTGAAAAAGAATTGGGCTACCCTGTGAATTAAAAAGCACGAAAGAATCAAGGTGACATGGTACACTATTAGAAATAGGATGTTTCTAATAAAACAAGAATGTAAGTGAAGTCACAAACTGTAAGAAAGGAGATTGATTCAGTACATAATCATTGTTTTGTTTTGATGAAAACTTTTTCTGGTAGGTTCATGACATTTTAAATTTTAAGATTAACAGGGTTCCACACAAGTACCTTTGGTATGATGGTATCATTTACCTATGAGATAGAAAAATCTATAATCATTAAATCATTTGTTAAAGAAGTGAAACAGGCAAGCAAATTTTTAAGTCCCCATAGAATTTCCTTTATTTATATATTATCTTTAGTAGATATGAGCATCCTTTTTCTATAAAGGAAAAGAAAGTATATATTTTAGGCATTGTGGGCTATATAGTCCACTGTTGCAAATATTCAAAGTCAGTGTTGTGGTATAAAAATAGTTACTAACAATATGCAAAAAAGGAGTGTGGCTATTTTCCAATTAAAATTTCTTTTTCAAACATAGGCAGCCATAAGGGGTTTGGCCTGTGTTCCACAGTTTGCTTAACTATGGTCTATAAACTCATTTTTTAAAGGATATATTTCTGAAAGAATAGAGTATAAAGATGCCAATGAAGCAGTGGTATACATGCTAAACATAAATAAAATTCATTCTGTGATAAAAGCCATTTATTTATTCAATCAATATTGAAATAGTAGGAAGAATAGAGATCAGAATTTAAAATACAGCCATGTCGGAGAAATCAGAATAAAAATGAACATTCAGGGGCTAGGGTTGTGACTCAGTGGTGGAGCACTTGCCTTGCATGTGTGAGGCCCTGGGTTCGATTCTCAGCACTACATAAAAATAAACAAACAAATAAGATAAAGGTAGTGTGTCCATCTACAAAAAAATAAAAATAAAAAAATGAACATTCATATACAAAGATGTTTTACCACCTCCTCTGTTAGCAACTCACTATCATTTCCCCTGCCATGTTCCCCTCTGTATCACAGGGGCTAGAAGCCTGGCTATCTATCACATTTTCCAAAATCTTGTATCAGATTTGTAAACTGGGGACAGATTGGGTATTTATTATGGCTTCCCTGGTGGTGATAGGCAGAGGTGTAGGCTTCTGCAGACATGAGATTTTTACAGTGGCCACTAGGCATTTCCCTAAAAATCACTTGCTTTAATGATACCAACAGTAGTGAAAATTGCTGGTGGTTTCCTGCAGTCTATGCAATTTACTGACTTTCTGAATGATTGTAGCTAAATGGAGAGATTGTTGCATCCTTCCCTGAATTTCATTCCCCCAGTCTTCCAGTGGTTCAGTAAAGCAGTTAATTCCTTGTATTGAATCCCTTCATTGCTTGAAATATATAGAGGAGCTCATCTTTTTGTGACCTGTCCCTAAGTAATACAATATTATTGTAGAATTAAGGACATAAAGGAAGAGGATGAGCTAGGGACAAGTCTTAGCTTATGCTACAGTGGAAAATTGTGTAAACAAACTGGAATGTGGAAGAAAAAATAGTAAAAATAAAAGGAAATGCAAAGAGTACATTAAAATAATTAGAACAGTAGGTAACTGAACAATTTATGAGGCAAATTTTCATATATATTAGTTATTTTTTAAATGTGCATATCAGTTTATGTGAATCATATTATCTCACAGTGTAAAATATAAAAGATAATACCATAGTATATTGAGCATCTACTTTAAGCAATACAATTTTTCACAATTGTTAAAAGTACCCTGCAGGGAAAAGATTGTTATCCTCTTTCTAGAAATTAAGAAACCTTGGCTCAAAGAAAATAAAGACTTACCTAAGGTCACAAAGCTATTAAATGGCAACACCAGGATTTGAAACAAGAACTGCCTGGCTCTAAAGTTTGTACCCTTTCTGCTCTACTATACCAAAATGGTCATTTGCACATTTGCAGAATGAATCAAAAATAGAATAATTTCAGATAGATATTATTTGAAGATATATTTTCAAATTGAACTTGCTCCTTCACTCATTTTTTCATTAAATATAGTTCTTCAAAAATGATTCTGTGGGGGCTGGGGTCGTGGCTCAGTGGTAGAGCGCTTGCCTCGCATGCGTGAGGCACTGGGTTTGATTCTCAGCACCACGTATAAATAAATAAATAAGATCCATCAACAACTAATAAAAAAAATATTTAAAAAAAAAGATTCTGTGTAAGCTAAAGAACACTGATGAGGTCCTTGTCTGCATGGAGCTTATATTCCATTTACTGTTATAATCACACTGATGATGACAGTATTTGTTGAAATAGAAATAAATGTATTATTTAAAACTAATGATAAAGAGGAAATCAAGTATTAACATTAAAGAAGCAAAGAACAAAAAAATTTACTTGTGAACATTAAGAGGAAGATTGGATTATAAAGCATGAACTTGTATACATGTAAATAAAAACCACAATATTTGAAAATCAATTTCTGAAATTCCTTCTAGTACACATTGCTGGTTTAATTATGGCATGCATTGCATGATGATGATTTGGTCAACAATGGTTCTACAGTGATTAGATCACCAAGTGACCCGGTAGTACCTCTCTTAGTTTACTTAAGTTCACTCTATGATATTCTCACAATGACAAAATCACCTTATGATGTATTTCTCAGAAAGCATCTTTTTTGTGGGAGGTACTGAGGATTGGACACAGGCGTGCGTAACCACTAATACATATGCCCAGTGCTTTTTTGTATTTTATTTAGAGACAGGGTCTTGCTGAGTTGCTAAGTGCCTCGTTAAGTTGCCAAGGCTGGCTTTGAACTCATGATCCTCCTGCCTCAGCCTCCCAAGCTACTGGGATTACAGGCATGCACCACCATGCCTGGCAGAAAGTATTTAAAAACAATGCTTGGCTACAGTATATAGATTCAGGCAGAAGAGTGCATGAATTTAAGTAGAAGATTTAACTAGTAGACAAACACAGTTGCAAAGAAAACATTTATAAAAGCTTATTAGAAGAAGTTTAGCAAATGGCAAGCAATAACAGCCATCTTATCACTAATGATATTCTGAGGTAGTGAAAATGTATGTAAATATTTAAATTTCAAAAGGACTTCTGGGAGAATAAAATATACCATGGAAAAGATTAAGTGAAGTAAAAGGAAAAAAATGAAAAGTTGATATACAACGTAACACAACTGGATTGAACTATCCAGGCAACATTAAGAAATCTACTAGTATGTCTAGACACAGAGCTCTCTCTAAATCATTGCAAGTGCCAAGAAGCCATATTCTGACCTACATATTGGCAAGGTATAAAATATCATTTCAATATTTAACTAGTGCTCCTGCCAAATATTTTTGGGTTCATTTTCTATGTATTCTTTTATATATGTAACTACTTCTAAATTGACATTCTTGAATTAATATTTATCAATCAAATAGATGTCATGATGTAAATTTCTGCATTTTACTTATTTGAACTAAAGATAAAATATATGCCTTTATCATATAAGCATACAATCATATGCATTCTAAAAAATAAGCTACTGTTTTTCTAAAATGTTCATAAGAAGTGTTTAGAAATCACTCGATTCCATTATCCAGCATCAAAATGTATGAGCAACAAAACAAAGGACCGATACTCCAAATGATATAAATTTATCTACTAAAATTAATATGCCATGTAAAGAGCTGTATTAAAACCTTTCTCATATTTAATGCACATGGCTGAGTTACTTCATAATGTAAATGGAAAAAACACAGAGTAATAGAAGAAAACAAGGAGTGAAGCATTGAGGCATTTTATTTTCAGTAGTAGCTCTGCAATTTATAATCAATGACACCTACAGCAAGTCATGAAGTACATACATCTTATTTTCTCCTCTTAAATAAAGGCATTGTATGATATCTAAGATGCCCAGAAATCCTAAAATTAAAAATTAAAATCAAAAAATTAAATGTAAAACTATATTTTAAAATACTATTATCATTAAGATACAATGTAAAAAGTGATTAGTTTTCAGATATTAATTATCCATTTACTCAAACTTGTATTAAGCAACTGTCATGTATAGTGAAATGAATTTTATTATACGGGCAGGGATCAAACTGTACAGGCTTTTCCTATGTAGGTCAAAAGAAGCAACTCACCAAAAATAATGTCTAACTTCAAGTCAAACAGATGATTTCATCTGTATCCAGCTACTATGATACAAAATTCAAATCTATGAATTATGAAAAAGAATTTAAATATATACATATACATGTGTACATATATATGTATGACATTTAAACAAATGTACTGCTATAAAAAGTTTGAATACAATGTAAATAATTTCACTTTCATTGAATACTTCTTTTTTATAATTTTTTAGATGTTGATGGACCATTATTTTATCCATTTTATTTTATATGTGGTGCTGAGAATCAAACCCAGTGCCTCACACATGCCAGGCAAGCACTCTACCACTGAGACAAAACCCCAGCCCATGAATACCTCTTGTTGAAGTTAATTTTAAAACATTTATTATTATGTCAATTCCAAAAAACAAAGGCCGAATGTTTTCTCTGATATGGGGATGCTAATTCACAATGTGGGGGTGGGGGACTACAGAAGAATAGAAGTGCTTTGAATTAGACATATGGGAGTGAAGTGAGGGGAGGGGATATAGGGTTAGAAAGGATAGTAGAATGAATCAGACATCACTACCTTACGTACATATATGATTACATGACCAGTATAAACATACATCATGTACAACCTCAAGATTGAGAAGTTATACTCCATTTATGTATGATGTGTCAAAATGCATTCTAGTGTCATGTATATAACTAATTAGAATAAAAATTATTTCTTATTCCAAAATAATTCAATCACTTTTTTTCCTGAAAAGCATTTAGCAGTGGTGTGGGGGGCAGGGAGGGCAGGTAACAGGATTGATCTCTGAGGCACTTAACCACTGAGCCACATCCCTAGGCCTTTTTATGTTTTATTTTGAGACAGGGTCTGGCAAAGTTGCTGAGGCTGCCTTTGAACTTGCAATTCCCCTGACTCACAAAGATTACAGGCATGCACCACAACACCCAACACGAAAAAAAAAAAAGCGTTTTCTGAACATGTTTCAACAGTTTGTTATTTGGGTCATTGAATAAATTGTTGAATGAATATCTGCTTAGTCACTAATCTTAATTTTTTCTAAAAAAAACTTTATCCATTATTGAAGCTATGAATTTATCAGAGGAATAGATTAAGAAACACTTCATTGACCATCCACTCCTAAGCAACTGTAGAACTTCTTCACCACAATCTCCTTTCTTTTATCAAACACATGGAAATACTGCATTAAAAAAAGGATTTAGGACTATTTTGAAACATGAGCAAAACCAAAAACAAGAAATACAAATGCACCACCAACCTTCAATTATATTACAGAGTTATAATAACAAAAAAAGAATGGTATGGCACCAAAACAGGCAGGAAGACCAATGGAACAGAAGACAAGACAAAGACAAACTCACAAAAATACAGTTTTCTTATACTTGATAAAGGTGCCAAAAACATACATTGGAGAAAAGATAGCCTCTTCAACAAATGGTGCTGGGAAAACTGGAAATCCATCTATAGTAAAATGAAATTTAACCCCTATTTCTCACTCTGCATAAAACTCAATTCAAAGTAGATCAAAGACCTAGAATTATACCAGAAACCCTGAACATACTAGAAGAAAATGTAGGCCCAACACTCCAACATATTGTCTCAGGAACTGACTTCCTTAATAAGACTCCTAAAGTGCAATAAGTAAAACTAATAAATAATAAATAAATGGGATGGCATCAAATCTAAAAGCTTCTTCACAACAAAGGAAATAATTATGTAAAGAGAGCACCTACAGAATGGGAGAAAATCTTTGCCACCTGCACCTCAGATAGAGAGTTAATAAAGAACTCAAAAAACTTAGCACCAAAAATTCAAAAAAATAACCCAAAAAATAAATAGACAAAGGAACTGATTAGACACTTCTCAGAAGAAATAGAAATGGTCAACAAATATATGAAAAGGTATTCAACATTTCTAGCAATTAGAGAAATGCAAATTAAACCTATACTGAGATTTAACCTCAGTCAGAATGGCAATTATCAAGAATACAGGTAGCAATAAATGTTTGCAAGGATTTGGGTGAAAAGGTACACTTATACATTGCTGGTGGGAATGCAAATTGGTGTAACCACTCTGAAAAGCATTATACAGTTTCCTCAAAGAACTACAAATGGAACCACTATTTGACCAGACTATCCCACTCTTCAGTTCATATCCAAAAGTTTTAAAATAATCATACTACTGTGATAGAGCCACATCAATGTTTATATCACCTCAGTACAAAATAGATAAGCTATAGAACCATCCTAGATGTCCTTCAACAGATAAATGCATGAAGAAGTTGTGGTATATATACACACAATGGAGAATTACTCAGCCATAAGGAAGAATGACTTTATGACATTTCCAAGTAAATGGATGGACCTAGAAATAATCATGCTAGGTGAAATAAGCCAGTCTCAAAAAAATCAAAAGTCAAATGTTTTCAGTGATATGTGAAAGCTAACTGACAATAAGGGAGAGAGGGGAAGAATAGATATTCAGTAGATTAGACAAAAGGGAACAAAGGGAGGGAGAATAGGAAAAGGAAAGACAGTGGAATGAATCCAAAATTATTTTTCTATGTACATATATGAATACACCACAGTGAATCTCACCATCATGTACATTCATAAAAATGGAGTCCAAACTAGAATAAGATATATTCCATGTTTCTATAATTATATCAAAATGAATACTATCATGTATAACTATAAAGAACCAATAAAAATAAATTTTAAAAACTGGAAATACCAAAGTCCTACTTAAATTTCATCCACTTATTTTATTTAATTATCTCATTCATTGTATTTTTTTCATCTTGCTATCATATTGCCTTTAATATTGAATTTTATAGATACCAAAGTAAAACTAGTACTAATAGAACAATATTTTTCTATTACATGCAATATGCATAGAATTAAAATGTCCACAGAAAAGAAAAAAAAAGTTAAAAATATAGACCAGCCAGGTGTGTTGGCGCATGCCTGTAATCCCAGCATTTTGGGAAGCTGAGACAGGAGAATCAGGAGTTCAAAGCCAGCCTCGGCAATGTTGAGGTACTAAGCAACTCAGTGAGACCCTGCCTCTAAATAAAACACAAAATAGGGTTGGAGATGTGGCTTAGTGGTTGAGTAACCCTGAGTTCAATACTCGGCACCAAAAAAGAAAAATAAATATATATATGTATATACGTATATATACTTATATAGTTTTATATATACATATATATAGAACAAGTATAAGACAATAGTATACATATATATGAAAAGAAACAAATTCTGAATTACAAATAATTTAGAAAACATCCTAAAATATGTGATAAAATATATATTAGATATAGCTGAAGAGAATTAGTGAAATAGACATTAGTTATGGCAAGATTGTCCTGAACATTGCAAAGTAAAACAAAGAGATGGAGTATATAAAGAGAAGTTAAAGATATGGTAATATAAAAGAATATCTAGTTTACTTACAATGGAGGAAGAGAAAGCTTACAGAGAATTAGACAAAGATTATATGTAGTGATAATGGTAAAGAATGTCCTAGTATTGTAGAAGGATGAGAATCTGCAGTTGAAGTTGAATACCTAGTTCCAGAACATACAGTTATGGAAATACAGAACCTGAAAAACAAAATCTGAAGAACAACATCAAAAAAGATTGTCTTGAAAAGACGATTACACAAAAGTACTATACACAAAATGCAATGCCAAACTCAACTAATATTCAATGATAAGAATAAAACAGCCAAATAAAGATACTTGCATTTGTATTTTGGGAAGGAGGAAATTCAGGTCCGGTGGCAGAATTAGAACTCAAAAGAAGAAAATGATAAAAGAAATATTGTAATATTTTAAAAATAATAATGACTAATGGGAGGAGTAAAAATGTGCAGGACTAAAATATCAGGAAACTATATGGAATATGGGAGAAGGGAATTGCAATTCTAATTTCCTTCCAGTGTTTAGAGTAGAATGACTTAATTATAAATGGTATAAATTTAATGAAAAGGACTCAAAAATATAAATAGAATGCATAACACTCCAACCAGTATAAAGATGAAAAGGAAAATAAACATTGTTGCTCCCAAACATAGCACTAGGAAGAAATAATGGTATTATAAACAAATTAAACAGAAAAGAGGATAAAATTAGACCAATAATCAGGAGAAATTTTTTTAAAAATTAGACAAGTGTACAAACAGTTCAACTATATTAACCGTGCAAGAAAGTATTGGGATTTGACAATAGAAACTATTTTGGCCTTATCATATTGTTAGCTTAATTATTCATTATGAATAAATATGGTTTACTAAATCACTCATTAAAACATATACAATGTATAGCTCTTTGTATCTGGGTTTTGTGGGGCTTCATAAAGTTATTATTTTTAGAAAAATTTAATATATTCAACGCATTCACTCTCAGAATTTACATACAGCAGAGAAAAAAAGCCTATGTTAGAAAATATCCCTTCTATTCTAACCCTGGCTTGAGGTGATATTTTTTTGAACAAATGGTGGTTATGAAATAGGATAGAAAAATTAAAAGATTAGAGATGTACCACTCATCAAAATATCCCATTTCCTTAAACAACCTATCGTATATCTACAGTCCATTAATCCCACCTAGAGACTATTTATATTTTCAACCCATTATACTGCTTACAGTGAAAAAGTTTCATAAGTTTACTACCCACTGGTTAAAATAGAACTTTCTTTCATTTTATCCTCAAAGTAATTCTTTCAAGCCTCGGGAAGTGCCTCTTAGTTCTAGTATTCTGACTTTGGTAAATAATGTGTTGACCCTATTCATACAATTTTTGATTTTATAAGCTTTGATAACATCTTCTCTGAGTCATTTTTAAAAAAAGATTTCAAAAAACTGTCCTAGAACTAAAGTTTTCTCCCTCAACATATTGAGTCCTCTTTATAATTTAGTCAACTATTCCCCATTCTGAGTTTATTTCTAATTTCAGATGTAGAAATACATTGCTTTTGCATAAACAGCATATTTTGCAGTTTGGTTCTGAGTTATTTCATGTCAAGTATTATCTTTCTATATTGTACTTTCCTTATTATACAAGACTATTAGTCTGCTCTACTTCAAAATATTTGTATACCCAATGTTCCAGTCTTGAAATTACTTCTCTGATGTTTACATTTTCTCCCTTGAGAATTTCCTTCAGAACCATAGATCTAAACTGTGTATTTACTGATTACTCTCAAATGTATACCTCCAAAGTAAACTGTCCTCATGAAGTCAAATTTCATATGGCCCACTACCTACATAACATCAACATGTAAATGTCCATTGAATACCTAAACATCATACCTTTAAAAAAATCCTCTTTATTCCCCTCTCTCCACAACCTGCTCTTCTCTAACTTTTCTCATATAAGTAAATGGTACCATGAGAAAACATGTAAATCAAGCTAAACATCTAGTACTCATCTTTGATTACTTTGCACTACACATCATTCAGACAATGTTATGACCAATTGTTCCCATCATTTTCTGTGTCATGACAGATAAGAAAACTGAGCAAGGCTAGAGGTAACCAGCCTGAGGGTTTGGGCGGTGCTAGGTTCCATCCTGCTGGTAGTTGAGAAACTGGTAAGCTTTACAGATAAGACATAACCTGAACTTAAGCCCTTTCCCCATCTCCATTGCAACAACTTTAATAACCTCTTCATTTCAAATATATTAGGATGCTGAGGTTAATTGGGAAGCCTATTTATTAGCGCCAAAGGGTTTCTAGTAGTTGCATATATGGTTGCAGATCCTTTCTATGAGGTACCTAGGCTAAATTTTCTGGTATTCCTTTCAGTGCCATGAACCATCTAATTGACTTTAGTAAGTCTCCTATTGCTTGAATTAATTAGAGTTATGTCAATCTTCAGCTATTTGTGGATTACTTTCTTCTGACAAGTCTAATTTTCCATTTTCCATATTATAAAATTTTACTTTCAGATCATATCCCAATGGGATGTTCTGCCAGTCTCTGTAAAGAACTGAAATTTCCCATTCCATTCAGCCAAATTGTTCATATACACCATTTAATTTCAGTCTAAATGTTCTGATGAGATAGATGAAAGAATATCCCCATTATGGAAACAAAGAATATAAATCCCCTGTTTAAGAAGGAAAAATAGGAATGCTGAACTATGATTCTCTCAAGAACAACACAATCAGCTTTAACTAATAAGAAATAAAGACAGAGCTATTTGGACCAAAATACTTTGCTTATTTGAGAACTACGTTGCAAAATTTCTTTGTACTGATAACAAAGCTAAAGGATGAATAATACATATAATGAAGGATTTAAAAAAATATTTTCTGAGCTCAGGCGCGATGGTGCAAGCCTGTAATCCCAGCACTTAGGGAGGCTGAGACAGGACAATCGCGAGTCCAGAGCCAGCCCCAGCAATGGCAAGGTGCTAAGCAATTCAGTGAGACCCTATCTCTACATAAAACACAAAATAGGGCTGGGGATGTGGCTCAGTGGTCGAGTGCCCCTGAGTTCAATCTCCAGTACCAAAAAATATATATATATTTTTTCTGACCAAGGTAAGGTGAAGATCTCAAGTAAGTTGGATTTGACTATGTCCTGTTTCACATCAGGGGTTACAGACCTTATTCATCTCACTTTCTGATATTCAACAAAATGAGATAAGTAATCTCTTGGTAAATTATTTTACTATAGTCTGTTAACCCATCTGAAATATTTGCTTATATTTCATGGTTTATGAAGAATGTTTAGAAAACTATTTGAAGGAATAACATATGGCTAATGCAGGAAATATTAATGCTTTGTAACTTTGACCTACTCATAAAAATTTCAGATATAATGAAAGATAAACCCTATTTCTAATCCTCCTCCTAATTTTCCTCTTCCCTGTCATTCCTCATTCTCACTTAAAATTAGTTTCTTTGTCTAAAGCAGCTCAATTTAAATTCAGTGGGTGAGGTAGCACTTTTCTTATTCTTTCCTTTGGTGACATCACAAAAACCTGTTGACAATTTCTAAACCTAAATCATGATAATCTCTCTTCCTTCCAAACAATTATCCTGGGTTTATTGGATTTGTGATTTCTACTTGGACAGATGTCTTAGTGTTTTTTAACCAGGTAGCATTTCTGTAATATTAATGAATATGCAGTTGAAATGTTGTGTGTCACACATTCCTTTAATCAAACATTTTTGTGCACCAAATTTTTATGCCTTGAAATAAACTGAGAACTGGGAATGTAAACAAATAACAACAAAAAGGACATTGTTCCTGTCTTGTGAGTTCAGAGTATAGGGTATATTAGAAAATCATTAATGAAAATATAGCATAATAATTACTAAACTATTGTATGGAAGGAAAGAAGATGGCCAAATAACAGCTCCTATTTCAACTGGGCAAGGAAGGAGTGGGAAATCATAAAAACCTTTGGATATGAGAAGATGAGTGGGTGAAAACCAGAAAAACAAATAGCAGATGGCCAGGAAAAGGAAAAGTTATGAGCACTCCTGGCAGAGGAAGCACTTATCAAAAGGCTCAGCTGTTCAAAGCCAGCCTCAGCAACGGCGAGGCGCTAAGCAACTCAGTGAGACCCTGTCTCTACATAAAAACACAAGATAGGGCTGGGGATGTGGCTCAGTGGTGGAGTGCCCCTGAGTTCAATCCCCAGTACCAAAAAAAAAAAAAAAAAAAAAAAAAGGCTCAGCTGTTAGAAAGTATAAGGTACTTACAGCAAATAGCCAAATCTGGTGCACAGAATATACATACTGGTCTGATAAGAAAATTAGTTAATGCATATCTATTTCACCAACCATTTAAGATATTAACAGCTTCAGGGAAGCAGTAGAGTTTAACTGCAAGAAGCATTTAGGGAGGCAGACTGCCTGAATTAAAATCCTGACACTTCTGCTGTTAGCTGTGGAACTTGATGCCAGGTACTTAGTCTCTCTGTACCTTAATAAATAGCCTAGTCTAGTCTAAGAAGTCGTATGTTCCTCATATGGTTAAGTATTAAATGAGTTGGTGCATGCAATGTTCTGGGAAGAGTGCCTGGGAAATAATAAGCACTGAATATGTGTTAGCTTTTATTCTTGGTACAGATGTGTGAAGTCAAACAAGGTCACTGCCTTCATGGAGTTTCATAGTACCAAGGAGACAGACATCAAAAGAGAAAACAAAATAAGTAATTTAATTTCCATTAATAGGAAGGAGTAAATAAATAGCATGATTATGATGGAGAATATCAATTGAGGACTGCCTGCTTTAGACAGTAGTGAAAAAAGGAAGGTCTCTCCACAAAGATGGCATTCTACCAGGAATTTAAAGGATGAAAAGGAAGCAGTCGTGGGAAAATACAAGCAAAGAACATTTCAGGTAAAGGAAGCTACAAGTGTTAAGGCTTGAAGAGGGGTAATATCTTATTATCTTGGAAAGGTTAAATTATGAAAAGCCTGGAACACCATATAAGACCTTTGCATTTTTTGCAAAGCTAATGGAATGCCACCACAGGATGATAAATTGGGAGTAACAAGATAGGACATGCATTATGGAAAAGTCACTTTGAGAACCAAGTAGAAGATGAACTGGAGAGAATAATTAGGATGCTAATTGAGAGGTTCACACTCTTGGTCAGAAATTAGAATAATTGCCTACGAAATAAACAAACCACATAAATAGTAGCAAACAGGTGTCATTTGCTGCCTCTTGCCACTAAACAATAGTTTTTATCCTTGATCTAAGACTATACCATTATCTTTCTAACTTCATCTTGCACTAAGCCCACTCTTTCTCACTCCACGCCAGACACACAGATCTCCTTGCTGTTCCCTGAAAATATTAATATAGTACCTACCACCTGGCTTTCACATACACTTTTCCCTCGACCTATTTCACACTTAGGTCATTCCACAGGATTTAGTTGAAATAATTACTTCTCAGCAAGAGCCTCTTTAGCTGCTCTAGAGATTTACCACAACTTCTACTCAAGATACCCCCTACCTACTTTTGTTTATCCCAGTACTTATCATCCTCTGATCAACTAGAGTCAATTATAATCATTATTTATTTCTTGTTTACATAAGATACATGAGGCCAAGGAATTTGTTTTCTCCTCTACTACATCACCAAATGAATACTTATTAAGTAGTTGTCAAATAAGTCAAATAATGTTAACATGAACTAAACTTGGTATCAGGGATTGAACACAGGGATGCTTAACCACTGAGCTGCATCCCCAGCCCATTTTTTATATTTTATTTAGAGACAGTGTTTTTGCTAAGTTGCTTTGAGCCTAAGTTGGTAAGGCTAGCTTGGAACTCATAATTCTCTTGCCTCAGCCTCTTGAGCCACGGGGGATTAAAATCATGTGCCACCCTGACCAGCAACATGAACTCAACTTCTAAAACTGATTTTGGAGGGCCAAGTACCTCTGTCTTACAGATCATTCTGATTCCCATAAACACATTTTATAATGTTTTTTAAGATAAAAGAAAGTTCAGAGATTTGGAAGAATTAGATATTTAGAAACATAATGTAAAGAAATGATGTATGTGAAAGTGATTTTCCTGGCTGTAAGTTACTATTAACAATAGCATTATTCCCTTCTGCTTTAGAAATTATTAGAATAAATATTGAAATTAACTTTTTTTTCATTTTTCTTCTTTCCCTCCTATGTTTTTCTACAATGACTTTTTATTTTTTCATTTCACACACTTCCACTTGAATGTTGATAATATGAAGACTGGGACATGAATTGCCTCCTTTAACTTCTATTACCAGAGACTCCAGAATGCTTGGCATGCAGAAGATATTTGATATATTTCGATTAAATATTTTATAATTAAAGAGATATTTGCCTCAGCAACAGTGAGGCACTAAGCAACTTGGTGAGACCCTGTCTCTACATAAAACAGAAAATAGGTCTGGGAATGTGGCTCAGTGCTTGAGTACCCCTGAGTTCAATCCCCAGTACCTTAAAAAAAAGTTATTTATTTAAGTCCTATGTTACATATTTGTTGTGCTTCTAAGAACCAAAAAAATTGAAGAAATAATGTATTTCATATAAGAATCTCTATATCAAAATGCTAATGTTTCAAAATATTGGGACAAACCCTTCCTATAAATAATCAAGTTTGTAGACTATTGCTTTTCTTATTTACTCTCATAATACTGTGAGAAGACAAAGAACTTTAGAAGCACTGAAGGATCAGTGGCCCCTTCAATCTCCTCAGATTATATGATCACCAACTTCTCATTTTTTAAGCTTTTCATAAAACTTTTTCATAACATTTAAAGAAGTTAATGAGATGAGAGAATCCATCACATTTTGTTAAAGCAGAATTAAGAAAATCTCCTGTTGCTTATAGTTTATCACAAAATAATATCCATATATAACTTGGTCCTAAAGGAAAAAATATATTGAAAACAATAAAAAATTTTCTCTCAGATCTATGAAATAAAATATAACCAGAACTCTTCCAAGATTAATATATCAAGCTTGTTATGCCTATTTTTTGTATATAGGATGATTTGTTCTCCTGGGATACTGAATAAGGTGGCTTAATAGGGATGGTCATTAAACACAATGAGGAAAGGTAAAAGTCCTCCATTAGCACATTCTTTATTTGGCTTTTTATGTATGGGACATAAATTAAAGCCATTTTAATGTTTAATATGCAGATATTCTATACAATTGTAGGAAAAATGAACTGTGTAAATTAACATAAATAGAAGACTTTTGGAAGACAAGCAAACTTTTTCATGAATATCATCTGAGCCACCATTTTAATAAATAATAATTGGTCATCACTTTTTTCCAGTTTGATCATTTGATTTAGAAAAAAACATGTTTTCTTGAAATATCTAAATTTTAAAAACTCATAAATGGGCATATTATTCTATACATAATCAATAGCTACTCTTTATAAAAGTAAAAAATACAAAGGACATTGCTTACTCATAACAAAGGAAACAATATCTTTTAAGGGCTAGGGCTATAGCTCAGAGGTAGAGTGCTTGCCTTCTATGTGTGGGGCACTGGGTTTGTCCTCAGCACCACATAAAAATAAAAATAAAGGTCAACCAGGCGCAGTGGCACACACCTGTAATCCCAGCACTTTGGGAGGCTGAGACAGGAGAATCGTGAGTTCAAAGCCAGCCTCAGCAACAGCGAGGTGCTAAGCAACTCAGTGAAACCGTCTCTACAATAAAACACAAAATAAGGCTAGGGATGTGGCTCAGTGGCTGAGTACCTGAGTTCAACCTCGGTACCAAAAAATAAATAGATAGATAGATAGATAAAGTTATTGTGCCCATCTACAAAAATATTTAAAAATTTTTAAATCTTTTAAATCATTGATTCTAATTAAGTCATTAATTCTATAATAGTTTCCTACTATATATTATTTTTTGTTTGTGAGGCCAATTACCTGAGTTTCATTTTAAAGCTATTTTCACCCAAAGATTAATCTTTCTGAAAAGCACTTTTTCTTTTAATAGTTTTGTTTTACTTTCACATTTAGACATATAATTAAAATATTTATTTTATCTTTCTCTTTCCACATTTTTATTGGTATGTTATAGTTGTACATAATGGTGAGATTATTGTTACATATTTTTACATGCACACAATATAACAATATATTTTGGCCAAAATTACTCCTCAGCATTTCTCCCTCCCTGCCCTTGGTCCCTTTCCTCTACTGATCTCCCTTTGAATTTCATGAGATCCCTGCCCCCCCACACTTTTTTTTTCCTTTTTCCTCTGTAGCTTCCACATGAGAGAAAACACACGACCTTCTGAGTTTGACCTATTTGGCTTAACAAAATGTTCTCTAGTGCCATCCATTTTCCTGCAAATGACATAATTTTATTTTTCCTTTATGGACTAATAAAACTCCATTGTGTGTATGTACATATATCTAATATATATTATAATATATACTATAATTTACAATAATCAAACTATGGAACACCAGCATAGGTGTCTATCAACGAATGATGACTAAAGAAAATGTGTGTGTGTATATGCATATAAGCTGGTGTTCCATAGTTTGATTATTGTAAATTGTGCTCCTATATACATGAGTATGCATGTATCACTGTAGTATGATGACTTTAAATCTTTAGAATACCAATGAGTGTTATAGCTAGGTCATATGGTGGTTCTACACTGAATGCACCCAGTTTCGTCTAAAAAATAGTTTCTGAATAAAAATATTCTATAAATACACTGAAGCATGAAGGTGTACATTGATTTTCTAGAAAACAATATATGATTTCTGACCTCTAGGATTTAGCAAGGTAGTGGAATTATCAAAACATATTCATATGAAAGAATAAGACCTACTCTAAAATATATATGATGGATAAATGACATAGCAAGGAAAATGATGTTATACTAGTCATGAGGAACTGGAAATTACCATAGGCAATTATGATAAAAGAACAAAAAACTCCATGTGTGATACAGAGCTTGACAGAGAAGTATTTAATAAATGAAAAGACATTCTAGATGAAGATAGCAAAATTAGATGCTGTGGTCAAAAATGTTTATAATCAGCTAAGCCTACTTAAATTAGTGAATAGAAGGAATAAATGTTGTTCTTTGCCTATGTGATGTATGTATCTTGTAATAACAACTCTATGAAAAACCTTCAATATCAGATTTGTGGTGGAGAGAAAAAGCCAACAGAATTCTCATTTATTCACTCACTGATACACATATTTATTGAGTGCCTACGAAAATATACTGATCTACCCAGTAAATGAAAAGTGTTCCCTGCCTGCATGCAGCTCACATTATAGAAGACAGATTAAAAAGTAGATATAATAAATTATTTATGATGTTGGAAGGTACAAAAAGGTCTATAGTGGTATAAAGAAGATGGAAAGTGCCAGAGGTAGTAGTGGAGAGTTGGAGAGCTATAGTTTTAAAACTGAAGGGCAAGCCACATGCAGAGGATGATATGTGGGCACAGACTTAAAAGAAGAAAAGAAGAATCATGAGGTTATATATGAGAAAATTGTTTTAGTCAGACAGAGGAAACAAGAATTGCAAAGTCTTAAGGTGGGTGCATACCTAGCATGTTTCAGAAACAGTGAGGAGCTGCTGTGGTTACATTAGCAAGAATGATATGGAAAGTTGTGGAGGATGACAAAAAACAATGGGGACAAATTCCTACAAATCCATATAAGGCATTATAAAGACTTCGGCATTTGTTCCAAGTGCACTGGGGACCCAATGCAGGATTTAAAGGAGAGGACTGACATGATTTTACTGACATTTGGCTTCTGTGTTGAGAATAGATCAGAAAGGGAGGGAGAACGGAAACAGGCAGACCAGATGTCACTACAGAAATTGAGTAGAGAAATGATAGTGATTTAAAGCAGGATGGTAGCAGTGTAAGTGGTAAAAAGCGGTTACCATCTGGATCTATTGTGAAAATCAAGACAATACAAGGTGAGGACTATTTGATGTAGAATACGACAGAATAAGAGGAGTGAAAGATGGCTCTCAGGTATTTGCTCTGAATAACTAGAAGGGTGAAATTGTAACAACTGATAAGGTAAAAATTGTGGGTGGAACCAGTTCTGAGGGAATATCAGATCTATAGTTTTTGGACATTTTAAATTTTAAGTGTCCATTTTTGCTCAAAGGGAATATACTGAGTGAAGACTTATATGTGTAAGTTTGGAAATTGGGAGAGGAATTGGAAGCTGAAAAATTAATTAGCCAATTTTCACCAACCAAATGGTACTTAGAACTATAGTACTGGGTGAAATGATCAAGAAGTAAGTTAAGAAGATCAAGCAATGAGTCTGGCTTTTTCCTTTATCAGGAGATCTACAAAAAGAGATCAAATCAGACAAGACAAATGACAAAGAACTAGTGAGTTTCAAGGGAAACCAAGAGATTGAATTCTGAAAGACAAGTGAAGAAAATATTTCAAGGAAATGGGTTACAAATGGCTGTTGATAGTTTGAAGTCATCCAGGACTGAGAATTGGATTGGGTTTAGCAATGTGGTAGCCACTGGATCCTTGGCAAGAAAATTTTAGTTGGAATTGTGGCTCTGGAAAACCAGACTGGATTATATTTAAGAGAAACAGGAGGAAAAAAAGCCTGGGTCTCTCTAGTTTTACTGCAAAGGGAAGAAAAGAAATAGCAGGAAGAACTGGGCATGGCTCACAAAAATATTCCTTAAATTATTATCTATATTAGGATTGGATGAGGAGGAGGATGATAATTATCATCATTACTAATATAAGGAGTATTGTTAGGAATTAAATATTGCTAGGATTGATAATTTTTAAAGTAATTCTTTTTTTATAAGTTTATTTTTTTAATGTGGTGCTGAGAATCGAACCCAGTGCCTCACATTTCCTAGGCAAGCGCTCTACCACTGAGCCACAACCCCAGCTCTAGGATTGATAATTCTAATATTTAATAGGCAGCTTCTGTTATTTTAAGTATATATGTGTACATGTTTATATTTATGTATGTGTATATATATATGCATGTATAGGTGTGCATGCATATATTTGTTAAAACCACTCCATTAATCAGGCACTATTAGCAGCCCATTTTACAGGTAGGAGAAGTAAGATATACACAGAGTCCCAGTATCCTTAGAAAATGGCAGAGATAGGATTTAATCAAGCTAATTTGACTGTAGAATTTGTGTTTAAGATTATGCCATCTTGCTGTATTAAGAAACAAATGGTTAATATAAATGTGATATAAGAAAGGAGGCTTACACTACTTAGGACATCAAAGACTCCAGTAATCTTAATTAAAAAAATGAGTGTTTATAAACCCCTTTCATATATATTACTCTTTATTTAAAATTACTCTCAAATATGACAAGGAGTTTACACCGTATAATAGGATAAACTGATCCTCTTTATATTATTTACAAGAAGTAAAATTGTGCCTCTTTCAGAATGTTCATGGAATGAGAATGTTCTTCCAATAAAGTAGTCCAAGTTTATATTACAAAACACAATTCAAATTAAAATTTTATACATGATGAACAACTTGGCTAAAAATAGCATATAAAAATATTTAAAGAGCTAATGTTCCTGAATATTACTATTTAATGATCTTCTCATAATTCATAATAATTAGAATTTTCATTTGCTTGGAACAACTTCTCAGAAAAACGTAACCTACTCTGAGGCCTCTTGAACGATTTCCCCTCTGGTCCAAAGTCTGGCTATTGAAAAGATCTTTTTCTAAGTAGGTCATCCTCTGCCTTAAACCTCTTAACTGGCCTTGCCTTTTTTCCTGCCTCAGACTCCAGTTCCTTATGATTATCTTCAGGACCCTGTTACCTCATCCCTGCCTGTAGCGTTGCTTTG
>CM053417.1:100586495-100864511 GCA_028644305.1 Xerus rutilus
TTTTCTTTGACATTTTTCTTGAAAAATCTTTTTATTAGGTGAGTTGTCTGGGGTTAGGAGGTGGGGCGGGGGGTGGGAAAAACATGAACAGGAAATATTCAGAAAAAGGACAAAGAATCCATAGCATTCTCATCTCAATTCTCCACTTAGCAGCCACCTCTCACTCTTGATCTAGGGCTTTGCCTGTCTCTCCCTGAGCCACTGACCCATGACACAAGGATATGATATGAATGTGCCATCAATTGGGCTATTTCCCACCATTCATCTTCATCACATTATCTCAGGTTTTTAACCCATCACTCAGAGTATTAGAATCTCTTCAAAGGAGAAGAAATGCAAGGGCATAATAGCAATGACCTTTTTTTTTCTTTCCTTCCAGATTTCACTGTCAAAGTGGGGAAAAGTTAACATGGCAACAAAAGCAGATTTCACTGACAGTGGAGGAAATGGAAAAACACTAGCTAGCATCAGTCATTGTCTTTTTAATACAAGCCACTTGATTTTCCACATCCAGGCCTACTAACACAGTTAAGAAAAAACATTTCAAAGTATAATGTAAAAGGTTTCTATGCTTCTTTTAGGAGTTTTTTTTTACATGATGAGAAAAAACTAAAATGAAAAGGAGGACAAATGAACATGATACATACTCCATTAAAAGAGTAAATTTGACATAGTAATTGTATATAATGAAAAGCTTTGGAGTTGGTGATCCTATTTTGAGGCCTCTTATTATGGGGATATCATTATTACATCAACCACCTACTAGTTTATCACTAATTCACCAATTAATCTTTCTAATGGTAAGCATTCTTACATCTGAGTCACTTCCTACTTGTTGTTATTTTGCCAGCCCTTAAATTGATCTCAGTGGCCCTAAGATCAATTACACTTAAACCAATGTGTAAAGCCTGCCATGTTCATTAATTAGAGTCAAACTTACACTTCTGTAATTGAGACTAATTATTTGTTTGGTTTAAGTAAATTGTCAAGCATTCATTAAATACATCATTCATCGTCATTGAATGAATATGGTTTCAAAGTCCCTATGTATAACATCATTATAGCTATATACAATAAGTGAAAGAGAAATAAATATAAAAAGACTGGTAATTCAGGATATATAAATTTTTAAGTCAATATATCCTGATTAAGTCAAGCAAGAGACTTTCCAATCAAAAAAGTTGTCATTGGCCAGGCACGGTGGCACATGCCTGTAATCCCAGCACTTTGGGAGGCTGAGAAAGGAGAATCACGAGTTCAAAGCCAGCCTCAGCAACAGCGAGGCACTGAGCAACTCAGTGAGACTCTGTCTCTACAAAAAACACAAAATAGGACTGGGGATGTGGCTCAGTGGTCAAGTACCCCTGAGTTCAATTCCTGGAACCAAAAAAGAGCTGTCATTGTTTTAGAGTCTAAAAGTTTTCAAAGGAATGGTTGACACAGCAATGCGAGGAATGAATTCTCTGAAAAAGAATTTTACTAGTTTTATAAATGGTAAAAGAATCATATAAATGATTCTAAAATTATAATTGAAACCAGTGAGAAAAAACACCTAATGGAAACTATCATTGAACAATTTCAAATCATGAGTATGAATGATATTTATTTAATTTTTTGTGGTGCTGGGGTTGAACCCAAGGCCTTGTGCATACAAGGCAAGCACTCTGCCAACTGAATTTGACCTGTCTTAAAATATTTAAAATTAATCCATTTAAATGAATAATCATCTATTCTCATAAGGATACAGGCCCTTATTTTAAATGTAACTTTTTACCTATTCTTTCCAAAGTGATTTTTTAATTACATTATATAAACTTTACAGACTCAATCTACTCAGGACAACCACTGAAAATATGAAATTCTAAGCTTGGCTAGTACTCCAGTCAGTACTTGATTATCAGATGTTTGATTTTAAAACAATCCATCCTCTAACACATTCTATAATCACAACCTAAAATGACCATGCATATGCTAAATATAGACTTTCATATACCAACAGAAGAACAAATATTTCAAGGTATGAATTGTGAGCCCCATTTACCTATAGAATTGCATTGCTAGTGTTACCATTTTTAATTGGAAAATGGTGACTTCCAAATATTTAAACAGTTTATCTCATTGGTTTGCAAACTGTGCCATACTGAACCATGGAACTGCTTTTTGAAATGTATGGAAATCTGAATTAGTCTCCAAAATGTGTCAATCAGATCATCTCCCCCCTTATCTTTGAAATTTCCTGTGATTCTGGTAAAATTTTTTTGAGGAAATAATTCCACTGCCTGAACAAAGAAAGAAAGAAGGAAAGTGAGGTGCAGAAAAGGAGTGAATGAGAAGAAAGGAAGGGAGAGGTGCAGGAAAACAAGACAGGACTAGAGGAAGAAAAGAAAGGGAAGAAGGGAGAAAAGGAAAGGGTATATAGGTAAGTCACAGGGGGTTGGTGGGTTTTCTTGCTTATTCTTTAATAAAGTTAATAGGACTATGGAAAGAATCTGCAGTAACATGCATGTCTTATAAACCTGATGCAATTCATTCACTAATTGATTTAGTAATGTTTTATTAAGACGACCCATTGCTTTGGTCAAACTGGTTAGGCTGCACTCAGAGCTTATTATTGCATAATGTAATGATAGTTGTTTATTCTCATTGGTCATGACCAGCCATACCATCTAATGAGTGTACTGGATATCGTACCTGGAAATTTTGGGGGGAATCACATGACATTTATTCAAAAGCAAAAAGACACAAAATCTATCACACCATATTTATTATTTTAATGATATTCAACAAAGCACCATGAAAGTTTCACTTTGACTTTTTCAAAAATTGTATTTCTTTGTATTGACTATTTTTATCCCTAGATTCTAACCTAAAAAAAAAAATCCATCTTCTAAATTTCAGATGAGTTTAGACAACTTCCTATGTTCAAGCAATTTTCTGTAATATAACATCTTTAATTGGACAACCATATCTAGAATGTTAGAGTACTTCTAATCCTTATTTAATCATTGGGTAAAGCTTCTTTGAACTTAGCCATTTCCTTACCATCCTGACATTAGACATGTTCCCTGTTTATGTAGCATTTACTATTAAGAGCTATTTATCTTTAATAATTAATCATAAATTAATAGTCTTGGTTCTAAATAATTTAGGTTTCTATTGCCTGCCCCCTGGATGTTTTTATGCTCTTCTTTTATAATAGCAAATATAATCTAACTTAATGAACTCTTCAAACAGATCTACCATGTTTCCTCCATGAACTAATTCTGGACTCCTACCTAGATAAGCTACTAAATTTGTACTTAACTGGCACTCCCTTGACTATTATATAATCATATTGTAACCAAACCTTTCCCAAAGAGGGGTGGGTGTGGGTGTGTGGGGGTAGGGGTGTGTTTTTATATAAATGTGCCTTCTGAAAGCATTATGGTCACTCTGAGAGCCTATTTACTAAACGCAAAAATAAATTCCAGTCATTTCACATTTGCATGCATTACAGTTTGCAAATGATATAATTACAGTCTTTATAGTAGCATGCAAAACATTTAAAATGAGTAGATTATAATATATAATAAGGTGACTAAAGTGGGCTATAAAGTTCCCTTGAAGTTTGAAACAAAAGTGTTAAAAAAAAAAACAAGAAAAAAATCCTTCAAAAATTTCATTCAGAGAAATGTTTTTAGGGCAACAATTATTCAGATATTTATAGTAGCTACACTATAAGGAAATCTGTAATGTGGAGGGATGTGTCTCCATAGAGTTTGATTCAGGTTCCTACTTGAATTTGCACATCCATTTCTTCACCTATAGAAGGAGTTTATTAATTGTGTAAAATATTCTGATAAAACACAGGAAGCTTCCTTCAACATAGGAAACTTTCAACAAATGTCCATTATTATTCTATTTTTGGAAAATAAATATCAGTTAAGATATTGTATTTGTGTTTTTCTGCAAATATTACAGAATATTGTTTGTTAAGTCTCTTCCATATGTGATGAAGTATATAGCTCATTTCTACTTTCTAAGGATAAATCATTCATGCAGTTTCCTTTTGCTGAAAGATGGAATGATTTTTCTTCCTATGAAACAAGTTCTTTAAGAGATACCTTCATTATCAAACAGTCATATTCCCAAAGATAGAAATGTCTGGACTGCATGTTGGTCTCTTTGGTAGTTTAGCGGTGGGTATATGCAGATAATAAATTAGTTAATTCATTCTCCCTCTCCTCTCCTCTTTGAATAATGTTATTGTCATAACAAATGTATGGGATTTTGGATACCAATTCTACATTATGCCCTTTGTGATTTCATAATGGTTTAATGAAGTGTTTTAAGTATAAACTCTCTGGTTCTTTTGAAAGAAAAGGACTGTCAAAATTTGATTTGTGGATATTTCTACATATCATAGAATAGTATTCAACAATAACTATATGTTATCTAAATTTGTAAAAATAGTGTAATTCTGATATAATAGGAAACTGAACATCATAATCTCATATACACTGTAACAAAGATATTTTTAAGAGATTGGTGGAAATAAAGAAGGAAGAAAGCTCATTATTTGCCATATTAATAATGCATAAAATTGAGAACAAAGTATTCTGATCACATTACTTCCATTATTTTCTTTTTTTTTAATTTGTTTTTGTTTTTTTTTTAGTTGTAGATGGACACAGTATCTTTATTTATTTTTATGTGGTGCTGAGGATCAAACCCAGTGCCTCATGCATGCAAGGCAAGCGCTTTACCACTGACCTACAATCCCAGCCCCACATTACTTCCATTTTCACAAAGGAGTTGAGATAGATGTGTTTGCAATCAAATTCCTTTGTATCTACAATATATTTAAGAAATATACAGTGCAGCAGTGTTTAAGCATGTAGGCTCTAGATGTATGGGGTCAAATCACTCTGTCCTTTCCCAATTTTAGGAATTTAAGCAAATTGCTCATCTTCTCTATACCTAAGTTTCCTCATCTTCACTAAGACTAAGGAAAACATTGTCTTTATCTTCTTAGGAACGCTCTCAATGACTTGAATCAATAACAATACAGTATACTGAGCAGTGCTTGGGCATATTAGTAATAAGTAAACATCATTTATCATTTACAAGGTAGTATATTTTCTAAAAACTAATGCTTAAAGTTCATCTGGTTCTATTCATTGTGAAGGAATTTTTATAATAGACTTTGCCTTATAGTTTTAGTCGTATCACAATTCTCACACATAAAAGGCACAACAAAAATAATGATTGAGGGCTGGAATTGTGGCTTAGTGTTAGAGCACATACCTAGCATGTGTGAGGCACTGGGTTCAATTCTCAGCACTGCATATAAATAAATGAATAAAATAAAAGTCCACTAATATCTAAAAAAAATGTTTAAAAAAATAATGGTTGAATGAATTAATGCCTTCACTAAATAAAGGAATATCAATTTTAGATTTCATAGTTTCTGTTAAAAGCAAAGTAGCTGTGTTAACACTTGTAATACAAATAATGAAGTAATGCATGTTATTAAATAGTACCAAATTATTATCCTTGATTCTCTCTGGTCCCTATTGATTTCTTGAACATAATATCAATAGTGCATAACGTTAAAAATTTGGAATCACCTGAGACTAAGATCATCGACTTCTAGTTTATACAGAAGCAAAGTGAAACAGATGAACAAAACATACCACAGTTCTATTTAAGAAAATCATCACAAAATTGATTTTTAAATTCATTCACATGCTATCTAGAGATGTTCCCTATTTCTTTCTTCCCAATGACTATATGATATCTATTAACCGTGTTTTCTTCACAAATAATTTTTAAAAAAGAAACAAGTGTAATGTGATAGTCACATCATTAACCATTATTTCTTTGGCATAAATAACTTTGAAAATAAGTACAAATGTTAAAGAAAATGAACATGTGAAAATGTTAGTATCGCTTTTGCCCTTCCTCTTAGATCTAGCAAGACCCTGAATTTTATTAATTTCTCACTTATATTGCTCTTATGAATACAATGAAATGCACAAATGTTCTCAAATTTTAAAATGTACTCTTAAAATTGTTATACAGAAGTTTGCCAGAGTATTGTATTCCTCCCAGAGGCCTTTGCCACCACACAGAGTATTCCACAACACTATCATGGCCATTACATTTTCACTTTTCCTCAGAACTTATTCTTAGAATAAATAATCCACCCACTACTCTCAAGTTGATGATTATCCTCATATTAGAATTTTTACAAATGAACTAGGATTTGTCTGAACCTGTGAGTGAGAAACTAATCATTCAGGGTCTTGCAAGAATTTTTAACCTTTTAAAATATGAATGAGGAGCTTCTGGGTTGTTGAATATGTGGGCTGCTAAGAGGGTGGCATACCCAGAGTACACATAGAAGCTTTGCACACACTCCCTCCCATACCTTTACCTATGTATCTCTTCTATTCCTAGGTTGTATCTTTAAAAATAAGCCAGTTATAAAGAGTAAAAAATAAAAGAACATAAAACATGAAAGAAAATTACTCTCAACAAGATGTATAGAAGTTTTCCTCTCTTAGCAAAGAAGCTTCCAGTTCTTGTAAAGGTCCTGTCTAGTTCAATAACTTCTTGCCTTCCTGGAATAGTTCTTTGTGATTATTTACAGATCTATGCTATTAAGACTGAATTTCATTTTCATTTTTTCCTTTCCTAAAAAACACATAGATTCTTTATATAGAATAATCAGCGATTCATCTTCTCATACTTTTTTTAACAGAAGCATAGATATTCTCCAACAATTAGTCATTTTCTATTTTTATGTGGGTCAAGTAATATCACAAATCAGAAATTTAAAGGTATCACTTGTACTAAAAAGTAGGTCATTGGTTATGCTTAAAATGCCATGAAGTAGAGAAACACTCAAGGGAAAAATACCATGACACTGAAAGTATAATAATAAATTCTGCCATTTCTCCAAAAACAGCAAGTATGTACAGGTTCAATTAATATCAGAGATGAATTTTTCCCTGTGTTGTTAATTCTATGAATGACAGAGTTGATAAAAAAATACTTCCTGTTGAAATTATCAGGAATACATGGGCGTAAATTAGTTATCTTGGAGAAAGACATCAGCAAGTGGGTAGATTGAACAACAAAAATTCCATTTTAGCCTCTCTGAACTCTTTATAAATATACATCTTACAATTATCTGTCAGGGTAGTTTAAAGAAAAAAGAGGAAATGGTAATAAAAGAATGATTCTACGTGTGGAAACTTTTAAATACATTTTTTAAATCTGGGGGCAAAGAAAATAAAAAAATTACTAGGAAGATATACAGTTTTCTTCATCATATGTTTTCAACTAGCATATATTCACTTAATAGGGAAAATATATATGTTCAACAACACTGAGTTAAATTGAGACCAGGAAAAAATATCATGTTATGCTCTCTTTTGACTTTCACAAGCAAAGTAGACTAAAATGTTCTCCCTCCTCCTGTCATGTGGGCTGAAATGTTTCTAGTAGAGGAGCAGATCTTCTATGCTGTACTGACCTTTAATCTGCTCCACTTGGCAGCAACAAGATGCAACACCTTTCTACTGTTCAAAGAGAAATAAGCTGGAAAAATTGAATTGCGTCTACTTTTGGCTTCCTCAAAAAGCTAATAATCAATACAAACATTATGAAAGGTCATCTGTGAGCAGATTTCTATTTAATGAACATTATAAAAGGGTAGAATACATGAAGAAATTTAGATGAATGACCATTTATAATATTGATATAAAAGTAAATCTGAAATTTACATTTTAAAAACTGTCTACTCCCTTCTACACCATTACTTTTCTTTCTACTTATTATTTAAGTGCACTTTCCTTAATTCTCCAACTAGATGCTATATTTGAAAGTAAAACCCAATATGATATTCTGTGTATTATTCTCAAGCCTAAAACATAGCAGATGCTTAATAACAACAGTAATATAAATAATCCCCATTGAATTCTTCAATGAGGCAGACTGAGTGCTGAGCTCTTTTCACTTTATTCATATCAATGACTTTTTAAATTATTTTTTTTAGTTGTAGATGGACACACCACCTTTATTGTATTTATTCATTCTTATGTGGTGCTGAAGATCAAAACCAGTGCATCATATGTGCAAGGCAAATGCTCTACCACTGAGCTCCAACCCCAGCCCTATATCATTGACTTCTAACAACCCTGCATATTAAGTATTAATATCTGTATGTGACAGAAGGGAAAACAAAGTCATAGAGAATAACCAGACATTAGAGTCCACAGTCATTGATTGTACCTTTGCTAAATCCAAGTAACTCTGATTTCAAGTCTCTTTTTAAAGCCTTTATATATATTACCTAAATTCCTGTAAGTATATGTCTATTTGGGGGGAAAAGAATTTGAAATTATACGCAATCTCACCTCCATGCAAAAAACAAAGGAGAAAGGAAAGTTTACTTGATCTTTATGACATGAATGTGGCAATCCACAGACTATTCTCTTAAGAAAAACATGTGAAAGAAATCTCATCCTTAGTACAGGAGGCTTCCTGAAACTTAAACATTCCTAAAAGACCAATTGGTTGGAACAAGCAAGACTCAGATATGTCAAATTTATGTATCAGCATTTATCTGTATCTATTTATCTATACATTTTTTCTATTTTCAAATAGCTACTTATAGAAGTTCAATTTACACCAAATTATTTTTTAAAGGTTGACTTTTTTATAACTTTACTTTTGTTTGTTTGTATGTGGTGCTGAGGATCGAACCTAGTGCCTCACGCACGCTAGGCAAGCGCTCTACCACTGAGCCACAACCCCAGCCCCTACACCAAATTATTTTAAGTCAATCAGCAAGTCAAATAGAACCTATTTAGTGTGATAAAATGTGAGAGATTACTGTCCTACTATTGATACAATTCCAACATATTATGTGACTAAAAATGTAACTTGTGCCTAAATTCTATGAAAATTTTGACTCAAATTTATATCAGACAAATATTTGAATATTTGAAGAGATAAATGAGAAACTCTTATCCAAACCAACCAAAATAGAGAAAAGACTCAAGTCAGTAAAATTGAAAAACGAAATATCACCACAGACATCTCTCAAATCCAGAGAATCATTAGGGACTACTTTGAAAATGTAGATGTCAATGAACTGGAAAATCTGGAAGAGACAAATTTATAGACATTTATTTACCATTTATCATAGCTGAACCAAGATGATATAGAAAATCTAAAAAAGAACAACAAAAAATGACATTGGCAGTAATTAAAAACATTCCAAACCAAGGGGAAAAAAAAGGCCAGAACTATATGGATTCTCCATTAAATTCTACCAGACTTTTAAAGAACATCAATGCTTCTCAAATTATTCCATGAAATGGAAAGGTGGAGAGGACACATTCACAATTCTTTCTATGAAGAAAAAATGACCTTGATACCAAAACAGGTAAAAACACATCAAGGAAAGAATACAGATCGGGGCTGGGGTTATGGCGCAGTGGTAGCGTGCTCGCCTAGCATGCGGGAGGCACTGGGTTCGATCCCCAGCACCACATAAAAATAAAATAAAGCTATTGTGTCCTCCTTCAACTTAAAAATAAATATTAAAAAAAGAATACAGATCAATATCTCTAATGAAAACAGATGCAAAAAGTCCTTAAAATATTAGCAATACATATTCAAAAATATATAAGAAGATTGTATATCATGATCAAGTTCCTTTCATTCCAGGGATAAAGGATGATTCAATATACAGAAATGAATAAAAAGTAATTTCTCACATAAATAAATTAAAGATAAAAATCACATGATTACTCAATAATTGTTGAAAAAGCCTTTGAAAAAATTCTACACCCATTATATTAAAAAAACAAAACAAAACCGAATCAAAGGAACTTACTCCAACATCACAGAGACATAACCATAACTAAACTATAACATAAAACCAACATCATACAGAATGGGAAAAAATAAAACAATTTCCTCTAAACTCAAAAACAAGACAAGTATGTCTGTCCACTCTTACCTCTCCTAATTAATATAGTTCTAGAAACTCTAGCCAGAGCAATCAGGCAAGAGAAGGAAATCAAAATAATGCAAGTAGGAAAGAAGTTGTCAAATATCTCGGTTAGCTGATGACATGATTAGAAGACCCCTATGCTTAGAAGACCCCTACACATACAAAAAACAAAAATAAAACAAAAACTCTACCAGAAGACTTCTAAAATGGAGAAACAAATTCAACATAGTACCAGGATTAAAACAACAAAAACATACAAAAATCAAAACATTTTCTACATGCCAGTCACGAATCTGTTGAAAAAGTAATCAGAAAAATAATTTCATTCAAAATATCCCCCAGGAATGAAGGGAAGGGAAGGGAGACAAGAATAGGAATGACAATGCAATGAATCTGACTTAACTTTCCTATGTACATATATAAATACACCACAATGAATCTCCACATCATGTACAACCACAAGATTGGGATCCTAATTAGAATAAGATATATACCATATTTGTATAAATATGGGAAAATATACTCTACTGTCATGTATAACTAAAAAGAAGAAAAAATACATAGACCAGCAGCTCAGAGTCTTAATAACCAGTACACAAGATAAAAAGGAAGCACACCAACCATAAAACATGTTTTATTTTTTTGCAGCTTCTATGTGAGTTCATCTTTACATAGTTTCAGCATCATTCTCTATTTTATATTACTTCATAATTATTTTCATATTTCTATTTTATATTCATAATGATTATATTCATGGTTGCATGACATATCATATGGTTTTTCCAGGATCATAATTTATTAAATTTTTTCCCTAAAAAATAAAATACCTAGGAATAAATATAACCAAAGAGGTGAAAGACATCTACAATGAAAATCATAGAACAGTGAAAAAGGAAATTCAAGAAGACATAAGAAGTGGAAAGAGGGGATTGGCGATGGAGCTCAGTTGGTAGAGTGCTTGCCTCACATGCACAAGGCCTTGGGTTCAATCCTCAGCACCAAAAAACAAAAATAACAAGTGGAAAGACTTCCTATGTTCTTCAATAGGCAGAATTAATATTGTTAAAATGGTCATACTACCAAAAGTGATCTACAGATTCAGTGTGATCCCCATCAAGACACCAATGACATTCTTCACAGAACTAGAAAAACCATCCTAAAATTCATATGGAAAAGACCCAAAATAACCATACAGTTAAGAGCAATAAGAGTAATGCTGGTAGCATCACAATGTCTGATCTCAAATTATGCTACAGAGCTATAGTAACAAAAACAGCATGGCACTAAAACAGACATGAAAAACAATGGAATAGAAGTCAAAGAGACAAACTCACGCAGATAGCCATCTCAAGTCATCTCTTCATTGACAAGGGTGTCTAACACAGGCATTGGAGAAAAGATAGCATTTATACATACATATAGATATACTGCTGATTGAACCCAAGGTCAATCTACCACTGAACTACATCCCCAGACCTTTTTTATTTAATTTTATTATTTTGAGATACGGTCTCCCTTAATTGTCCAGGCTGGTATCAAACTGGCAATCCTACCACCCAAGCCTCCCAATTTGCCAGGATTACAGGCATGTGCCATAAAACCAGGCAAAAAAAATAGACTTTTAAGCAAATGATACTGGAAAAACTGAATGTTCATATGTAGAAGAATGAAACTAGAGTCCTATCACTTACCCTGCACAAAAGTGAAATCAAAGTATACCAAAGACCTAGAAATTAGACCAGAAACTCTGCTACTGGTAGAAAATATAAGGTCAACACTCTAACATAAAGGTGCAGGGACTGACTTCCTCAAGAAGACTCCTAAAACTCAAGAAATAAAACCAAGAATCAATAAGTGGGAAAGCATCAAATAAATTAGCCTCTGCCTAGCAAATGATGCAATCAGGAGCATGAAGAGAGCATACTAAATGGAATAAAATCCTTTTCAGCTACTGTTCTGATGGAGGGTTAACATTCAGAATATATAAAATTATTGAAAAACTAAACACCAAAAATAAACCAATGAAAAATGGGCAAAATATATAAACAGACATTTCCCAAAAGAACAAAGAAATACAAACGTCCAACAAAAATACCAAAAATATTCAATATCCTTAGCAATTGGGGAAAAAAGAAATAATTGAAAAGGATAAAAAAGGATCTCGTGAAATTAGAGGGAGACCAATACAGTAGAGGAAGGGGATAAGGAAGGAGGGAAGAAAAGAGGGCAAAGGGAGGTACTGGAAAACAAAATCAACCAAATTATGCTATGTGCACATATGAACATACTGCAAAGAGTCCCACCTTTATATATAATTATAATGTAATAATTTTTTAAATGATAGGAGGCAAATGCAATAGGGGAGGTGGGAAGCAGGAAGACAGGGGAATAAGTGGTACTAGGGAATGAGATTGATCAAATTATGCATGTGCATGTACAAATATGTCATAACAAATCTCATTATTATGTATAATTGTAGTATACTATTAAAATCACTTTAAAAGTCATTCGTTAGTGCATGACTTTTGTATCCCAAGCACTGTGTATCCCAAGGACCTACAACTGTACCAAGAATATAGTAGATGCTTAAAACATATTTCTTCAACAAAGTAATCAATGCTTCCTCATCCTCCTCCTTGGCACTTTTAGTTTGACTTTCTATTTCTAAAGAAAATATATCATAATAGTAAGAACTATTTAGTGATATGTAACTACAATATACCAAGAAAATTTTTAGAAATAATCTTTTTAAGTTATTGATTTTCTCATATACAATTTTAATATATTTTCAAACAAAAATATCATTAATATTTTCTTATCATGTGAGTTCATCAGTAGTTTCAGAGACTACCAGCATTTAAGGAGGCTCATGTATAAAATGCTGCATTAGATATTTTTTGCCTCTATATATAATGGAACTCAACTTGAAAACTCCTGAGAAAGTATTTTGAAGTTCAGCGATTCCAGAGTATCACTAAAGAAGAGGAGGGAAAAATATAAACTGTTCCAAAATACTGACTGTGTCCTTATTTCTGAAAAAAATCTCCTCCATATTCCACCTTCACCTATCCACCTCAAATCTCAATCCTGAAACTCAGGTATCAGGATTTTGTAAAGACCCATTAAGTATTTTAATATGATCTAATGGTTGCAGCCAACAGGCAAAACCATGCACAATATAAGGCACATTTGCAAAATGTCCACTTCTTTCCTAAAAATCTCATCGAGCCATATCACTAATAATTATTATACCAGTATGCCAAAATTATTGATTTTCACTAAGCTTGACTATCGATATATTAATACTACATTTTCTAATTTTAAACATGCTCATGGAGGGTCTTTCCTTATGTAAAGTCATTTAACTGAGCCAACTAAAATTCCAAGTTAAATTCACTATTGTGTGCATGAGTCTGTGTCTTTGTCTGAGTACTTACCATTTTAAGTAAGTATTATATATTATGATAAAAAGATGAGGCTTGTGGTTTCAAACTTAGAGATATATTTCCTTCCTTCTCTTGCTCCCCTCCATTAAATTTTATACTATCCCCACCTCATTGCAAGTGCTTGAAATAAAAAAATACAAAGAATTATGTTATTCTTGAGTTTCACAACAAAATAACCAAAGCTGGGAGAAAGATAATAGTGCCTACAATGACAGGAAGAAGCAAAGGGCCCAACGAAATGTCTGGGCTCTAAGGAAAAGGAGATAATGCATAGTGTAACCTAGGAAAGAGAGAAAGGTTTTTAAGATGTAGGGCTGAAAATTAAAACTCTTCAAGCAAAACAGGAATGAGAAAGAATATTAAATCATCTGGAGAATTCACTATATTCTTAGTGTAGCATTTCTAAGATAATCACAGAAAATATAGCACTAAGGCAATAAAATTATGTATTAAGTGATAACATTGACCTACTTACTTAAAATGTGTGATAATAGTGTTCAGAAAGCTGTGAAAACTCATTGAAATTCACCTTTACAAGACATGTCTATTAAAATGATATTGGCATTTCCTGCTGTGTATGTTACTCAGCTTCTTGGAAGTTGAAACTTTACATCTTAATCAAGGTTCATCTTCAAATCGGTAGAAATTTCTAGGGAACATTCAGAATTTTAAAACTTCACAGACATCTATTTTTGTCATGTATAGTACATTATGTGGCACAATTGGCTGCCTTCCTTCTACTTTCCTTTTATATGTTAATTGTTCTCCAGATATATGTATTCATTAACCCCCCAAATATCATGAATAAATTTTAGAACAGCATGTCTTTGACTATAATTGTCCTCAGTTGCAGATTAGGAAAAATGACATTTATTAGGAAATGAAAACTTATGAAAGAAAAGGACATTCCAGGCCCCATCTTTCCAGCTCTAGGCTTCCATGATTGACATCCAAACATACAAATGCTTTGGGGGCTATAGGTTCTTCTCTCCCACAGGAAAAAATATTAGACAAAATATTAAGTTGTCTTTCAAAGATATATGCAGCATTCATCAAAATTGTGAAGTCTTTAATAAGGCAAAATCTCTAGATCCTTAAGAGACCAGTAAAGCTTAGATATATATTCAATAAATAACTATTTTTAAAGGACTTAAGGAATAATTCTTAATCTCTTTAGACAGCAGACAATAATAGGGAACTATACTCTTAGATAAATATTCTATTGTATGTTGAGTATTTTATTATAAAATTAGAATCATTATAAATATTATTTTGTGGAAATTATATAAATCATTAAAATATTAAATTTTATAACTTACAAGTATTTATTTAAAAACAGTCTTAAAATAGAGATAATTCTATTTTTTTAAAATTTTTTTTAGTTGTAGATGGACACAATATCTTTATTTTATTTATCTATTTTTATGTGGTGTTAAGGATCAAACCCAGTGCCTCATGCATGCAAGGCAAGCGCTCTACCACTGAGCTACAATCCTAGCCCTAATTCTAATTATTATACTGGTACTATAAACAGGATTCTGGTCATTATTGTTTTGGGTTATTATTGTTCCTATTAAGTAACTTTAGACACATACTGGAGTCCAGAGTGAGAATTAGTGAGATATATATATATATATATATATATATATCTTGTCTACACTACGATTCTTCTACTGTTCATCAGGGTGTTGTGCTCCTTTTTGTCATTCAGGGACTTGGGTAGAATGAAAATAAAAGTCTGCCAGGCACAGTGGCACATGCCTATAACCGCAGCAACTCAGGAAAGCTAAGGCAGCAGGATCACAACTTCAAGACCGGCCTAGGCAACTTAGTGAGATTCTGTCTCAAAATAAAAATTTTAAGTCTGAGGATGTAGTTCAGTGGTAGAGTCCTTCAGTAGAATATGCAAGTCCTAATTAATTCCTGGCACTGGATTTAAAAAAAAAAAGGCCTGCCAACCTAGAGTTTTTATCCAGTGAAATTATATTTTTAAAACTTCTACAACGACCATAGCAAAGACAGGAGCAATGGGTAGCTTCATCTATATCATCTCCTATCTTAAGGAAGAGAGTTTAGTTGTATACAGAGGGAAAGTGTCCAAAAGTGGAATGTGGTCCCCAAAGAGCAATGTGGCAATATACACTCTTGCTATCCCACATTTGACTTTAGCAATTTATCAGAATTTCTAGTTTAATGTTCTTTACAGGCTTTTATGGCATCTGGATGCTTCAGCCCTAGGTCAGCACAGATTCCTCTTTTTATTTTCAACTTTTCAAGTCTTTTCTCAGATCTCATCTTCTCCATGAGGCCTACCTTGACTACTCCATTTAAGACTGTCTCCACACCTCATCCCTCATCAGCACGTCCAATCCCATTTACCTGCTTTCCTTTTCTTTTTTAAAAATGTTTTCATCTCCTATTGTGCAACTTACTCAATTGAATTACTTTTTGTTGACAGTGTCCTCTCTAGAACATAAGCTCCATGAGGATAGGGATTTGTTTGATCTTTTTTTTTTTTTTTTCCGGTTCACTATTGTATCCTGTGCGCTTGGACCCATGCCCAGCCCATAGTGATGGTTCCATAGTGTTGCTTGACTTGTTTCCACCTTATTTTTCAAATGAAATAATGTTGTCCATATTGCTCATCATCAAATCATTTTTTGCACAGTAAATCACCATTTTTGCAATATCAAAAAAATACACGATCCTAAACGTTTTTTAAATATCCCATAGGATGAAAAAATACAATTCAAAAATTATCCTTTTGAAAGTCATTTTGATATCGTTGTTTTCACTTTTTCAAGCAATGCAGTATAAGAACTGCAGAACACATTCCTGGTTGTGGAAAAGCTTGATGAAAAGCCATGTAAATTTAAATTTTTGAGGTGCTGCAAAATATCTTGCCTAGAAACCTGTACCAATCTGTATTCCTACCTACCATCTACTAACCTCCTACTCGAAATCGCCTACATTCGAATTGCTACTCTTTTCTCCACCCACATATACATACAGAGATTGCCATTTTAATTTTCACCTTCAAGCTCCTGCTTAAAGCATTATCACTTCATAACACCTCCCCACAACCCCACCTCTGGATCCACACACTCCCACAACCCCATTCCATTCTCTTTTCATTCATTTACAGCACACCTCTCATTCAAAGCTAGGAAAGTTCCTTCCTGTTCTAACTCTTTTTTCAATACAGACTGGTATTTTAGGCATACTAACTCTGAAATCAGATTATAAGGGTTTAAATTCCTGTTCCACTGCTAATTTCAGTGATTTTGTGTATTTTGCCAAACCTGTTTGTGCCCCCATTTCCCTCAGTGGTAAAGCAAGAATGAGCAGTACATTCCACTAGTTTTCTAATAATGATCAGCTGTATTATCACATGTGAAAGCACTTTGGGTTTTCTGTTTTCTATGTGTATCCAAAATATCATTTATGTCACTGTGTACTTGGCACTCACATATTATCAATTTCATTCACAGATTTTTAAAAATATTTTCATATAATTGCACATTATTCAGGGATAGGAATTATGCATTGTAATTATATGGCTGACAACACTTGACACTGTTCATTGTACATAGAAGACAATCAACACTGTTGCTAATTGACCTACATTGTTGTCTTTTTTTTTTTTAATGTAACCTAAGGACATGTTAAGGACATTGTCTTGAAGATACTAGGATGGTTTTTTTCCCCCTATGGAAAGGAATGTCCTTTAACTAAAATTGGAGATCTAAAAATTCTGAGGTTTTATCTAGTAAAAAAGCAACACAATAGAAAACTATTTATCGCTAGGGCACTTCTCCCATTCTGTTTTACTGTAAGTACCCTTGCAGTTGTTTGAGAATGCCCACAGTTCCATGGAAACTTGCCCTAGTTCCTTGATGTTTCCAGATGATCCCACTCTGATTTAAAATGGTAGGAAGCTTACATTTCCCTGGGGCAATGGACTCTCCAAACAACACTTTTTTTTTTAAATTCCAGTTCCATTTCAAATATTCACTGAGACTTTAGGCTAAACCTTGATGCTTTGGAGAAAAAAAAAACTCTGCCAACTGCTCTAACACATTTAGCCACACACATCTCATTAAAGTCAATGAAAAATGTGCTACAAAAATCTCTATTCATGGCACCACATTCTCCCTTCACTATGTGCATGTCATTCTTATTTATATTGAGTCAATGGAGAGGAGGGAAGACCTTTAAATATTTCTTTTAGTCATCAGCTCAGATTAGTACTTTTATAAAAAGCCTTTTCTATGACTTTGGACTAAATATGAAGCAATATACTATAGTTAACATCATTTGGGTCGAGCTCACTCACAATGTCACCATTTCTCCTTGGTAGTATTGCCAACAAAGCAGACTTTAAGGCTTTTGCTCTCTGAAATTACAGCAGTTGAATAAGAGTCAGTGGCATGACACTATGTAAGCTTCAAGTGTTAAGAAATGTTTCTAGAGTACCAACTCATGTGGCCGTGTCACCAGTGTTGTGCAGGCTTATTAAATATATTATGTACAATATTTGCACATGTACAATCTGATACACACAAAAACATGACACAGGTCTTGAGATCATGTTATTTGCGATTTAGGTAAGAAAAAACATACATGTTAGAATAGATAAACCTATAGAAACTTATGTTAATGCCAAATTAGTTTTTAAAAAAAGCAACACATGATAAGAGAATCCAGAGGAAAAAGGCAGCAATTTGGCCTAACACTTTTGGGAAAAGTTTGAAAAAAAAAAAAAAAGGAAATGATAATTTTGCTGAAGTTTGAGGAGGTGGGTGGTGATAAGGATGACAAAGGCCACAAGAGCATTAACAGTGAGTCTATATAATAAAGGGTAGGAAAAAAAGCATTTGTTTTATGATTATATCTGGTAACTAACTTTAAAACTTTAAAAAATTTTAAAGCAGGTAAGTAGGAAACTGATTGCCCAGCTCACCCAGATAAAAAAGCAGGGATACTGAGGAACTTTGAGGGGTCAACAAAGATTGGTGTGAAACATGCTGAACCATTAAAAAGGAGTAAACTTTTCATTTCATCATGGTCCATTGATCAATCTGCTTGCTATTAAGAGTAAATTTTGGAACTAACAAAAGGCAACATCTTAATCTCTCTTCCATTCCTTCTTCCCAGCCTCTTCCTCTATTTTAGCAGAGACTAGGGGGGTGAAACATCAAGAGTGCATGTTTCAACATCGTACTACAATCACAGTAGTCTGGGAACTATTACTTGATAGTCATTTTTCCCCAAAAGGGCATTCAGTCATACTTAGAGGCAGTTTAGTATGTAAAGGCCAAGGCTGATGCTTAGCAAACATCCTACAATGCACAGGACATTGCCCCAGCAAAAAATTATCTGACTCAAAAATGTCAGTTGTGCCAAGACTGAAAACTCCTGTGACCACTGTACCTCAACTGCATTATTGCGATCGATTCCTTTGGGTTACTTCCACTCTAATGTGCTCTCAAAGATAAAGCAGAATGGTCTTCTAAAATTCAAATCTGACCACATCTCTCCTATACTTGTGGTTTGCCATTGCTCGTTAAAGACAAAATTTTAAACAATCTACAAGGTTGTGTATGAAATGGACCTATGCTTCTGTTTAGCTTCATCTATTATCACTATTTTTCTTACTCCTTGGTGTCATCTCCCTTTAAAAACAAAATGCCATGCTCTCTCCTACCACAGAACCTCTGCAGTATTATTTACTTCAACCTGAAATGCCTTCACCTAATTAACACCTACTCAACCTTTAAACAGTACTTCCTCAGAACAGCCTTCACTGAACCCACAGAATTGATTTTGCTACAATTTTTTATAACAACCTTTATTTTTCTCCATAGAATTTATCAAAATGTATTAATATGTCTCTTTGTTTGGGTTTCCCTGTTCTAGGTCCCACCCTGAGAAAATTTGAGCAGATAGTTAATTTGGGAAGCAATCCCATGGAACATTGTTTCAGACGAGGAATTGAGGGAAGTCAATAAAGGGTTTCCCATTAAGTAAGTTACCCCCATGGGCAACTGCAGATTAATCCTACTTAGGGAACTCTTGGAGAAAGTATAGAACACATCTCAGATATCCAAAATGAGGAGTGAGAAATATGAGATATTTATCTACCATTCTTCATCCACCATTACTTGAAGGCTACTCCCAAGGGTGTGAATGCTTCAGTATGTAAGGCTTACTCTGTACATAGGCCAAGTATGTTGTCATTACCAGAAATGAAAATCTTCAAGGATTCAAAGTAAACAGGCTTTGTTTCAGAGAGTGTCTAAGGCATGTGGGCCAGGCACAGTGGCATACACCTGTAATCCCAGCGGGTCAGGAGGTTGAGGCAAGAGGACGGCAAGTTCAAAGCCAGCCTCAGCAAAAGCAAGGCACAAAGCAACACAGTAAGACCTTGTCTCTGAATAAAATACAAAATTGGGCTGGGGCTGTGGCTCAGTGGTCGACTGCCCCTGAGTTCAATCCCTAGTACCCCCATCCCAAAAAGGCATGTGGATGGGCACCAAGAGCATATGCCACATTATGTATTTATGTAGTTACTTGATGAATGCCTATCTTCTCCAACTGGACTTAGCAGTATTTGTTCTTTGTTCTTTTTAATTATGCACGAGAGTAGATTATATTTTGACATGTTTATACAACTATTTTGCTAACCAGTGTTTATACTGAGGCTTGCACAAAGGTACCAATGAATATTTGTTAGATAAGCAAATTATTTAGTGAAAAGAATCCTTCTTTTATTTGTATTATCAATCCTTACACAGTTTGGCATCTGGCCCCAAATTTTATGACACATTTATAAACCTAGCGAATGGTTTAAAATACTTGACTAATACTTAACTAATTTATACCCATTAGGGTAACTATCATCAAAATAGAAAAGTTTTTTTTGTTACTCAAATCACACAACTTACACATGCTACATGACCTTTGCATTTATTCCCTACACTTTACCTTGTCTGGCTCTTTCTTATTCATATACAGGCCAACTGTGATCTCTCCAGAGAAATGTTGCCAAAGTAACCACTTGCTATTATACTGTCATATTTAATGTTAATCCACTTACAATATTTATTGTTAGGGCTTATTGCTAAGCTTTTACCTTTGTTTAATACACTTTCCTACCTGAATGAAATTTCCATGAGAGAACTGATCTTTTTGTTGGATTTGCTGCTGGGTTTTCAGCATCTATTGGTTCTCTGATACATGAAAAAGCTGTGTGTATGTGAGAGAGAGAGATTTGAAGGAATGATTGAATAAAATGCATAAGCCAATGGAGACATAATACTATTCTGAGGGAAAATGATGAAATTTGGAATAGAAAGATGGAAAAGAAAGAGATCTATAAATGTGAGATTTGGGAGAAAAATAAATGGCAGGGAAAATGGGATATAATTAAAATATATAATCCTATGAAGGACAGGTAATGTTACCTGCCACAATTTACTAGACTGGAAAAGAATTTGAGTCATCTCAAAGCATAAGTGGTGAACAATAGGTAAGAATCCATACCAGTATGTGCAGAATATTTAGTATTAGAATACTTTTCATTACAGAGTTTCCTACTGCATCATGAAAAGGAAGAGTTGATTACAGCAATTGTTTTAGATATTCATTTGTAGAACCCATTTTCCCACTGCTGCTATTAGGCAAGGCTTTATAACCTTCACCACTAAGTCTCTAAAGCATGTGGGAAACCCAAGTGGACAGTGATTGACACAGAATTATTCTATATGTCCCCTACCTTTTCTAATGAAATTTATAAGACATAAATGCCAAACTGAATGTTATTTAGGTCTCAATTCCATTTTGAATATTTGAAGCCACAGTTTTCATTTCCGGTAGTACAGAAGTAAAAGAATAGAAAAACATAATGGGAAACAATTATGTAGAATATAATTAATTATATGAATGGTGTGCTTAGGTGCCCATATATAATAAAAGTGGGGAAAGTACTTTAAAAAAAATCTTGCTGAAATCCAACATATTTCAGCATCAAGTTAAAAGCATTCTGCCTTTTTATTTTTCATTAGCAGTGACTTAGTGAGGCAATGATTCTCTGAAAACGACACGATGAGATTACTGCATTTGAAATAAGTTTCTTTTGTTAACGCTACCATGGAAATGATTACTTGAAAAGGCCAATGGTTTCTTGATGTATTGGAGTTTCTTCCTTTTGAAAACCTGTCAGCTGTATTGAAAGTTTTCTTAAACTTTAAAGTACCAATTACAGTTCTTCCAATCTGTGCAATTGTACCATAATAACCTTGAAAAGTACTTTTGTAATAAACATTTTAAATTCTTTTTTATTGTTTCCAGTTTTACAATTGTATTTTAGTTTCTATTATGTATAACTTACAAACACAATTTTTGCTTAAAATGAGTTAATAACTAAATATTTGAAGGTACCATTTGCCCTCAGTCATAGGATTTAGGGGCATTAAAGACATAGCGTAATATGCAAAAGAAAAAGGGATTGTGGAGTCCAAACCACACTCATAGAAAAAGAACTATCTAAACCCATCTTTTTACATGACTTATCAAGTATTACAAAGCAAGTTACTAGAGTAAAGGCAACCATAGCACTAGAGTATCCAAACTTTCAATCCAAAGTTTTATTCCACAAGCATCATTTCACTGTCAGATATCAGAGCCTCATATTATCCTAACACTGACAAAAGCATAAAGTAGAGGTTTAAAGAAAAATCTACATTTTGTGTTTAAAGGTATTGAGTATCTAATATATGATGTGACTTATACCTTAATTTCAGTAAAACATTTTATTTATCTTTCTTTCCAACCCTATTTAAATTCTCCCGCATTTACTGCCGTACAAGTTTTCTGTAGAAAAGTCAGTCAATGATATCAGTGGACTTTCACACGTGGCTCTGAGCCTAAAAAATGGATAAATCCATGGACTTTAAGCAGTTCAATTTAGTGTCATAATTTCCAACTCCTGCATAAACACATTAGCTTTTATCTTTAGGTATAAACATTTTATCTCCAAAATAGGACTCAGAGCATAAGACTAAATAGAATTCATTTATATAGTAGCTTTTTTCTCAGGTCAAGACACATGTTGCTCCATGGATTTTGTGAGGCAGACTTGCAGTATTCTTTTATCACATTTTACAATTACAATAATTAATCTCTTGTTAGTATCATGGCAGAAAATAACTGCCTCCTGTGGTAGATCAAAGCAATGGTGTATATCTTCCATATACATAGATTTCCCACATTCATTTGTTCAACCATTCATATATCAAATGATGATTTAGCAAGCATATACCATGCTCCATTAATGTCACCTGCATAGTTAGTCCTATCATTACAAACTGTTTAAGCCAGGCATGATGGCACATGCCTGTAATTCCAGTGCCTTGAGGTTCTGAGGCAGGAGGATTGCAAGTTCAAAGCTAGCCTCAGCAATTTAGCAAAGCCCTAAGAAACTCAATGAGAATCTGTTTCAAAATAAAATATAAAAAAAGGGCTGGGGATGTGGCTCAGTGGTTAAGCACTGCTGGGTTCAATCCTCAGTACAAAAGAAAAAAGATAAAAAAAGAGTGTGTAAGTTGGCAAAATAAATTCACTTTTAAACTAATGACACCCATTTTAGTTCATAGCTTAGGAGTATTGGTTCTGGAGCCAGAATGGAAATTGAACTGTCAGCTGTGTGCGCAGTCTTGGGCAAGTTACATGAATTTTTTCTTTAGTTTCTTTATCAATAAAATGAGCATACTGAAAGATAAAATGAGTAACATATGTAAATTACCTGACAATTATATTGACAATTATCATTGTTACTTTAATAGTGTGTAAGTTGAATATAAGGTTTAATCACCTGTTTGCAAATTAAGTAGTTACATTGTTCCTACCTCAGCTGGTAGAACATTCCATTTTTATTAGGGTAGTAAAGGACAACCCACAGAAACAAATACTCTTTTAAAACAGTCTTCTCATATTCTTCATTGATACCTATTTTTACCTTTGCAACTAAATTTAGAAATTTTTCCTTCCTTTACATAATACTTTTAATTTTTCAAAATACTTGGCTTAGTAATAAATTGTCTTTTCATAAATGAGATTGAAAAACCAGGTCTCTCTCAACTTTTTAAGATCTAAGAAATATTTTATTGGCATGTCTGCTTTAGATCCCTAAACTGAGTGCAAAGCATGAGTGGATTACAGGTATGGTGATTGTGACACAGCTTTAGTAACCTGTTTTTAACTACCCCTTCTTAAAATCATTTTAAGGTTCTGACTCCCAGTCCAGCAACGAAGGCCCTTTGTTGCTTCCAAGTATTCATCTGTCACTCTATTCGCCATTTTCATATGGTTCATTGACAGTTGATGGCAACTTTACCATCACTGCATATGGTCCATTAACAGTTGACAGCTGTCAGTAAGACAAGACTACTCAAGCCCTTCTCCAACTATGAGGCTTCAACAAACAGAGGAGAGAGTGAGTCTGAACCAGCCACCTGCTAGGGCCATCTTAATCTGGCACTAATTAGCTTCCTTGGCTGGAGTCCTCCTCTGCTACAGGAGAGAGGATCCAGTTCAAAGAGAATGTCTGGCTGAAATGTCTGCCTGAGCCAATCCAGTTATGCTATTAAGAAATATCACCCACATCCTTATGTATCAGTTTATCCACTTCAAAATATGTTTTTGCCACTTTGAAGATATGTTCTTGTTGTAGCAACAATTTGAAACAACTCATTTTGATGAAGCTAAGAAATCCTAATAATGAAATTTAAAATGGCTGCAGATACATCCACCGAATACCTAATGCAGAGTGTGAAGATATATTGTACACAATCAAGGAAATATGCATATTTTTTGGAAACATTAAAAAGGATACAAGGAATATTAACATAAATTCCAGTTAGATGTAAGGTTGCTAATTTCTAATGGAACCCAAATAGTAATCTATTCTCTGGTTCAAAGGGTTATATGGTCTAACATGAACCATCTGCTGCCTGTTAACTTACAAATAGTGACTGAATAAGATGGAAGAATGACTCAACGGGCTAGAGAGACACCAGAAAATGGAAATGGAATACAGGGGTCACCTAAAATAACTTGATTAATGTTTTAAAACTGGCAAACTCACCAAATAAAAGTTTGTGAGAACAGAATTTGTATTCTGAGATTCCTATAAGCTGCAATTTATGTACTTTAAGTAATTGCTGGTTGGTATTATATGGCTTTGCATGACAGAGAAGCCATGCCTTTATCTATTTTGCTACTTCAGTTTGTTTCCATAATTTGATCATGTGAAACTATCAAACTTTCATTTATAAAAATTTCAGCTTATTTTTGTATAATGTTCAAGGGCTTTGCATGACAAAGCTCTCCCTTCATGTCATTAGCTAACTCAACATTAAATATGTCTGCACTAGACATAAATTATGAAGGATATTACACCTATGTGAACCTTAATTGTACATTTAATATGTGATGCCAAAGAAGGCAGTTTATTTTTCTATTTTTTTTCAAAATGGTCAACACATTTTCAGGGTTTTTTGAAAAATACAAAAAGAAGCACAAAAATAATTTTTATTTGGCTCATTAATAGTGATTTGATACTTAACACTATAAAGAATTACTGCTGAACCAAGAATGGCAAACACAAGAATGGTAACCTACACATATTGTATTGTAATTAAACTCTGATTACCTCTTACAATCATAATGAGCTCAGAGGAGGTATATGTTTGTTTACCTGTAAGATATAATGATGTCCAATTTCTTTAGTAATTTGTTATCTGTTTTCAGCTATGAAGTGACTCACCTTTTCAATTAAAATGAGTTTTCAAACTCCTGTTCAATCACCATAATTCAAAGAAGAAAAATGTCAGAAAGAAACCTCAGAGCAGAGATGCCAATCATAGGAAGAAAAACACAACTCAGAGCCTTCAATTAGTGAAGTAGTGATGAGGGAGGAAATTATGATGACACAGAGGTTGATCGCCAATTCTCTTTCATGTTTATTCCAGATTGGCTGATTTAAATCTACCCAGTTATTCATATTCATATTTTCTCTCTCTATATTGGTTCTAAGCTTTTGCTTGTTTTGGCAGAAGATAATATTCAATATCCAGATAGCACAAGACACTAAACAGCCTGCTATGATTTTCGAGAACTAGAAGGCCTTTGGAGATCATTAAGTTCAACTTCCTCATTTTGTTTCAGAAAAAACTGAACCCTAACACTATTGTCAGAACCCCATCATATTCTTAGTGACAGAGCCATCAACAGACATCAGGCTTTTGTGATTTCTGTACCCACTGTAATCATCACAATTGTAAGGTTACATCTCTAAAAAGCAGTGTCCATTTTAAAAGAAAAAATTTTTTTGGTACCAGGGATTGAAGTCAGAGGCACTCGACCACTGAGCCACATCCCCAGCCCTATTTTGTGTTCTATCTAGAGACAGGGTCTCACTGAGTTGCTTAGCTCCTCGTCATTGCTGAGGCTGGCTTTGAACTCGCAATTCTCCTGTCTCAGCCTCCCTAAGTGCTGGGATTACAGGTATGTTCCGCCATGCCCAGCTCATTTCAAAATGTTGTCCCTGGCCTTTCATGCTCCTTTGAGAATTCCAGGGAAACAGGAGAAACTTAATATTTGTTGAAAGTATAAATGACAACTTGAACAAATGTTTACATCGAGAGATTCTGTATCCATAAAAGAGGAATTACTTTTAATAAACATTCCTAAATTATGTGGGGAAAATGATGAATAATGTTGTAAATCATTGTATCACGACTGTCTTCCCATCTGTAAGAAACTAAAATAGTACCTCTATTTTAAATCATGCATCTCTTTAGAATCTTGATCTAGTAAACTTAAAGTTTTTTAAATTATTAAAATATTACATATGTGTAAAAATTCTAGAACACAAGATAAAATGTAGAGGACCGGGAAATCCATTTACAAAATGGTAGCTCCATAAATCAGACACATTTACTATACAAATTTCTAAGCGATCTTTTATGGAAAAGCATGTAATAAATAGATTCCAGGCAATTAAAGATTTCAAAATATTATTTCAAGTCAGGCACAGTGGTGCATGACTATAATCCCAGTGCTCGGAAGTCCGAGGCAGGAGGATGGCAAATTCAAGGTCAGCAACAGCAATTTAGCGAGGCCCTAAACAACTTAGCGAGACCCTGTCTCAAGATAAAATATAAAAAGGATGGGGATGTGGCTCAGTGGTTAAGTTCCCCTGGGTTCAATACTTGGTCCAAAATAAATAAATTTAAATGCAAAAAACACATAGGGTTAATATCTACAAAGTATAAAGTGTACTTACAAATTGAGACAGGCACAGACAATCTAACAAAATAAATGGGTGAGGTATTTGAATTGAATAACTTACAGAAGAGAAAGTCTGAAAGGCCAACAAACTTATCAAAAGAAGTTTTGAGCAAATTATGAGGCAAGTTGAAACTAACAATGACTAATCACACTAGCTATTTCCCCAGTATAAATTTAAGGAAGTCCTTCACACCTCTTGATTGTGGACATGTATAGAAATGTCCACATATACTCGTAGAAACAGTATATATATACATATATATATATATATGTATGTATATGTATATATATATATTTAAAAGCAATCTGTCGATATCTACTTAAAAATTTAAGGTTCATTTCTGTTACTCAAGCATTCTCACACTGGGAATCTCTTCTAAAGATACAGAATTCTTTAAGGACATATTTAATGATTCTAAGCTGCAACAATGTTTGTATTGTCAAAATCTGGGAGCAATGCTATTATGGAATATAGAGTAAAACCAAAATAAATTGTGCCATTCCACCATGGAAAATTATGTACTTATTAAGAAAAAAAATGTAGGGCTATGTAGGAAAAATAAAAGAATTAGAGCTATGTCTGTTAACTCAAATTGCCATAAATTACTATTGAATGCTAAAAGTGCAATGGAGAATATTCAACTATATAATCCATATTTTCCAAAAAATAATGTAACTTTTTTTGTGTCTGTGATTCCTAAAAAGAAATATAAGGAAATAAAGAGGAAAATGGAGAATTACTCAGCTATTAATATGTTTTCATTTTGAGAGTGGCTGAAAGGGATGGTTGATTTGAATTGAGTGGGGAAGGAATGGAGAGACAGAAATCCAATAGGAAACAAGAAAATAATTTTTCAAGTAAAGTTATGCATTTACATAAAATTATAAATCTATAATGAGATTAAACAAGTACTTAAAACACTTTGGTATCATGCTCTCATTTTTGGTATAGCTTCTGTTAGCAAGTAGCAGATTGTGTTTTTTGTTTTTGTTTTTGTTTTTAATTTTTTCTTAGTTGTAGATGGACACAATGTATTTTTATTTTATTGCTTTGTATGTGGTGCTGAGGATCGAACCCAGGGCCTCACACATGCAAGGCAAGCGTTCTACCGCTGAGCCACAATCCCAGCCCGTAGATTGTGTTTTAAATGCCTTAGAATATTAAATCAAATTACCTATACTTTATTTTTCAAATCACTTATTGAACACCATAGAACACATTAAACATTCCACATATATGTTGCTATTTTGTATGTTTTAATAGAGTTGAACTTGAAACTCAATTTCTGTAAGTTGTCTCTTCATGCCCAATTTAAATAATTAAATTCTATGAAAGAAGAGATTACTTTTTGTTCACTATTTTGTCCCAAGTACTTTTAACCATTGCTAGCAAATAGTAGATACTAAGCAAACAGCTATTGAATTCGTAGAATGACTGTATGTGATTATTTTTTGTATTATCAGAAATCAGAATTCTGAAGATGATTAAGGTATATAGACTTATTTCAAATTTTTATTATTGTATTTTATACTCCCGAATCAAAAATGACAAATAAAAACTCAAAACAATTTAACTTGATTTAAACATGACACAATACATAGAAATACCATGTTGTCACCTTAATATGTTCAATTCTATATTTTTCATATATCAGCTAAAAGTAAGTACAATTTTTAATTTTATTCTTCTTTAGAAAAGAAAAACACACCAAATTTTTAAATTTTAGTACTATAAATTTCAGGGCAGTATTAATACAATGAAAGTTTGAGAATATTGATTTTTTTGGGGGAGTACCAGAGATTGAACTCAGGGGCACTCAACCACTGAGCCACATCCTCAGCCCTATTTTGTGTTTTATGTAGAGACAGGGTCTCACTGAGTTGCTTAGTGCCTCGCTGTTGCTGAGATTGGCTTTGAACTCTCGATTCTCCTAACTCATCCTCCCTAAGTGCTGGGAGAGAATATTGATTTTTATACTTCAGAACAGTCCCATGTGGTATAATTTAGAATGGTACATTGTCAAGGATAAAAATATGGGCTAGATAGTCTGATTATTGGGATTCATATTTTCGCTACTCCATTTAATAACTTTGCAATATGGAGAGGTAACATAACTTTTCTGTCTCCTCTATAAAATACTGTCAGGCTTAAATGAGGTGTGACATGTAGAATTTCCAGTGCAGTCTAACACAAGGCAAAAACATAATAAAGTGTTTTCTAATACCATTAATAATGAGGAGTAATTAAAATTAATAGATTTCTTATCATCTGTTTGCCAAAACATTGGTTCTTATGTTCTGAACAGGAACACTGTGTGGAGTACTTAGTTACTCAATAAATCTCCCACTAGCAGAGCTGAAGACTGGGATGAAGATTGAGCCCAAGTTAGAATGGGCAAGAACTCAGAAGACACACAATTGGACATTAAGTTCTAAAAAACTGTAACAGGAATGAGTACAAAGCACACAACAAAGATTAGGATGAAATAGTGATTAAAAACCAAGAGGATCAAAAGTAAAACCTAGAAAGCACGATATTCTGAAAATGCAGACTAGGAAAACTGGAGAGTAACTAAGGAAACTTGCACTTGAGAAAAATCTGGGATCCATCAGAAAGCCCCCTGACCTTCTCCTAGCCAGCAAGACAATCTAGATCTCTCAATTAAACTAGGACATGGTTGTCCCTGAATTGGTTGATAAGTATAAGAATTAAATGGATTAAAAATTCTCAAGAGTTACAACCCATTTATTAATTTCTTAAATATTTTATTTTTTCCCAAATTGTCCTAAGAAAAATATAGCTGCACCCTCTATCTTTGATAGTAAGCACAAATTCATTAACTGTAGTGAATTCTTGAGAGTCCAATTAATATGGTAAAAGCTCCCTAGTTTACACTGCCTATGCACTGACCTATGAAATCTTCCTATTTTTTTAAATTAGAAAGTGGCTTAGGAAGCAATATCCTCATGCCTTCCTGGCAGATTAGTCCAGAGTAAATAACATGTTAAGTAAATTTCCAAAAGAACAAAACAAGAATGATGCTTAATTTATTAAATTAAAGTACCTAGCCAGCCTAGTAGGAAAAGGAACATGATCAAAACTCCCCAGGTTTAGGGAGAAAGGATAAACTAACACTGAGAAGAATAAACTACAGGATTAAAACAAAGCAGCTGATTGACAGTGGTCCATAAGACAAGGCAACCAAGGAAAATATTCTGTGGTTTCCTGGGTAACAAGAGTCAAAGATGCAAGGAATGGAGCTGAGAAAGGTGCTTCCAGAGGAAAAACAAGGAACACATCACCACATGAGACCCTCTGCAGAAAGGTGACAGCATGTGTTCAACAAGTGTAACTGGGCAAGTATTCAACCAGAGGTGGGGGAAAAATAAGCTAAACAAGAAGCCCTGACAACTGTTTCTGGAAATGTATTTCCCCACCAGGTAGAGTTACTTAACCAGCATTCCTTGTCTTGCATAATTGAATATTGATTTAAAAGATGCATTTAGTGTCCTCGCAATAAAATAGGCAGGCACTGTACTCAGTCTCAATAGATGGATCACAGAGCAGGGCTTCCTGCTGACAAATGAAGGGGCTGAAGAATCTCTTCCTCAATAATATCAGCCCTGCTGGTTCCTCCTGTAAGTCATCATTGTTATTCTAGACACTAGCCACCCTAATAATCCTATCAAATTCACTTGAACTCAATTCAGTAAAAGAAAATTAAAAAGATTCATCCAATTTGATACTTGAAATACCTGCAAATGGGCAAAATGTGTTTTATTGCCATTCTAAAACAGGGCTTCGTCAATATGCTAGGTTCAGTTTGGGCCTCGAGACGACTTTCCCTGGAGTTAATTGCTATATGAAATAGTCATTTTATGACAAAAGCATAATGAGATAATCACAGCAATTTCTAAAAATCAATAATTTAACTCTGGCAATTAGATGGACAGCACATCTGCAGATGGCTCCAACAATAACACATCATTAAAGGCATATAGTTTTTTAAGTAAAGAGAAAAAGACTGTCTTGCTAATTTCCTGTTGGAGAGTAAAGCATAGCTTTGGCAGGGCTGCCTTGTAAAGGGTTGTTTACCACCCGGAAAAGGGTTTCCTATCAGGCATGTACTGGATATGATGCAATGTCACAGAACAGTATCAGCTGTGTAGCTGCCAAAAATGACATCAATTCTCGCCCCCACAAAGACAGGCATTGTTAGAGGGTACCATTAATGAGGCAAACACTTTTTCTTTCCTCCATTTTCTTTTATAAAGTAAGAGATCAAGGCTTTCTGATTGAATTATCTTCCTAGAGAATAAAAAAAAAACACTTTGAAATTTTTGGAACCACAATGATTTAAAACAATGTAAAAGTTAATGAAAAATGGAAAGCAATGGATGTGACTTCAAAATTTTCACCTGAGATTGTATGGACATAGCCATCACCTCAATTATTCCACATTGAATACATAAAACATTACATTGTACCCTATAAATACACACACACACACACACACACACACACACACGTGACATCAATCCCAATTAGGTTAAGAAAAAATACAAATACAATTACAAAACAATATATAAACAAGTAGAAATAGATGCACATTCATGTGTATGTAGTTATATGCACTCATAACACATTGTTCTCACAAAGTATTTTCTAAATGAATTGTGTTTTAAAACTTCAAAATTATACACTGCCATTTATCATCCATTGTTTGTCTGATTTAAGCATTATATTTGAACACTGTAAAGTTTTCTTAATACTCTGCTGCTTAATATTTCTTATTAATATCTAAAATTACTTAATAAATTATTTTTCAGCACAGGCCAAAATGACTATTGAGTTACTTCTCTGTGTCAGGTTCTTTAATTTTATATACATAATTACTACACTGTAATGCCTACAAGCTATGATTATCCCCTTATGTTACCTAGGAAGAACTGAATTCAGAGAGATCACTAAAGTAGCCCAGAGCCACATAACAAACACGTGGCAAAGTTGGGACTCAAAACCTATTTCTTCTGTTCTCAACATCTGCACACTTTCTCTGCTATGACAGGCTGCTACTTGCACTTATCACAAATATCCTGCCCAGATAATACCAACACCAACAAAAACTGCTGGTCAGGGATTAATAATGACAGCCCAGAAACTAACTGTGAAGTGATCATATGATCTGTCATTCCTCAATGGTAAATACACAATGAAAAAGGCTGAAAGGAAAGGAGGAATGGAAGGAAGAGAGAAGGGAGAAGAGGAAGAGAGGGAAGAAGTGTTTTCATTCATGAATTTAAGAAATATTTATTGAGTACTAATTATGTTTCAGACTCTGATAGGAGATAAGGATACAATGGTTAGCAAAAGCATTCACTGTCATCTCATAGCAAAAATGAGAAAAGTTTATAGCAAAGTTTATAGAAAAGTTAAAAATTATTGTTAATCAAAAAACACAAAGAGAAGTAAAATCAGTTTTGTTAATGCTACCTGGCAGAGGTACATGTTACTATCAAATTGTGTAACAGAGAATCTGACAGTCAGGGCAGTCAGGGAAGAATTTCCTGTGGATACAGGACTGAAAGGGAAAAAAAGCCTACTTAAGCAAATGTTAGCATGAGGGTGGGGAGAAGTGTTTTACATAATGGTTAAATATATGTTCCAAGCCAGGCAAGGTGGCACATACCTGTAATCCCAGTGGCTCAGTGGGCTGAGACGGGAGAATTGCAAGTTCAAAGCCAGCCTCAGCAATGGCGAGGCACTAAGCAACTCAGTGAGACCCTGTCTCTACATAAAACACAAAATAGGGCTGGGGATGTGGCTCAGTGGTTGAGTGCCCCTGAGTTCAATACCTGGTACCAAAACAAACAAGTATAAAGGACTTAGAGAAACTGGTATGAATTGAATGCAGAGTGAGATAGAGTATGAGGGCAATGGAGATAATGCTGGCAAGGTGGATGGTGCCATCTTCCAGAAATACATGAAAGAGTGCTACCTTTCTTCTAAGGGCACTCAGAAGCCACTGAAGCTCTATGAAACTGTGAATGTCTTTGAAAATGATTGATTTTAATTTTGAGATGACGTTGAGAATAAAGTTAGGAGGCTATTGTAATTCTTTGAGAGCAGGAGCTTGGATTTGGGTGACAGCAGTGAATACTTAGATAAGTGAATAAAAGTGACATTCAGGACACTGTTCCTATATTTATGGCATTTGTACATTTGTGGTCACTGGTGTAGTTATAGTTATGGTTACAGTTGTGAGAATGTGGGATACAGAGAAGTAAAGTTTCAAAAATGACCCTTAGTGTTTCTGTTTTAACAAACTAAATGAGGGAAGAAACAGGAGAGGATAAGGATTTCTCCTCAACAATCCATTATGTGTTATGTACTTGACATGCTGAGTTTCTGTTGCCTTTGAATCATTCAAAAGAAGATGGTTCTTTGGAGATCCATCCATCCATCCATCCATGCATCCATAGAGCTCAGAATCAACTTCTGGCTGGAGATGGGAAGATTGCAAGTCATATGTAACTGTTTTCTACAGATCATTCTTAGATTTGCCATGTGTCCTAACTTCATCTCATGTTCCTCTTTCTCTCAATTAACTTTAAGTGTCATAGACCTCTCTATCCTAATAAGCCATATCTGAGTTTCTGGTGGGAACTACTATACATTACTATAAATTGTTGACTTTGGATAAGATTTCTGGATTTCTGCATTTCCTCCCTTATGAGGTAAGTGAGGCTGGTGAGCCAAATATCTGAAAACCAAAAACCAAGAAAGCTAAGTGTGATAGTCACCAAATATTTTCAATCTCAACAGGAATGCTCCATGGTAGGACTGTACTTTGGGTGATTCATATCATTAGTTTTGTCTTATGAGTTTTAAATAGAAGTGAAATGTGTTGCTTCCTTCTAAATCATAGAATTGATGTGAAAACTGTACAGTTTTCATTCCCTCTGACATATGGATGAAAAATGCATTAGATATCAGTTAATCCATGAGCTAACATCTCATAGGACAAGATGATATAGAGCTCCTAGCTGACCCACTATCGACATAGGGCATGAGTAAGAAAAAATGTTTTTTTTTAATCTATTGAGATGTGTTTGTGCAGATAACCTACTCTGTGTTGACTTAAAACGCTAATGAAAGCTATGCAGTGAATGAGACTGCCTACAAAGAAAATTAGTTATGCTCTGAAGAAACTATACCTTAAACAGAACAATGCACACATGAAAAGAAAGAGGAAAAAACAGGATAATTTGTCACAAAAGCAATCTGAAGAGAGTGCTTTAAGAAGAAAATAGCCAAGTATCTATTGCTGCTATGAGATCAAATATGAAAGAATGAAAATGTTCCAGTGGATTTAACAACAAACTCGTCATGAAAATGTCATCACAAACTATTTCATTTAATGAATGCGACAAAAACTAAAACCGTCTGGATTAAGGATTGAGTATGAGTCTGAAGAAATGTAGAGAATATAAACAGTGTCTTTGGAAAGTCTGGATGAAGGAGAGATTGGGTGCAATGAAACAGACCAAAAACAAGCATCTTGAAACCAAAGGTGTCCAGACTCATGACCACATACCTCATTCTAATGGCATGAAGAAGTACAAAGTACAATGATTTGGAATTCTAGTTGATGAGGCAGAAAATCTATTACCTTTAATGCAAAACCTAAAGCACTTTGCATTTGTGATTTTCTAACAAACCTGCTCTATATTTTATTACTTTAATAAAGAGAAGCATATACATCTGCAAATTTATAACTAAACTTGAACACAAGGAGCACTAGCAGATCATAAAATTTCTCATTAGACTTCAGTTTGTTTGCAACATGATCAAATTTGGTTTATCAGGTAAAAATGCATTAAACCAACAGAATATATAATTTGTGTAAAAGGCTACACTTGGTCTTGTGTTGCCAAAGGGGGAAAAAAAAAAGTTAGTCCAGAAAGGCACATTTGAGTCATTTTGACTTTCACATCTCCATTACATAATGTAACTGTCTATAACATGATGGGTAATCCATTGCAGACACTTTTACTATTTTCTGAGGACACACTTTCAGACAAAAAAGACTAATTGCAATTGAGCTAATTAGTAGCCTGTTGCTAATCAAATAGTTAAACCCTAAAATTATAGATGATTTCTTATTCAAATAAAATATTACAGTCACAAAGAAGCTACTATCAAAATCAAAGACTCAGACTGCATGTATAACTTTTAATTCCCGGTGTGCCTCTCTATTTATGTACATTTGCATTTAAAGGCACAAAGGAAAGTATCAAGAATTTAATAATAATAATTATTGATATTATCAAATGCCTCAAATGGGCCAAATCAGTGCTTGGTGGATTATATATTTTAGTTCTAAGCCTTTCAATAAGTTTAAGTGGTAGGTGTTGTAAATCTCATTTTACATATGAATAGAGTATGGCAGTCTAAGTCCATACAAGTAGGAGGTGACCAAGTTAGGAGGCTAACCAACTGCCCTATGTCAACCAAGTGTTATCTATAAAGTGATGGGTATTTTTCATTACAAACACAGATATTCTCTCCTAGATGATATAAGTAATCACATTTTCTAGAGAATAGTAGGTTTCATTCATCTTTATGAAAATTGTGGCATGTTTTAGAAATGAGTATTCTGTCAAACTTGAATATAGAAATTGCTTTTAGGGTTTGATAAAGATTGTTATTAAGACCTTCAAGTAGAGCTTGATTACGTAGCATTGGCAAAAGAAAATCTACAGGTAAAGAGTTTCATTTTTAGAAGTATTTGTCCTATTTTGAAGGGCATTTTAAGTTCACAGTGGGTAAAATAACAATAGTAAAATAACTTTAAATAATTTAAAATGAGATAAATGGTGAGAGCAAATCCTTTCTCATTCCCTTATTAACTATTCTTTAGCTTATATTAAATGCTTTCTAATTTACTATTTGCTGAGTGAAATTAAGAGTGAGAAAATTGGTCTCATGTTTGTATACAGGATATATTCATCATCCAAGGTTCCTATTTTCTTCCTTATCCTGATATACATACCAATATTTAAATTGGAAAACAGATCATGTCTAGAATGAGGTTCTGGTCCTAGATTTGTCAGTAACTCCCTCTCTCGCTCTCTCAGTCCTTCATGGGAAGGACTATTATGAATTTATAAAGCCAGCTAATGGACACAAATCCTCAGAAATTCCAAAATTTGAAGTGCCCTCAGGATGCTATAAAATATTGTCAAATAATATTCATTTTCATTTTGTACAGATTATATTTAATTGGTAGTCAAAAGCCCAAGCATCAACCAAATAAGCAGCTTGAGATAGGAGAAATAACAGCAATTTTAAATCAGAAAATTTAGATTAAATTATTGGTAATATACAAATAAATGTGATTGTTTTCAGCAAGCCATGGAGTCTTATAAGTCTTGTTTTCCTATTTTCAGGTAATAATAATAATACCTAATTCATGGAGCTGAGAACAAAATGAAAAAGAACCTTGCAAGTGGTAATGTCAAGTTTAATACATATGCAGTATATCTTAATGTGATATATACTTTGCAAAAGGTAGTTCTTGCAATGAATAGCCATTACTATATTTTACTAAAGTAATCTTTTTAAAAAATATTTTTAGTTATAGATGTACACAATGTCTTTATTTTTATGTGATGCTGAGGATCAAACCCAGTGCTTCACGAATGTTAGGCAAGGGCTCTACCACTGAGCTACAATCCCAGCCCCTAAAGTAATCTTTTGCTGGCAAAATAAAACATTAACTTTTTGTCCATGCTAAAACTCATGCTGTTCAATATTTAAAATAAATAGAACTTGAAGTATAAATTCAGAAACAATTTAAATTTTATTTTGACAAGACTTAAATTTTCTTACATAATAAAATATTTATACTGGTATTGTCATTGCTCTAAACACATTTAATGTAGACATTTGTGGAAGATTTGGAGAATGATCCTAGGAAGAAAAATTAAAAGGCATATGGTATTTGCAGGTATCACAAGAATAATTATATTCCAATGTAGAAGTATCAGAAATTTATTTCAATGAAGGACATATTTGATCTTAGCACCTTATGATAAAGATAATTTAAGCAAGGCCCAGTGGCATCTACCTGTAACTCCAGCAACTCAGGAGGCTGAGACAGGAGAATCATAAGTTTAAGGCCAGCCTAAGCAACTTAATGATATCTTCAGAGACTTAGTGAGACCCTCTCTCAAAATAAAAACAAAAAGACCTGGGAATGTAGCTCTTGGGTAAAGAGCCCCTGGGTTCTATCCCCAGTCCTGAACAAAAAACACACTGTAAAATAAATGACTGTAAAACCTAAATTGGAATACTAATAACTACCTAAAAGCCCACAAGTAAAACTGTTTTCTCTTTCAGCTCTAAAAATCCTTTCAAATCAAACCACTTTATTATTTGAAAATGCAGTATTCCAGCCTATGAACCTTGTTTCTCAGAATCTCCCAAACTCTGTAAACCCAGAATATGAATCAAAATAAGTAGTGCAATATTAATTAATTCATCCACTTCTCTTCACAATGTCTACCACTGCCCCTTGCAAGACCATCCTGATAACATGGAATACAAAAGGGGGAAGTAAACATGCAAGGGAAACGTTCAGAGTCAAAAGCATTCCTGAATGTTTAAAATGAATGAATAACTCCATTCCCATTAGATAATTAATGTGATATATTTATACTTTAAATCACAACAAATGAAGTAATATGCCCAATTTCCCTAAGGCTACAGAGGTGTTTATTAAAAGCTGAAAATAATTCTGAACCTGTTCTATGATGGTAAACAGCATTAATTTTGATGTCTGGAAAGTGAGAGAGTAGATAGGCATTGTCTGGAACAAGGGTTCCTCAGCTAACCAAATGTCCAGAGGCATTTTCTTCTCCAAATGTTCACATTACATTTTTAGTGTGACAATCATAAATGACTACTGACATTTTCATTGTATCTTTGCCTGGAAATATCAGTAAAGAAAATTGAAAAGAGGAGAAAAGAGGTGCCTTTTTGCAGGTCTATAAGAAAATCTCACTACTGAGTGATAACAAAATGCTAATGGTGTCTGTAATTATTTATCCTTCATTTAAATAAAATTTGTTTATGTTTTAAATATCTTTAGTACTCCTCTGGGATAAAAAGTTTAATCCATGAGGATGTGATCTGTTTAATTTATTTTAATATACTGTAGACTTATTAAGAATGAATGGCCCAGGCACAGTTGATGCATAGACAGAAACAGTAGCTAGTTAAGATGTGGAAAATGGGTGATAAGAAACACAAAAGCATTGTAGAATTAGGTAATTTGGTCAATTCTGTACAATAAATCACACACAGGATTCCTGAAATTTTCCAAGAAAAATGAAAAATATGGATGGGAAAGTCCTTTTATTGTTAGCAAGAAGATCTCATTAAATCTAATCCCTTAACTATGTCACATAAGGAGGTTGATTTCCATCTCAGTTTTATTTGTAAATAAGCACATATTGAAAACAAAATTACATCAGTGAAGAAAAGTATGAACAGGAAGGAGTTCTAAAAATCCAGCTATGTGTCATTCTTTTAAAAAAAAAAAAAAACCTATGCAAATAGCCAGGTGCAGTGGCATACACCTGTAATCGCAGCAGCCCAGGAGGCTGAGGCAGGAGGATCACAAATTTAAATCCAGCCTCAGCAACTTAGCAAATCCCTAAACAACTTAGTGAGATCCTGTCTTAAAATAAGACATTTTTTTAAAAGGCTGGGGATGTGTTTCAGCGGTAAAGTGTCTCTGGATTTAATCCCCAGTACAAAAAAGGAAAGAAAAAAGAACTGCACAAATCAAAATGGAAAATATTCTTGCTTAGAGTCACAGAAGCGGTCATATTTCATGAAAAAAATTGGGAAGTAATTATATTACATATAGAATTCCCAAGAACAGATGATTTGTAGGCATAACCATAATTGTGCTATGATTTATAAATTACATCAGCATAGTAGTTAAATGAAACAGTTTGATCATTTGGCTAAAATATTAAAAGAAAATGATGGCTAAATATGGTGGGCCTTGCCAGTTAGATGGAGGGGCTAAAAGATAGCTAGGTTTCACCAAGAAAGCAAAGTAGTTACAACTAAAGGGAGGAAATTTGTTGATTCAGTAATTACAGTTGAATTTTGTTTACTAGTTACAATATTATAAAAACCACGTATTCCAATAGTACTTTGTTTAGTTCATAGAAATTAGTTTGATGTCTATCAATCAATCAATCATTACTATTGGGGACTGAACCCAGGGTCCACACTCCTACACTGAGCTACATCCCCAGCCCTTTTAATTCTATTTTGAGAAACAGTCTCCCTAAGTTTTTGAGGCTGGCCTTGAACATGCAATTCTCCTGTCTCAGCCTCCTGAATCACTGGGATTATAGGCAGCCACTACTACATCTGGCGGTTTTGGTATTTAAAACTAAAACTTTAACTCCAAGCAATTTATCAGTCTCCCAAAGTAAAAGTCCTCACCTTTATCTGTGATATTATTTTGTTTTCTTTCTCATCTTAGGGATAGAGCATTTGGAAACCCATAAAATACTTCATTCTAAAAGAACATAGTCAATAGTTATGCTTATCAATGTGAGGTTAATTTGGAAATTAAAAATTAAAACCACATGTATAAAATTTTTGATTCTTTTCTAAGCTAAAAAGTCAATAATTAGGAGCTGGGATTGTAGCTTAGTGGTACAGCACTTACCTGGACATATGAGGCACTGGGTTTCACCCTCAGTACCACATAAAAATAAAGGTATTGTGTCCATCAACAGCTAAAAAAAATTTTAAAAGTCAATTAAAACCATCAAAACTTTATTATAACCCTCCTAAAGCCCTATAAAGGATTTGGTCCTTAGCTCATAGCTAACAACTGTATTGGAAATACAACCTGATTCCTATCCTCCAGAATAATTCCAACTTTATAGACTGGTCAACAACCAGATACAAGGCATTCTTACATTTATTATTCAGTTTCTAATAGCTCACAGTTATACATTAAAATAAATCAGTTTCCTTGGCTTTTTATTTAGACTTACCTAGAAAATAGGCTAGAAAATGTCAGAATTCAGCTTAGTTAGAACACACGGGTACAGGTAGAGTTGTAACACAGTAAAACAAAAATCAGTTTTACATTTTACAGTCTTGTAACAAAGTCAGAGGAGTGCTGTTTTTTGTTTCATTTCTGTCAGAGAGGCTTTTTTTTTTTTGGTACCTGGGATTAAACCCAAGGGTGCTTGACCACTGAGCCACATCCCAAGCTCTTTTTTATATTTTGAGACAGGGTCTCGCTGAGTTGCTTAGGGCCTCAATAAGTTGCTGAGGCTGGCTTTAAATTCAAGATCCTCCTGTCTCAGCCTCCTGAGCCACTAGGATTACAGGTATATGCCACTGTACCTGGCTGCAAGAGAGGCTTTGAGAATGTTTAACATGAATTATGTCCACAAACCAACTCAAATATGACATCTTATACTTCAAACAAGTCTCAGGGAATTAGAAAGTACTGAAAATCACTTTTATAATTTATTGGGTAAAATATTTTGAATATTAGACTTAGATTCAAATTCACAGAATTCATATCTCAGGACCACCATTTATTCTAAAAATTCACTTCATTGTTCAAGGATTGGCTACCCCTATATAAAGAGCAACAATGAAATAAAATAGTATGTGCAAAATTGGTTTGTAAATAAAATGAACATAAGGTGCCATTTTTCCATGAATGAAAATACTTGTCAGTAAAGAAATCTATAAAGTTTTTTAGGAAAGGATTTTTTTCTGCATGTTTTACATCAAGAAGAAATAGTCAAGCTGTGGTAGACAGAAAAATGGTCCTCCAAAATATCTATATCCAAATGCTTAGAACCTGTGAACGTATTCCCTTATATAGCATAAGAAACTTTGCAGATATGATTAAAGTTAAGGATCTTGAGATATGAAGATCATCAGGGTTTTGTATATGGTTTCACAAGGATCCTTCTAAGCAAAAAAGAGGTGGAGAGTCATTCAAAGAAGCAGATGTGAAGATGGAAGCAGAGGTAAGAGGGATGTGATTGCTGGCTTTGAAGATAGAAGGGCCCAGAAGCAAAACAATGCACAGAGCTTTTAGAAGCTGAAAGAAGGGGGATTTTTTTTCCTAGAGTCTTCAGAAAAGGTACAGTCTTACCAAACTTGATTTTAGCCCTGGAAGACCTCTCTGACTTTTGACCTCTACGACATCAAGATAATAAAATTGTGTTGTTTAAGCTACTAAGTGTGTGATGATCTTACAGCAGCCACAGTAAGGTAATAAAAATGAAATTGGAAAGAGCATAGTTGGATTCTAGCCAACAGGGTTATAATCACAGTACTGTATTTAAGCCTGTCTCTCCTTTTTAAAGAAGTTATACTAAATGTTTCTTCAAGTCTTAACTTTCCTATCTACATATATGAATATACCACAGTAAATGTCACTCACCATCATGTACATCCACAAAACACTAATTTTAAAAAAAATCTGTAAGTAAAGAGCAGAAAGATCAGTAGAGGGAAGGAAACAAGGGGAGAGAGGAGAAGTAGTACTGTGGACTAATTGGAGCAAATTATATTCCATGCTTTTATAATTATGTCAAAATGAATCTTATATATAACTAAAAAGAACCAATAAAAAAGTAAATAAATTTTAAAAATTTATCCTTCAGGTCTCCTGCATTTCAAAACTACTATAATTAAATATAGTAATTTATTTTTTCTCTATTTGCATCATTCCCAACTCCTCTTCCCTGGATCAAAAAGTTATTTCCCCTCTGTTGTATTTTATGCTTCAGGAAGAAGGTAATTCCTTGCACTAGTTAGTCTGGTAGAAACTACTGAGGGATAATGAGGACCACTTACCGTGACAAGCCATGTCAGCTGCTTTACTTCACTGACAATAAGTAGGGACCTTTTCTTGCCCACTCCAATTTTCTCTGAGTTCTATTTTACATGTCTCAAAATACACAGGCAGAAGTTATATAGGAATTCAATATGAAGTCAAGGTCCCTAAAGAGTAGTTAGTTTCCTGGGCAATTACATGTAAAAATGTCCTCATCAAGATCATTTCTTTAAAGACTGTCTTCAGCTATAAGATTTTAAAAATTCATGATTTGTCATCCATAATTATAAACGAAGGGATTTATAAGAATATGTGGTTTGTCAGGATAAGACCATTAACACATTCACCTTCGAGCCAAAAGGGTCAGCTAAACCACACATAATGACAACATTCAGCACCTGAAAACTTTATTTGTATTTTCCTCAACTGTAAATTTGAAGGTTTAACAGAAGTCTTGAATTCTAGGAATAAAATGACTGCAGGATTAGGGTTTAAATCTTTGAACACTAGAATGTGTAGTAATAATAAAATCAGTGATTATCCAGATTTTAAAATGCCTAAGTTTTATTTTTCAATTCCAAATAAACAACGTTACCATGGAAGTACTCATATCCTAGTGAAATGAGGCTACATAAGCTCTGTGTTTAAGACGACCCTGCAATTCCACTTCTAGGTATATAATCCAAAGAACTGAAAACAAATATTCAAATAAATTCTTCTATATGAATGTTTAGAGCAGCACTATTCACAATAGCCAAAAAGGAGAAACAAGTGAATTGTCCATCAACACATGAATGGATAAACAAAAAGTGTAGCTACAGAATGTAATCTTATTCATCCATAGTAAAAATAAAGTGCTGATACATGCTGTGGTGTGGATGAACTTCAAAAATATGCTAGGTGAAAAAATTCAGACACAAAAATCATGTTGTATTATTTCATTTATATGAACTATCCAGAAAAAGTAAATTCAGAGACTGAAAGTAGTGGTTTCCAGAGGATAGTGCGAGGGAAATAAGGAGGAACTTAATACATTAGAGCACTTCCTTTTGGGGTGATATAAATGTATCATAACTAGATAGAGGTGATCATTATAAAACACTCTCAATGTACTGAATGTCACTGAATTGTTGGGGGTTTTCAGCCTTTACTGGGTATAATTGATAAATAACTGTATGAAAGGGGAAATACTAAGAAATTATATTGTCCAAATTATATTGTTATATTGTGTGATACATGAATATGTAATGACAAATTCCACTATTACGTAAAATTATTATGCACCAATAAAAAATAGTGAGGAAAAGAACTGTATACATTTGAAGTGTTCAATTTGATGTTTATATATATATATATAAAATGATCACCACAATGAAGTTTATTAACATATCATTACCTCACATTTTTTATCTCCCAACACTCTGCAAACACTTAAGATCTACCCTCTTAGCAAATTTCAAGTACTGTTCATTATAGTACCATCTAGTACTAGATCTCTAAAGCTCATTCACCTTGCATAACAAACTTCGTAACCTGAACAACATCTCCCCATTTTGTCATCTCTCCACCACTGGAAACCACATTCTACTTTCTGGATCTATGAAATTGATTATTTTGTATTCCACATATAAATGAGATCATTCAGCAATGGCTTTTGCTTGCCTGGCTTATTTCACTTAGCATAATGTCCTCCAGGTTCATCCATGCTGTTACAAATGGAAGGATTTTCTTCTTTTTTAAAAACTGAATAGGACTGATAAAATACTTGCTTACCATGTGCAAGGCCCTGGATTCAATCCCCAGCACCACAAAATAAATAAAGGCTGAATAATACTATTTTGTACACACAACATGTTTTATCTATTTCCCTGGAAATGAGAAAGGTGACAGTATAATAGATGCCTCAAAAATTAAAAAAAAAAGACCATATAATTATATGCTAACAGATTAGATAACCTAGAAAGCACAGATAAATTCCAAAAATACACAACCTATCAAGATGGAATCAAGAAGAAATAGAAATACTAAACAGAGCAATAAGAAAAAGTTTGAATTAACAATCAAAAATGTTCAATAAGGGCTTGGGTTGTGGCTTAGTGGTAGAGCGCTTGCCCAGCACATGTGAGGCAGTGGGTTCGATCCTCAGCACCACATAAAAATAAAGGTATTGTGTCTATCTATAACTAAAAATATTTTTAAATGTCCAATAAATAAAAGCCTAGAAGCAGTTGTTTACACAGGTGAATTCTATTTAACACTGAAATAATTAAAATTGATTCTTCTTAAACTCTTCCAAAAATAGGACTTGTTTTATTAGGTCATTGTCATTCTGATACAAAAACAAAAAAACTATAGGCCAATATCTCCAGTGAATATGAATGTAAAAATTCTCAATAAAATATTAACAACCTCAGTTTAATTACACACTAGAAAAATTATACACCATGACCCAGGGGTATTTTTCCCTGGGATGCAAGGATCATTCACCATACACAAAAATCAATCTACCACATTACAAAGATAAGATTTTTTAAAAACCACTGAAATCAAAAGGAAAGAAGTAAAATTGTTTGTAAACACGATCATATATAGGGAAAACAAAAAAACTGTTGGAACTAATAAATTTAGTAAAGTTGTAAGATACAAAAATTGCTGTCATCGACACATTAGCAATGAACTACCTGAAAATGAAATCAAGAAAAAACAATACCATTTACAATAGCAACAAAAATATCCAACATTTAACAATAAATTTAAGAGGTGAAAGATATGTACACTAAAATGAAAGCCACTGATGAAGGAAGCTAAAGAAAACATACACAGATATCTTGTGTTTACAGATTAGAAGTACTGATTTTGTTAAAATATCCCTACTAAGAGATTATTAGAGACTGGGAAGGAGGTGGGTGAGGGGAGGGCGATGGTAGAAGGGTAAATGGATATATCATCAATTTATGGTGTATGTATGTTTGGAAATATCACAGTGAATCCCGTTAATTTGTACAAGTAATTTGTGCTAGTAAGTTTAATTAAACTTCAAACTGTTATTCCCCCCCAAAAACATCTCTACTACTCATAATGATCTACAATTTCAACACAATCCCTATCGAAATCTTGTTCACATATTTTATAGAAACAGGAAAAACAATTCTAAAAATGTATATGGAAACATAAGGTGTGAATAGCCAAAGAAACCTTGAGCAACATGAACAAAGCTGAAGGTACACATTTCCTGATTTTGAAATATCAAGTTCTATAAAACTACACAAAAACAGTGAGTTTAGGACATTTTTAAAAAAAGGATACAGGGGCTTGGGATGTAGCTCAGTGGTAGAATTCTTGTCTAGCATGCATGATGCCCAGGGTTTGATCCCTAGAACCACACAAAGATAGGCATATAGACTAATGGGACAGATTAGAAAGCCCAGAAATAAACCCACACATTTGTATTCAACTGATTTTAACAAGGGTGCCTAGAACATAAAATGAAAAAGCCTCCTCAGTAAAGTGTTGATGAAATTGGATGTCTACATGCAAAAGAATGAAATCACACCTTCACACCATATACAAAAATCAACTCAAATAGACAAAAGAACCTAAACAAATACTATAATGGTAAAACTGCTAAAAGAAAACACAGGAAAACAACATCTTTACATCAATCTTAGTGATGATTTGTTGGATATGACAGCAAAAGAATAGACAATATAAGCAAAAATAGTGAAATGGAGACTACATCAAACTACAAAGTTCTGCACAGAAAAGGAAAAAATCTACAGAGAAAAAAATGCAACCTATAAAACAGAAGGATATATTTGCAAACCATATAATTGATAAGAGATCAAGATGTGAAATATATAAGGAATTCATACAACTTAATTGGAAAATGGTTAAAATGGGCAAAGGTTCTAAATAGATATTTCTCAAAAAAAGACATACAAATGATTGACAGGGATTAAAAAATATGCTCAGCATCACTCTCAGGGAAATGCAAATCAGAACCACAATGAGAAATCCCAACTCACATTCGTTAGCATGACTATTATCAAAAAGACAAAAGTATTGGGAAGGTTGTGGGAAAAAGAGAAACTTTGTACAGAACGGATGGAATGTAAATTTGTATAATCATTATGGGAAACAATATGAAGTTTACTCAAATTAACAATAGAACTGCCATATGATCCAGCAATTCCTCTTTGGGGCATATATCTAAAGGAAATGAAATTAGGATATGGAAAAGAAATCTGCATTCCCATGTCCACTGCAGCATTATTCACAACAGCTAAGATATGGAAACAGACACTGAATGGTACATTTTAAAACGTTTATTTGTAGGCTATACAAATTTCACTTCAATTTTAAAACAAACTGAATTCCCTTTTTGTCATCCCATTCATAATGCAGACTTGGGTACATCGTTTAAACTCTAACTTTCAGGGTTAAAGTTAAATAAAATCATGTATTTGCAGTTCATGACATACAGCAGAACATTAGAAAATAAAACTTCCCTTCTCTACTCTTTTTCCCCCTCTATGGACAACTACAACTTTAGAATACCAATTTACAAATATAAATAAGCAGTAAGCAAAAGAGGAGGAGGAGGAGAAAAGGGGGATAGAAGAGGGGAGGAGGAAGAGGATATGACATTGTTGTGCAAGTTGTAAAATTTATCCTGATCAAATAGTCCAAAGGCTATTTCGTAAAGTAGGCAACACACAGTCTCACAGACACTAAATGTGCCCATCAATAAGAGACTGGTTAAATAAGCTAAAGCACACCAATTCAATAAGACTATTACACAACCATTAAAATAGTGATGTAGATTTGTATATAGTGACAATGATAGATGTCTGTGCTATATTGAGATGAGAAGCTACTTTCAATATTATACATACCATATTATCTGTTTTATAATGCATACAAAACCACAGAACAAGACTATAAAAATATGTACACCAAATGTAAACATTTTTAAATGCTGGTATTAAAATGACATTTATAATACTTTATTATCTCTATATATTTTTATGTGTTTCCCCATATATACATATATGGGGAAATTTTGTGATAAAGAATTTAATAACATACCTTTCTCATTATCAAATATAAAATTGGTTGGCTTTTATAAGAAATATAATTTTTATGTGCTCCCCTTTAGGTTTGATGTATAAGATTTTATAACAGAACTATTACCTTATAGCAAATAAATTTTCTTTGTAAGAAATATACCTTTTATCATCATTTATTAGCAGGTAAATAATATGCCTTTTATTATTTCAGGTAGTCTTCTGAAAAAAATCACTTAACATCTACACATCAAAACAATGAAGTCAAGTTACATAATTGATAGAGGACTATCAGTCTGTCATTATGTATAAGACAACAAGAACCAGGATCAGGATCCAAGTCCTTAAACCTACAGAATGCTAGTAAAAATTCTCTGAGAGCAATATAAGCCCTCAAGGAAAGGTAAGCCCTAAGTAAGTGATTTTTGATGTACACACAGAAGATAAAAAAAATTGCAAAGTGCAGCCCATTATGTGAACTTTTAAACCTTCTCCCTTCCAGGATGTTTAATCTGTGATGAAGCTGACATCCTCTGGAAGAACACAGAGGTATATAGAGATAAATACCGATGTGACTCCTTGTATCTAATCCTATTTTTTCTATCTTTGAAGGAATATAAGGATGCTTTAAAATAATTTTAGTGGCTAAATTTAGAGGATGAAGCAATGAAATAAAAATGTAGTAGATTAAAAATTAAGTGTGGTGAGGCCATTATCACTTAAGATATTTCAGCCATCAAAAATTTCCATTAATAACAAAGGTGAGGTGTAATTGATTCCTTCTACCCAAGTACTATGTTTAACGATGAGTACTAGTAATTCAAAAGATAGTAGGACATTACATAAAGTCAGCTATACTCATGTAACTGATGAATAAATATAGTTACCATAGTGTTCCCTTACTAAGTCTTTAGGACTTGAATTTGCTCCAATATACATTCTGCATCATGAAGACTATAATCAGCACAGTGTGTTAATGTCTGTATATTTGTTCTTATATGATTTCTAATTTTTTTGTATATGGCTATTGTCCTCAAGGAAATTGCAGTTATCAAGGGCAAGTCCCCTTCTTTATATTTCTCGTTACTACCCTCCCCTTTGATACTGCATTCCTCATTTTGCCACAAAAATTATGCTTTTCTACAGGTATCAACTTTGGTTAAACAATGAGATGATGTAAGTAACAAATAGGCTAGGAGACAAACTGCATTACAGGACCTAACAGTGATGCCTATTTATACCAACCCACTGGGGCTTGGCAAATGCACACAGAATGGCTGACATGCTCAAGCAACCATTACATGAAAAATTAGAGAAACAAACAGGGTCAAAAGGCATACATTAAGTATGCCCTGAAATGTACCTTTGAACATTATTATGGAATGAGGAAGGATTAGCAGCAAGAAATATTCAGTATAGGCTATAGAAAGGAGTAAAGGGATGATCCATTTTAAGCATTTAAAGCTCATAAGTAAAAAAGGAAGAAACACCCAGAAAACAACTGCAGAAAGCTGATATTATAGGTCAAGAGTGATCTGTCTTAAATGTTGATTATATTTAGATGTCTAGTAATTTCAGATGCATCCCATGCATACCCATGACCAAAAATAAGTTGTCCATCTTCCTATAATTTTGAATTATTACTTATGAATTTATCACTCTACACACACACACAAACACACCAATCAGGCTATTTTTTCATTTTTGTGTTGTATGTTAAAATTAAAATGAAGAAATTATTTCTTGCTTCAAATTCATATAGCCAGGTACAATGACCTGGAAATTTAGATGTATAAAGTGTGCACACATAATATAAAAAATAGAGCTAGATGTTTTTCATATATAATGAATAAGTTTAGCCTAAAATTCAAATTCTTAGTAAATCATGCAAACTACATAAACATATACACTTTCTAAATTTAAAAAGTGTTAACTGTTTTGAAATTTTATTTGCTTTAAGCTATTAAAACAAAGCTACTTTAACCCAAGAAAAATGCAAAAATTCTGAAGTGGTTATTTTTTTAAATAAACTTATCTCCAAGAGGACCATATTTACCACAACCAAAATTAGGACACATAGCTTGGAATGCAGGTAAATAATTAGGTGAAAACCATGACAGTTGAAATGAATCTAGGATAAATGGCCACTGTACCTATTTTAACTTAGAGAAAACAATTGATAGATAAAATATTCGTCCCTCAAAATATTCTGTTGGCACAAAGTCAATAATGAAAAAAGAACCATGTAGTTCTTTTCATCACTATATCCCAAGAGTCTATTCCCATTTCTGACACATAGAATACATTTAATTTATGTTCCTTCATTGACGGAATGGGGAAGGATGACCAGTGGGAGAGAAAGGGAGAAAGGAAGGGGGAGGAACACAGGAAGATAGAAAGAATGTGTGTGGGGGGGATGTGTGGGCTTGTAAGAGTTTTCCATAATACAAAAGAATATCTTGGTCAATAGGAGGCATTTGAATGTTTTTTTTAATCTTACTGAGCCCCTAAAATAATGGAGCAAATAGTCATTATAAAAGAAAACACATAACTAGGAAAAAAAGGCTACAGTAGCTAACTAAATGAAGTAACCTTCCATTTAGTTTGAGGAATCAATACAATTTTTAAAGTAGTTATTTAACAAAACAAGCAACTTGTGTGCTTCAAAATAAACTTCAAAAGAATATTTTGGTTCAGTGTTAATCTAAAGCAATGCCTTTGATACACAAAAATAAACCCATGCTTTTTGACTGTGTCTGAGAAAAAATGAGGAGTTTTATTTGATCACACAGACCTCGCTAAAGATGGAGGTCCATCACACATTTTTAAAAACTGAGTATACACAGGGCAAAGTTGCAAACTGCCTGTGAAATAAATAGCAGCCATCCTTAAAGCCAATGTTAGTTCCAGACAATCTATGAAATAGGTACATTCATTTACTCATTTCCATATTCAACACTGAGGATCTACAATGTTGCAGGCACTCCTACACAGGTATGGGGATGACATCAGTTAATAAGTCATGGATCATTATAATCTCAGTCACACCCGCCAAACCATCCACTATCAGGGACCCAGGACTTTCATGCTGCTCAGCTCTTTCTAAACCAAGAGGCAAGTATTAAGGCAATTACCTTTCAAACTAAGGCATTTGCCATTGAATGTGCTACCTGCCCAGAAAGTATTGGCCTTTTCAGAGAGAACCTTGGAATTGAGGAAGGAAAAATCCCAATGCAATTTTTAAAGGGACTGCAACGAGGAAGTCCAAGCATGACACTAAAAATGAGGGATTTATTTCATGTGAGGTGGCAGAGCTGGCAGGTAACTAAAACTGTTGTATTACTGTTAGAAAGCAGGTGGTAGATATGAGGAGTATGACACACAGCCAGGAAATAGACTTGAGACCCTGTCTCTACATAAAACACAAAATAGGGCTGGGGATGTGGCTCAGTGGTCGAGTGCCCCTGAGTTCAATCCCTGGTACCAAAAAAAAAAAAAATAGACTTAATACAAGTTAGAGAGGGTGCCAAGACTGTTACAGGAAGTAAAGTAGACAGAAAGTAAGGTAGATGAAACTAGGAGTGAACAGCATGGGTAACTGTTAAAGCCAGGCAAAGGAAGAGAAAGAGGAACCAAGGCTCCCCATGCATCACTGTTCCTAGTAGGTGGTCATTAAATCTTTGCTAGAGCAAACCATTTCCCCAGGGCAAAAGATATGAGCCCCCCTTTACCTTTTATCTTTTCACTCACTCATTTAATAGCTTTTAACTCAGTGATCAATAAGGTTATATCACACGTGGTAACAAGATTCCCTTCATTTATCATGTTTAGTAGTCAAATAAAAACCACTCTAATTTTATTTTTTAAACATACCTTCCTTGCCTCGCTACATAAAACATATGGGAATGTGTCTGGTTTTCAAAGTTCAATTATAAGGTCTGAGGGATAAACTCAGTATCACAAACGTTTAGAAGTGTAATTTGTCTTTGGAACTCTTCTTAATACCATCATACCATACAGTTACAAATGTTGATATTTAAGCCTGTAGAGATTATGTTCTGTGCAGGCAAAAAAGGAAAAAAAAACCACTATTGAATATAAATTATTTTCAGTAAAAAAAATGACTATAATTTTTCTTAGTTATAACAGAACATGTCAGAAGACGAAAATAGAGAAAAGCTAATCAAATTGCTTACAATTCTCATCCTAAGAAAGGTGAATCAATTTAACACCATGCTCTGAATACTATGAAACTCATTTAGGAAGGCATTGGAAAATAAATACCAGTGCAGACCTACTGGTTTCAATTATATTTTATATTAAATTGGTTAGGCAGAGAAAACAGTTCAGTAACTTCTACTGAAAAATGTCCACATGCTAAAGGTCTATATGATGTCCCAGATTCTGGTCTAGTACCTCAGGCAGAAAAATTTATTGGAAAAAGAGTTTAATTTTCTGTAGCCAAAATAAATTTCTTTGCTGACCAGTTAAGTTTCTGTGGTTTGTTCATTCAGTCTCTTCTTGTTCAATAAATTTAGCCCAGACAGGGCTTCCACACGATTTTTATTACTATGTTGCCCACCTGGCCTAGAAATCCAGACATCTTTGTCATAATAGTTCTTTGGTAGACACCATAGCCAATTGGAGAAAACTAATAAATTTCAACAGAGCTGTTAAGGAACACATGAGCATTGGACTACCAACTGCCTATCTTTACAAAAGAACAATCACAAAGGGTAAAATATATTGTGAATGCAGTCAGTAGCACTGTTTGATTAAATATGTTCATATCCTTTTGGCTGGCAAGTGTGTTGGAACATTTTATAATTTTATTTCTAGTTGGATACAAAAATACAATTAGGATATTGCTTTTTGTCATTAAGATGTATATGGGGCCCCTGAGATTGTTTCATTATGGCTTTAAGGCATAACTTGAAGCAAGCATAACGTTTTTCCTTTTATTTGTTAATACCTTTTCCAATTTTAATGGGCCCCTTTCAAGGAATATTCATTGGGAATTATCACCATAGAGGTGTGCTGTAGATATAATTATTTTTTTTGAGTGTACACAAGGAATTCCAAGCTTTGCAGTTGAGTTCTTTTCAATGCCACCCCTTGGTAACAAGGATTTGAATTATCTCAAGACACAACTATCATTATGACATGATTGGCAATTACAATAATTAGAATTTATCTCACTTGTTAATGTTTTTGAATCTTACAACAGTTGTTATGAAGCTGTTTCCTATAAGAAAGTTGTTTATACATATGCTTTTGGTTATTGCTAACAAGACTCCATTCATCATATTTAGTACTCTAATATTATACATATGCTTTTGGTTAAGGACAATAACTTTTGGAGAGTTTAAGTTTAGATTTACTCAAGTTTATATTTTTAGAGGATGGTAGAACTGTGGCTGTGATTTGGTTATCCTAATTCTAATGCCTGCTCTGATTGCATTACACTGTGATGTTTATTCCTTAATTGAGTACAAAGGACAATCTTGCTATATCGTGAAAAATTTCAGGGTCTAAATAAACCTGGAGCATGACATTACAGGTGCAGACTAAATAAGGGACCCAGTTTTTTCCAATATGCCAATTGGAGACTGGATTTCTTCTTAGTTTTGCTTTTAGCCAATATCTCTATTTTCCAAATTTCTCAGCTTTTAGAAACTCAAGCTATTTTAGTTGACTAAACATACAAAATCACAAGGCTCTGGTGGGTCACCAAATGTATTCATTGAACCCATTCTATGTATCAGAAATTGTGGGAGATTCTGGGATACATGAAAATTAAGACAATTTTGTCTTTGCTTTAAAGAGTAAGGTACCAACTGATTTGTTTGCCTAGGGCATTCCCTGACTTAGCAATGAAAGTCTTACTGGAAAACCTCTTAAGCAAATGGGACAGCTGGTCACCCTATCTTCAAAGAGGTTTTAAACTAGATTGGAGTTATGCATGTAAATATGCAATTACAGTAGCACCAAAGTGTTTATAATGGTGACATACTTAACATCAGTGAAAACAAATCAGATTCTTTACATGTGCCCGTGAAACTGTCTACATCTATCCATTGAATTCATATTAGTACAAATTTCTTAAAATTGCATCATTTCTAGCCCAGCAAAGTCTCCAAGCTCTACCTTTTAAATTTCCTCACTGAAATTAACTCAATTTTTATTTCTTCCATTCTTTTCACATTTTTGGTGATTTTGCTCTATTTGCACCATTCCCCTTCCTCCTCCAGCCATGTTCTTTAAAATGTCATATCCCCCTATTATTTTTATAATAAATTTGTCCCAGATTATCTTAGAGAGCCTGGAACAAAGTAGAATTCAAGAGATAGTTTGTTAAATGAAGGTCTTGGAATTTTGAGTATCTGTGTTTACCTACAACATAGATAAAGTGTGTTCTACAAAGTCCATCTTTGTTCAATAGATGAGGGCAATTTTTATGAGTGTTTCCTGATTTTCGAGTATGTGTCAAATACTTAAGTTTCCTCACTTAATCCTCTTAACCACTGTGAAAGAGAATGAATATTATGATTACCCTCATTTTATAAAAATGTGAAACATGCACAGAAAAGTTATGTAACAAGATCACTGGTATAATACAGATTCATAGTTCATTCAAGTTGTATGTGTTTTAAAACAAATTCTATGACTACATTATGCTGGCCCTAGCTCACAGTATATATATTGAACACCTTTATAATTGAAGGATAACACAAGAGTCAGTAATTATTTTCCAAATCGAGTTATGTGTCAGCAGATGTTCGAGGAAGAGAAATAGGGTTCTCCAAGAATTGGATGGATATGGCTATTTGGAATCTAGATATAAATTGATGACATTATATCAATCATCTGAGATACATTTATTGCCTTTGACTATATGAAGATTATGAACAAATCTGGGGACACAAAACTGATTAAGAAAACTTTTTCTGGATTCCCAGCCTTGTATCCAGTGGCATTACCAATGAATGCCTAAAAAGAATCCCCTTTATAAATTTTTATAACTTGCTTCAAGCCACCCCAAATAAATACCCTAACTAAACAGAGTGACTGCAATGCAAATGTCTTTAAGGTAAACTGTTTTTCTCAACTACCCATATCACTCCTCAAACACCACTTAACTATGTAGAAATTCTAAGTCTGTCACTGCTTAAAGTTGGAGTCTGCTAAGGACTGAATGTGTGCCCCTGAAATTCATACATGGAAATCCCAATTTCCAATGTGATGATATTAAGAGGCCCTCTAGGGAGGTGATTAAGTTATGGCGGTGAAGACTTCATGCATGGGAGTAGTACCCTTATAAAAGAGACCACAGGAAGCTTTCTCTCTCCTTTCTGGCATGTGGGAAAAAAAAAAAAAAAAAAAAACAAGAATCAAGCAGTCTGCCGCATGGAAAATAAACCTCACCAAAACCCTGCCATGCTCACACCCTTATTTTATTTCCATCCTCCAGACCTGTAAGAAAAACTTTTGTTTACAAACTACCCAATCTACAGTAATTTGTTATAGCAGCCTGACTAATATATCAATCACCAGAAGTGTCTGATAGCAGTCACCAGAAAGGTGGACAGAACTAAATCTCTCAGAAAATGAGAATGGAGTGGAATTACTAGTATGAAGGGAACAGACAAGAACATGTTGGCATTAACAAAAGGGAAGCCTAGTTTCTGGGATTAGGGCACAAGTCCCAATAAGAGGAATAAAGACCAAGAGCTCAAGATTTAAGTGAGGCAACCTGATCTTCCAAAGTTGTTCATTGCTCTATTATTTTTCTTTAGCAAGAAATTTCATTTTAGTTTTGTTTTGCTTATTTTAGGAAATAATATGAAACATGCTGTTTATACTCAAACAGACTCTGAAAAGTAACAATAATGTAAATCTGGGTAAAAACTAGTCACCATAAATATCTTGGTAGTAGTCACTATATTTCCCACATGTACTTTTTTAAAGGCAATTTATTAGATATCATGGCTCAAACATGATTCTTTTCACATTTTTTGAATTACAAAAAAAAATAGCATCTTAAAAACATATACATAATTATTCTATCGAAATGGCTTTAAGTGGATTTAAAGTTATGCCTAAAAGTAAATCAGGGGCTGAGGCTCTAGCTCAGTGGCAGAGCGCTTGCCTAGCATGTGTGAGGCACTGGGTTTGATCCTTAGCATTACATGCAAATAAACAAATAAAGGCATGCTGTCCATGTACAATTATAAAAACAATTATAAAAAAGTAATTCAGAATTGGCATATCATTAGAAATAATAAGCATATGACAATAAAGTTGCCTAAATCAAGATGCAAATGATTAATATATAGCACACTTAGAATTATTTTAAGTGAAATAACCCAGACTCGAAAACAATTATCACATTTTCTCTTTTATATGCCACAATGGAACACATTAATCTGTAAAATTAAGTGCACTAATAAAAAGCACAATGAATTTAGAAATTTAGAAAGCCAGTGCTAACACATAAGTAATATTAGTAAAATTAAGCCCCCAAAACATGGTAAAATTAAATCTACTTTCCCTAGGAAAGGTACTCTGACTGTAGAAAAATCACAAATATATTTACCAGTATCATCAATTAGCAATGTGTTGTTATGTAGCAAAAACCAGCTGACAGCAAAAATAAATCAAAATGTCACTTTCTTGATAGAAAATTTTCATTCATAACACCTGACTTTTCAACTAGATATGTTTTAAAGCTTCAAGCAAAAAGACCAAAAGAAATAGTTTCTTTTATAATTTGAAAGGTTTCCTATGCATCTGTTTGTGTATCCATTCACATTCAGCTACTCTTTTTGACCTTAATATGTTCCTGTGTATAGAAAAACAGATTCAGTTTGTAAACAACAACAAATTTTATTGAGAAAAAGGCTGGTATGTACTTCAGTGGTAGAATACATGCTTAGCATGCTCAAGGCCCTGGGGTAATTCCCCAGCATCCCACCTCCTTAAAAGAAAAACCACCAAGTAATACACTTTTCTTTATACTCTGGAGGTAAACATCCTAATTTGGAGGTTATTTAAATACCTTTTTATATATCTAATTCTTTGCTACATTTTCTTCTTGGGTTTCTGCTGTGAGTCTTCTAAGATCTCCACAGAGATTCTCACCATCAGTTTCTTCATATCCAGTATATTTATCACAGTTTGTTAAATAATTTTCATTAGCCCAATCCACACATTGGTGGGATCCATTGTAGATTTTTACCAAATTTTAAATGCACACAAGAAAGGGCTGGGCTATTTGGATGTAGTTTTACTGATTTCTTTTGACTGAGGATCCTATAGCACCATAAAAGAATCATTTCTCAGTATGTAACACAGCCCATTTTCTGAGGTACCAGAACTTTGTGGGAAACAGGAACAGGGTCTCATATCAAGACCGCCCCAATTCTCCTCCACAGAGCAGAACCATCTGCTGGGCAAGTTCTCTAACCAGGCAAGTGTGGGAGAGTGTAGGCCTGCGAGATCCTGCGTGGGCCAGCGTAGACTAACATAGGTGCATGCCAGGCTAGTTTAGGCCAGCACAGGCCAACTCATCGTGGGCAAGCACCACAGAGCGCATGCGTGCTCCACAGCTAACACCCACTCTTGATTCTCTTTTTTCACATTCCCTCCTACTTCTATGACATTTGGGGATATGGGAATAATCTTATTAGTCACTAACCTCAGGAAATGTACTGTTTCAAATGATCTCTACTGCTTTTAAACTACCATTTATAAATAGGGTTGCCAGGTTTAGTAAATAAAAATACAGGATCCCCAGTGTAATTGGTGTTAGAGATAAGCAGATTTTTTTTTTTTAGTAAAGTATACTTCATGTAATATTGGGACATACTTATACTAAAAAAAAAAAAAAAAAAAAAAAAAAAAAGATCCTTCCTTTTCATCTGGATGTCCTGTATTTTATCTGGCAACCTACTTATCAAGTAAAAGTCTAAAGAATCCCAATTGCATTGTGTTCAAAAAATTGTGCTGGGGGACAGTGCATTAGAGCCTTAATTGATGTGTTTGCCTTGCAGTTACAATGGTCTCAAAGCCAGTGAGTGATGCCTAAACATAAGACTGCATTTGTAGTACAGATTTATACAGTGAAGTAACATTACCCATGTTTTACTAAAGTACATAATTTTAACTGTTAATTTTACTAAATATTTGACCATGTCAAGTTCAGCGTCTCAAAAATATATTTTGTTCCAAACTAAATGTCTCCCTTGAAAAGGCAAAATGGAATAGGCATTTATTTATGCTATATAACTTTACCTATATGAACAAAGCAACAAGGAAACCAGACTTAGAATATAGCAAATGGTCTGCAGTCCTTTTGCCTCCCAGGGGAGGCCTCTGAGAACTACCCATTTCACTTTCCAGTAGCTATGACATTGTATCATGACAACAAGCCTGACAAGCAGATTTTTCTGAGTTTTGAGTAAAAGTTCATTTAATATTGATTTTGTACCAAATCAGGGTGTAACCTGGCTTATAATTGATGAGCATGTGGACAGAAGAGGGTTATTAGTTAGGGAGAACATGTCATTGTAGATGAATTCCACAGAATACCATAGGAAGACCAAGAGGAGGCAAAGACAGATGGTATGGTTGACAACACTTAAAGGATTAAGCCTTGGGAATAATTAGACAAAGTCAGTAATATGGGGTCCCCTCAGAAATAAATCAAATAGGAAATTCAATAAGGCAAAAAGGCATGTACACACATATTACCAATGCAAGCCCAGGATGGGTAGACCAAAATAGCCCCTAAGTAACATTTTTCATAGTCACTTCAAAGAAAACCTTATTTTCTGATTCTATAATGCAGCATTTTGTCATATTTCCCAAGCTGTACTACCCACATAGATATAATACAGAAATTGAAAGTGTTTTCCTTCATGTTCAAATATTTTTGAAATATACATTTTTATGTGGATGACAGTAGAGCTCAAAGTACAACTGAATTTTAGGTGGTGGTTACCTATGCAAAAATCAAGATGTTCTCATATGGATACACCCTTTTTTAAAAAAAAAATGTTCATTTGATTTGTTACCTTTTCTATTTGCATAGAAGAAACAAGAAAGATGAATCTAATTATGCATGTTTGCAATGATCAGGCATTTAATAGGCAATAAGATATTTGCTAGGAAAGTATGTCTATGGCTAGAACACAGAATAGGCTCCAGGGTTATGTCAAGCTGCAAAGTGATATGTATTCGAAAGAATTCTCAGGCTCATTAATCATTTTTGTACTGGAAGTGCTAAACTGCTAATGTTACACTGAGAGTGAAAATGAAGTAATTAAGGAGTTTAATAGCTACAGTCTTTTGAGGAAAAAACAAGTTGATAATGCTTCTTTTAATATGTTACATAAATTGGATTTTTTGTTAAATTACAAAAACCAGGTTCATCTATTATGTAGCTTTGAATGACACAAACCATTTGATTATATTTGTATATGGGGTCAATAGATGCCTATGTGAAAGCAGTTTACTAAACCATCACATTTATATAATATAGTCTGTTACCAACAGTACAAAGACACCTATTAGGTTCTCACCTTTTTCTTTTTGATGCTATAACGCATTACTTCTTAAATCATCTGTGGCAAAGGGATGGTTTTTGTTCCTTTGTTCCCAATTCACCCAGATGGATTCTTTGGTAAAGTGTAATAACAATTGTTTGGGAAATGAAACAAAGACATACAAGAGACAAGCCCATTTTTAAATTATTGGATCCAATAGTTATAACATTGTTTGGTTGCATTTCTATAAAAGTTTCTAATAGACTACTATCCATTACCCTACAGACCGGAAATAATGTGAGGATCTGCATCAGCCCATATTGAGAAGTCTGTAGAACAGTGGTTTAGCCCTAAACTGATACCAATTCATTTCTGGGCTCATGCAGATTGCCTCCAGCTAAGGTGGTGTGTAAGGAGCTAATACCCTGTTTGAAACCTCCTGTTATCTTTAGGGAGGACTGTGAACTAGATGGGGTCAAGAAGTGCTCATAAATAATCATCTCCACTCAGTCCCTTTCATTGGATTATTTCTTGCTCCTTCATTAAGTCTAAATTTTTCATTCTTGCCTTTTCCTTCTATTCTTTCTTCTTTTCATTTCAGAGGTATTCATGCAATTAAAAGGCCCAGACCATGGAGATGGACAGAACTAGGTTTGAATAGTGACACTGCCATCTTCTGACTCTGAGAAAGCAGGCTAGTAACTCAATTCTGCTAAGTCAGGATTCTCAAAGTCAGGATTTTACTGTTGTTAAATGGCAACAGTATTATCCTCTGTACAGTATGAATGTGATTTGAAAATTAGATGAAAGGGTATAATAGGTACTTGTGAAAGGCTGCTCACCCCCTCAAACTCTTCCTCTTTTGGTTCTTTCTTGGTGTTTAAAACGGAATGCTGTACTATTATGTACACTGTTTAAGATAATATATTAACAGTTATGCTTATAGCTTATAAACATGACTCTACTCAGAAAATTAAATAAAGTGTATCAATCAACCAACAAACCAGATAAACAACAGAAAGACACCACTACATATTGTCCCTTCTCTTAGGAGGTAATGCTATTTCCCACAATGGTCCAACCCAGAATTCCCCCCAACTCCATCTGTTATCAACTCCATAAAATTATTCCCAAATACTTACATTCATTTATTCACTTTTGCTCCCTAGCCACTTTCTCAATTCTTTTCTGAAGTTTTAGAACTAATCTCCCCTGTATCATTTTTCAAATCCATTCATTTGATCATCTTCAACATTTCTGTGAGGCTATTTTTATTGATTTATAATAATTATACGTGATAGCTGGATTCATACATGCACATATGTTGATCACATTCCTTAGTACCTTTCCTTTTATTCCCCTCCTCCCTCACATTGATGTGCTTGCTATATTCTACTGGTATCCTTTGTTGTTTTAATTATTACATCATAATTTATAGCAATATATAATGTATATGTATGTATACAATGTATATGTATGTATCAATATATATGTATACATATAATCCATTGTGGTATAGTGAGTGATACATGGACATAGCATGTAGCAAAACGTGATTAGAACATGAAGCAGATATTTGAAGAGCTCAGGCTTTCCATTCACTATATTCAGAAGAGCACACATTTAACTGACAACAATATTTTAGAGTGTAGAATGTTCTTTGGTCATCAGAATGTGTTATTTTAATACTTATACTGGGTATCACATGAGAATAGGTTTTCTCTTATTATCATCAACTCATTCTATTTTGCACACTCTTTTTATTAGTTTCATGGTAGAGAAAATTGATCATTATATATCCTGTCTCCTGGAATTAATACCACTTTTAAATGGAACTGATGGCTTTATATTTAAAGACAGAATATTATTAAAAGCAAGTCTATTTCAAAGATTTTTACTATGATTAACTTAGTATAAAATATATTAGTAAGCTGTCAGTAATCCATTTAATTTCAAAATTATTTACTATAACAAATTCCCACTATGCAAAAATATTTAGGATCAAACTTGATTTCAATTAACAATCAGCACTTAATTGTCAATGTATATTTATATTATTTTTTATATTACCTAAACTTTTACAGAAATGCTATGTTTCTATTATCTTTCTAATGACCCAGCAGTTACCCTCCATTGAAATTTATTTTCATACCTCAAGTTACATATTAACCTTGAACATATGTATGGGAAATAGATGTAATTAGACTTCTGTCAAAAAATGCTAGTATTCATTTAAGGACTGATCCTCAATTGAATCTTACTTTTGTACATCAAACTGCATATTTCTAGATAATTACTTTTCTTGCAAAAAGGAAGCAGACTTAAACAGGGATCCTAAATCAGTCTAGACCTGGAAATGAGTATACATCACAACACCTTTTTGATAACATAAAACACTTTAAGATGGAAAGAAGCCAACGTGTACATTTGGGTCTGGCCCAACTTTGAGTTATAAATATTTTTATAGCCTAATCTGCTTTCTCCCCAACCTTGTCTTGCCAAGACTATTTTAAAATTATACTTGTAATACTTTCTTCCTTTGCTGGCCTTGCTGACTTATTCCATGTTATCCATTCCCAGTGTGATGAATCTTTTTATATTTCTTTATGACTTTTTGATATAAGCTGGTGGTGTCTACAGGCAGTTGACATTTGCTCAAATAGTTAGGATCACCCGTCATATCTATTCCTTAAGAACTGTGCAGATATGAAATAATCCCTTCTTAATCTCTTCATTCTCCAAGTACATAGTTCTGAAATTTCCTATTTTTCTGAATAAATATTGTTGAATGTATGTATTGTTAGTTACTCAATATCCTATCATTTCTAAAATAACAAATTTATAATTAACCAATTTGAATTTGGGCATTCTGTGTCTAATGTTACATATCTTACTTTATCCTTTATATCTCCAAAACACAAAATTGGTTTTTTCTATTTTAGGGGAAAATTGAATTATTTTCAGGATTAGGTGCCTGTATCTTTAATTCTTGTCTAAAATATCTATTATTTAGTGACTAATTTCTTGAGAACAGTGGGGGATAAAATACAGAAATAGGTATCAAATAGCTCTTAATATCATGAAACCAAAACACTAATTTTTTCATATCAAAATAACTCAGTGCATTTGTGATTCAATATTTATCCTGAATATGATACAAGGAAACAAAAAACTAGAGTGATTAAGCTCAGTAGAAATGCCATAACCCCAACACACACACACACCATCCTCGCTCCACTTTGGAATCTGGAGAGGTTCCGCAGGTAAGGAGTTATTGAGTGGTTTTCCCTCACCAAGATGTGGAAACGTTGAGTTAAAATAATGCAGGCAGGAATATTTTCCTTCCTCTCCATCTCGCCATCATCTACAATACAGAGTACTGATCCTTAAATGTTTTTTGTGTGTTTTGGCAGGTTTCTGAACACCATCCAGAAGATTTTGGTTCATTAGATCCAGGATTGGTCCCAGGAATTTTTTTTTTGTTTGTTTAACCAACTGAACCCAGCTGACTTTGAGCTGAAGTACAAAGATTAATTTCAATTTTTTTCTACCATTTTTTCCTTTTCTGGTTGCTAAATGGTTAAATCCTTTACTAATGCTTTACAGTACGTTTATAAATTATAGAATAACACAAGTAAGCACAGTTTAAGAAAATATGACTAAAACTCATTGGTCAGGGAGGAGGGTTAGGACAAATTTGGGAAATGTAAGAGTTCATTAATTCAAAATATGTTTCTGGAGTATGCATAAGTATCAAGCAATTTTCTCAGTTCTGGAAATATAAAAATTAAAAACATTTTTGTTATGCAAGGAATTCAATCCTGCAAAAGACCAGCATAAATTGAAAAATCAAAAACAATATTGTTGACTGTAACAAAACAGACCAATAACAAAACTGACCTAGTACAAAAGATGGTGGGCATGTTTTTCTTGTCCAACTGTCTTCATGAGTTCCTTTTCCCATAGTGCCAGAAATTATAAAATCTCCAGTTTCTCTTCACATGAACACATCAGTTTTTCTGGCCCAAGTTAACTCATGACCCTGAACTCCAATTTCTTAGCTTTCTTGGGGGCTTACTGTCTTATTTATGTGCTTGCAGCCCTAGTACAAAAAGTCATCATTCTAGCCAGTGGCATTTTCAATGCACATGAAAGTATAGGTTCCTAGGTGCCCTTCAACAGATGAATGGATAAAGAAAATGTGGTACATATACACAATGGAATATTACTAAGCCATAAAGAGGAATGAAATGATAGCATTTGCCAGAAAATGGATGGAACTGGAGAACATCATGCTAAGTGGAATATCCCAATCCTAAAAAGTCAAAGGCCAAATGTTCTCTCTGCTATGTGAATGCTAACACACAATAATGGCCTGGGGAAAATAGATTGGATTAGACAAAGGAGAATGAAGGGAAGGGAGGGGGATGGAAATAGGAAAGAAGTAGAATGAATTGGACATAACTTTTCTATGTTCATATATGAATACATGACCAATGTAACTCCACATCATGTATAACCCCAAGAATGGGAAGTTAGGGGCTGGGGTTGTGGTTCAGTGGTAGAGTGCTTGCCTCACACATATGTAGTACTGATACTCAGCACCACATTTAAAAGTAAATAAAGGTATTGTGTCCATCTACAACTAAAAAATATTTTTTAAAAAAGGAATGGGAAGTTATATTCCATGTATGTATAATATGTCAAAATATATTCTACTGTCATGTATAACTAAAATGAACAAATGAAAAATTAGGAGAAAGAAAGTCAGTCACAGGTTCCAAATTTCCTGATCCATCAGGTAAGAAGTCTCAGGCTTTCAGCCAGGTGTGGTGGCACATGCCTGTAATCCAAGAGGCTCAGGAAGCTGAGGCAGAAGGATCATAAATTCAAAGCCTGCCTCAGCAACTTAGGCCCTGAGCAACTAACTGAGACCATGTCTCAAACTAAAATATAAAAAGGACTGTGGATGTGGCTCAGTGATTCAGCGCCCCTGGGTTCAATCCCGAGGAACAAACAAACAACACACACACACACACACAATTCTCAGGCTTTTAATGTCCCTACTAGAGTCAGGCAACCCATACTTTTTTTTTAAATATTTTGTTTAGTTGTAGATGAACACAATATCTTTATTTTATGTGGTGCTGAGGATCAAACCCAGTGCCTCACATATGCGAGGCAAGCGCTCAACTGCTGAGCCATAACCCCAGCCCCACAACCCATACTTTCAAGTACTTGACTATTAAAGAAAAAAGTCCTTGAAGTTTGATTATCAAATATAGAAATGCCCATATATTCAATATTTCTTTAATCAAATTCCCTTAGAACCTCATTTTGGAAAGACAATTAAATCTGATATGTTGGAAATCTCTTTCCCTTTTCTTTATTTCTCTTCTTCCTTTTTATAAGTCTATGTGCTTAAATGTTCCTAGGATAATTTGAGAGAGAAATAATAGGTCAAGGTCACATGAGCCAAAACAATGAGGAAAAATTGCAAAAGTGAACATTAAGAGCAAATGTCCTGAACAATAAACTACAGATAATTGATTTTTTAAAGAATATGTGGATTTAAATGTACAAATACTGTACATCTCATATTATCCATTTATTTAACTAGACTTTGTTGACTATCTACTATATTCAAAGCCCTGTGGTGATGTGCTATGTATGTAATCAGAAGTAAAATATGGATATAGTATATATCCCAAAGCAATTTAGAGTCTGGTAAGAATGAAAGTACATGGTAGACAAATTTAAAATTACAATTGTGCCAAATGCTAAGCACAGGACATTATATATAAGGAGATTTGACCTGTATGGAGAAGTTATTGAAAGCCTATCTGAGAAGGGGTATGAAAGACAACTAATAAATAATTAGGAAAAGAGAAAGAGTAAGAACAACCCATGTATAAGGTAAAGGTTCTGCAAAGGGACGTTCTGAGAAGGATAGAGACAGAAACCTGATGGGACTGGAGGTCAGAGAGGGGCAAAAAATGGCTGAGGGATGGAAAACTGGGGTAGGCATTTAGAATAGTTTTAAGAGTGAAAAAGTTGACTTCTGCATTCTGTTCTCTGGAACTCAAAGATGCAACCTCAACTGAAAGACAAATTCAGTAGGTACCATGGCAGGTCTAGAGGCAGCAAGACAAGCCAGGGAATACAGTTTGAAAAGCAGGATACTAGAGGATCCTGCCTGAATGGGTAAGTCTGAGTTAGTCCCTGAAGGATAAGAGCAATAAGGGAGAAAAGTAAAAGCTACAGCAAGAGTCTAAGCCAGAAATTTTAGAAATGTCTGACATTTAGAAACAACTAGAATACTAACTAGATGGACTTCTTATCCTATAAATCACTTTTTTCAATCTCTGTCCATCTCCCTCCCCCATTCCATGGAATTTTAACAAAATTCAAACTCCATATCCTGGCCTGTGTCTTTAAAAAAAAAAAGAGAGAGAGAGAGAGAGAAAGAGTGGGGGGGTCTTTTTACATGATCTAATATTAATCTATCCTGGGCTCATCTCTGATCTTCATCTTCAGATGTTTTTCCCTTTGGTTCCACTTTGCCTTTTTGAAGGGGAAAGTACCAGGAATTGAACTCAGGAGCACTCAATCACTGAGCCACATCCCCAGCCCTCTTTTGTATTTTATTTAGAGACAGGGTCTCACTGAGTTGCTTAGTGCCTCACTTTTGCTGAGGCTGGCTTTGAACTCATGATCCTCCTGCCTCAGCCTCCCCAGATGCTGGGATTACAAGTGCACCCCACTGCACCTGGCTCCACTTTGCTTTTTGGTTTATCTTATTTTCTAGAAATCTTCCACAGTCCACAGGCCTCCAAAAGCATTCATTCCAATGGAAAAAAAATCACTGAATTTTGAAATTCTGCTTATCCTTTTGTTTCCTTTCAAATATAAAACATGCATGTGACTTTACTGATAGAGAAATGCTTAAAGTCTGTTCTTTAGCCCTCTTTTACTCAGAGCTAATTGAGCACACGCACCCGTCAACCAAAGTTTATAACAAATGAAGTAAATACAGCTTTAGTCTGTTGTTGATTTGTCAGTTTACATCAGAAATTTTATTTTTAAGCAAACTGCTTAGAATGTAGGTTCTAATTAGAAGTAGTATAATTGTTAAAAATCCATTAGCATTACAAATGATTAGAAAATGTGTGGTATTCTTTTTGCTTATAGAATCATCAAGACTTTTTTCAGAGATTAGAATAAGAGATGTAAGATCAAGACAGTTCATGCTTTATAGATAATATTATTCTAGGATCACTTTTTCCTTTTTTATAATATTGATATTATAATATGGTGCACTGAAGTACGTCTCCATTAAGTATTTTTCTCACTTGAACTTTTTGTACACAAAATATCATTACCTGGTTTCATCAGCTCTTCCTTTTCAAGGATTTCTTATATAAGAGTGTGTGTCAGGTTAATTTATCTGGCTTTATTTCATGTAGACCAAGGTCATGAGTTTAATTTCTTTGGAGGCAGTTCAGTGTCTTAAATGGAAACTAAATTTGGTCCCAAACAGACCTGATTTTCCATTTTGACACTCCCCACCCCCAACCTAACCCGTTCCCAAGTCACAAGAAAAAGAGCTCCCTATTTTGTCTGGACCCAAGATAATCCCAGCAGTTTTATTCAAAAACGTATTTCTCTCTATACATTCCTCAAACCCAAGATTCACCCAGTGTCTTGTATTTTCTTCTTCTCTAATTGAAGTATTTGAACAAATTTCTTAATTTCTACAAACCTTGTTTGCCTCGATTTTAGAGAGTTTTTAAAGGATCTCACAGGGCCCTTGTGAAATCTAAATATGTCAAGCAACAAATGCAGTGTCTGGCACATAGTAATTGCTGAACAAATATTAACACTTTCCTTACTTGGGCTTTATAATTCCTATCCATCTTTGGGCAAAATAGATTGCTAAAAACAGATTACTAGCATAATCTTGGCAAGAATCAATCAAGTTCTATTCAGAATTTTTGTCCTTCCCCAAATAGCATTTGTGTTGTAGAAGTATTGGTATCTGAGTCAAAATTTTAAAAGTAGATATGTATTTGAAATGATTTATGTGTATTTCAGACTAAACATTTTATCTGCCTCATAAACTTTATATGCCCATAATGAAAAAGCCACTGGAGAGGGTTTTTTGGGTTTTTTTTTAACTTAATGCATTTTATAAATGTGGACAACACCACCTACCTTATAGAGTCATTGCTAAAAATAGTTTAATAAATGCAAAGAATTTAGTACAGTGCAGTGCACAAAATTAAATCCTCAATAACAGGTAACTTATTATTTTTAAAAGGGCCTCAAGTTTATTTTACTGAGGAAGTACACCAAATTATAGACTGCTAGAACAATTTTGTAAAAAGGGAGATCACAACCACAGGGGGGGCGGAGGAGGAGAAAGAAAGTAAGTTTCCATTTTCAACTGCCTGGAACAGGAAATATCCACTCCTGTCTTAGCACTATAGTAGCTTAATGACCTTGGACATGTCAACCTCTGTGAGCTTCAACTTTTTTCCTTACCCCCTAGAATGATTCACTTTAGCATTTAACAAGTGTTTACCGATTACACACCATAGGCCAGATACAATGAACCTTTAATATGATCATAGATATAAAAGTGATTTATGCATTATATAATGCTATCCAAACGCAACTTCCTGTAAGTTTTGGCAAAAGCCCTCATTATAAAATGGGTTAATGCTTGACAAAGGACCTTGGATTTAATGCTGAGATTATCAAAATGTCATTCCTGAGAAACCTTATGACACTAAAATGTGGCCTTTCCTTAATTCCCCTCATAGGGCCAGGCATAGTATTATAGAAATGTGCTAAGGTAGATTTATAATTGTTTAACAGATTGCTATTGTCACTGCCCTTAACTTTTACACATATATTAAATCCGAAGTCATGCAGAGAGCCCCATATTCCTGTAGCAATGCCAGAGTGTAGCCATTTATACACACACATATACATATACATACATACATAAAGGTCTGGTATATAAGCTGCAGAGTCTTGGATGGTAAAAATGGAGCTTGCAAAGGGCAGCCTGACCCATAGAAGGTTTTAAAGAAAGGAATGTAAAGATTTCTCTTTTTATGCTATATTAAAAGGCTACATTATATTTTTTAAAATACCCAGATCAAGCTTCCTCAAACTGAGCTAAAATACAAGTTCAAAAACTCATGTGACAAGATTAGATTAGCACAAGTGTAAAGATTGGCTCTATTTGCATTTATTGCCCTCTTTTGCTAAATGTGACATACTTTTCTACTCAGGACTAATTTATTAAGTTGGCCTTCTATCTAGAATAAAAACCTACTCAAGGTGGATTTCCTTGAAAATCTAGCCACCTCCATGAACCACTAGACCTCAGATTTACTCAATGTAGTGAATTGACATAATTTTTCCTCCATGTTTTTTAATCTCTGAAAAAAATATTCATGTCAGTTTTGCAGCTGTTTTACAAAGGCTGAACCTTGTTATTGATATGTAAATGTTATCATTTCCTTAGTCAAAAATATGCTTTTACATTTACTCCCCCCCATAATACAGTGTGAGATTATCCTTGGAGAGTCATCAGCTGAATCTCCCTTCTGCAATAAGGTGATGTGGTACCCCCTCAGCACTGCTCTAAAGGTGGAACATAATTAGCACTCCATCAAAAAATACTTTACAGAACACACCAGTAGTTGTCTTTCAAATCAGACTTATGAAAATATCTGCATTATGCAGTATAAATAAAATGCTAATTTATTATTGATCATATGGGGAAGTGTGTACACAGAGAGGCTTCACTGCTTTCCAAAAAATTCAATTAGTTCCACCCTCACTTTGTTTTTTGCAATGAAGACACAAAGAGAATGTGCAGAACAATCTCCAATACACTCTGTGTGCTATGGAAATTAGAATGGCAAGGAATCCTGTTCCTCTCCACAAGGAACTCACCGTGTGGAGGGGGAAATAATGTGTGCAACAACAGAGTACTCTGAGGTTCTACCCCTTAATCATTGCCCTCAGTAGCTACCAGATCTGGGAAGCTATGGTTCCATGGATTTAGGACCCAGGGTCACAATTAAAATCAGGGTTTTAGTAGCTAGAAGCACTGCCCCATTAATAAACTATTTAAAACCATAAAATGGAACAACTCTAAATATACTTTTGGTTACACATAGGCAACCAAGTTACAAATCACTTGACAGCTGATGCACTACAAAGTAAATGTTTAGAAATGCACTTCTGTGAGGATACTTAGGACTATAGTAAACCAAAACCTTTCCAGGGTGCACTTAAATGGCAATTCTGTCCAGAAGAAGATAAGAGATTAGATGACATCAAGCTTCCTTATAACCCCATAACTCTACCATGATAAAACACATTGTAACGAAACTATGTTTTTTTATGTTGCTCCATTAAAATATGATTTAAAAAATGTTCAACATCACAAAGTAGAAAATACAGAATGAAGGTGAGGGCAGATGAGAAGTCATGAATTACTTACATAATATATGTTCTCAAATGTGAAATATCTTTATAAATAAAATTAAATGGATTTTATAACAGAGTGGAACAAGTCCTGGCTTGGTTCAATTTGCTTTCAGCAGAATCATACAGCTCGTCAATAACGTTCTATGAAAATGAACCAAAAAAAAAAAATCACAAGGTGGTAGAAAGATTTTCATTATTATCTAGATCAAGGGTCTGCAAATTTTTCCTATAAAGGGCCAGGAAGTAAACTCTAAGCTTTGTGAACCTGTGGCAAATAGCACTGCAGTTGAAGCTCCACAGACAATAAAATATGGTCATAGACAACACAGAAACAAATGGGTGTGGCTGTATTCCAACAACACTATTTATGGACAATGAAATTTGAATATTGTGTAATTTTCATGCATCATGAAAGAGTCTTTCACTTCATAAAAGCATTTAAAATTATCAAAACCATTTCTAGGTTGCAGGCCATACAAAAACATGATATAGACTATTCTGTTTGCTCTTCAGTACAGTGATTTTTGAACTACACTCTTTACAGCAGATTTCTCTGTTCAAATTAAACTATACACATAGGACTGGTAAAAACTACCCTTCTAGCTGGAGCTTCCTCTCTTTTAATGACATTATATAGATAGAGCAAATCAGAGAAGGACTGCATTTGACTACAGAACACTAACAGGGGCTACCTATTTGCTGCTTCCAGAGGCCTATCTCCTGGTCTTACCCCACACTAATGTTCCTCAGAGCACAGTTAAAAAGCCATTAATTGTCATCCGAGCCACTCAATTTCTTCCTGAAGAATTTGAGGCACAGGAAGATGATATAACTGTCCTAAAGCATGCAAATTGTTTTAAGTGGACAGGCTCAAAGGTTAGTTATAACCTTTCTTAAGCTCTTTTTTTATGTGGAAGGCACTATTTTATGTGCTTTATGTGCACAAGGTGGTTTTGGCTCTGGTTTTGGCTTCTCAGAAGCAACACAACTTGGGATAAAACCCAAGTTGAAGTTGTGTATCATGGGCAAACAGATGAACAAAATGTAACTTGGATGTCTAGTATAAAACTCTCTCCTGCCACATGTCAGAGACACACAGGATTTTTGATCAGTGTTGGACAGTGTTCACCAACTTGGAAGATATTAAACCAGGGTCTCCCTCACACCTAAGTGCTTTCTGGTAGAAAACTGCTATTTCTGTGCAGGTTCCATGGGAGAACCATTCTCATGAAGATGGTACTATCTCCATCTGCTTCTTCTGTTATCCTGTAATGACTCAATACAAGATCACTGCCAGCAAGTCCATTTTTGCTTTCTAAGATGGTGTCCCTGACTTTAGGGTTAAAATTGCTTAATATAGCATATCCCAAAATACATCACAATTAACACTTGTGTTGTAATTCCTGCAATGCAAATAAATATCCCCATACCAAAACAGGAAATTAAAGTTTCCTCCAATCAAATGAGTATATATTCAATTACCTCATTAGTAATTCACAATCCATGTTAGTATATTAAAAGATCTGAGAAAATCTATAGGAAATAATTTAGCTTTTTAAACTAGTGTTTCCCCTAATTTATTTTAAAGCAGAAACGTTTGTACTATTCCTTTGTGCTTTATTTTGTATTATTTTTCTGGAGCCACACCTTTCAGTAGATGGCAAGGAGCTAGTTTCACATTCAGATTTGTTCTGTGATCATTTTATTAATTTAGTCAAAGAATGTGCAATGTGTGTTTACTGTGTGGCAGGTACTAATCCATGCCATTGAAATACTGTGATGAATAAGAGACATGTTTTCTACACTCATGGAGTTTATATCCAAGTTAATGAGAAAGGCAGTGAACAGGTAAGTGAATAAATTTATCCACTGTACAGTGATTTATTAAATATCTACCTTTTGCCAGGTATTGTGTGCCCAGGACATTGATATTTAGACAAATGTCTACCCTTGTGGATTACATAAAGGTAATAAGTGGATGATATAACTAACCTTTCTTAAGCTCTTTTTTTATGTGGAAGGCACTATTTTATGTGTTTTATGTGCTGAGAACCAAAACCTTCTACCTATATATTTAGCTTGGACATTGAGGACTGAAATTCTCACCCTTACCCATCTATAAAAATGTGACTTTGCTATTCTATCACTATTACTTTCCTGACTTTTTTGCCAAAGTAAGTGGTTTGATTTTTTATTATAAAGACTTCCCCAAAAACCCATCAACTCTTCAATAGTCCCAATCAGAAGTGCCCATCTTGAAACTCTCCCTCAACATGCTGGCTGTGCTATTTTCATCTATCCAAGACTGTTATATCTTGATTCTCAAGCAAACTTAATAACGTCCCATTTCTGGAAAAAAAAAACATTTTAAATTGAACTTTCAATTCTCAATATTCTGACACTGCCTTGCCCTGTCAGAAATACAACCAAAGTCTGAAGACATATTAGTTTCCTTTACCATGGTTATCTTACCAATAAGTTGTGCTGCTGATAATTAGGGAGTCAGCAGTCCATAAAGCTGAACTTGTTTTCAGCTCCTGATAACCCTATAGGAAGGGTATCATTGTTCTTGTTTATGGATGGGGAAACTTACACACACAGTCTATGTCATATGTCCAATGTCCTACATCTCATAAGTTGCTGAACAAAGATCTGAGTCCAGGGTATCTGGATGTAGAGACCATAATTTTGAATAGGGATGAGTATCACAAATTGTGAAGTGAAATGATGTTGGAGTCATGAGCTAATAATTTAGATGGGTAGTCTAAGAAGTCTTCTCTGCAGACATAATATTTGAGAGAGACATAAATGATGGGAAAGGAAAAGACAGACTCATTCCAGGCAGAGGCGATCAAAATGAACAAGAACGAGCATGGCTGATTGAAAGAGGGAAATGGCTGGTGTGAATGGGACATAGAAAATGAAGAGAGTGAAATGAATTGAATTGAGGAAACAAGGGGCAGCTTATCTAGGATTTTCTAATCTGAGTGTGGATTTTACTGATTGCAGCAGGAGGCTTTTCAAGGATTATAAGCAAAGATATGAGGAGTTGTTTTAAGTTTAAGTACTTATGAAACATAATTCCCTCTCCCTATGAAACTAAAAGCAGACATACTTTTCTGCCTCTATGTTAAACAGTACTTATTCTGAGCAAAAGTAATCTAGATGCTTGGTCCAAAAAACTCCTGCTCCAAAATGATGACCTGTTAACCAACTCAGCAATATACTTCTCAAGGCTTAATTCAAAGTTATTGTATTTGAGTACCCATCAATCCAAATTCACACCATCAAATGTATCCAAAATTCAAACCCATGTAATAAAATTTCTCCGTTCTCAACCAATTCCTGCCTAGCAAGACCCACCTAAAAATCACCTGGCCCAAGCCCTAAAATATAATAAATACCTGTTCTAATCTTCTCATTTTGAGATTCTGCTGACTTTAGAGTTAAGTCCTCCCTTACAGCACCATGTCCAAAACTTCAATTTGCATGATGAACACATCATGTACAGAATAAGTCAAGGGGCAGACAAGAGAACAGAGACCAGTGAGGAAAGTCCTGAAGGAGTACTAGAGTTATATAAGACAAGGTGGGAGCAACAGAAAAAATAGAGATGTATTTAGATTTAGAATATATTTTGTGGTTAGAACTTCCTGGAAACTTACATACATATAAGATGTAGAGGTTTAAGAAATGAGAAGAATCAAAATGGCATCTGGATTTTAACTTTTTTTTTTAATTGTCATTATTTTTAACCTAGGCATCCATGAAATGGTAGTGCCCTGGACTAAAAGAAGTTAGAGGAAGTTCATCAAGGATGAGTGTAAAGGGATAAACAATTCGATTTTAGGAATGTTAAAGTTGAAGGGTCGATTAGCCATCAATTGGAACTATCAAATAGGCATTTGGAATTCTGCTACTGTGGAGATGTCACAGTCATTCACTTTAGAATTTAACCAACTTGGGTATTTTTCAAAGCTACCAGAGAACTAAGGGAAACAAGAAGTGAGATAAATTCACAAGGGCCATGTAAAGGCAGCTAAATGTTATTTTTATGTTTGAGCAAATGTTATCTTTGGGATATGAAATGGAAAGATCTGAGAATAAAAATTATAGAATGAAAGGAGTAACAGTTGGGAATACATATAGTGCTGGTGACAAATTGAAATTGCTACTAAGAAGTGCTCTAAAAGTATTACTTGTAGGATTTCTCTTTATATCCATCTGACTTGTTTCTGCCCCACAGAGGAGAAAATCACCAATTTATCGCTTTCAGCAAGCACATGTATATTCAGAATTGCCACATTGCTCTGCTCTTTAGAAAGGTAAAATATACAATATTTCACTGCACAACTGGAATTATTTTAGAAAAGATAAGTTATGTGCTTGCTGTGATTATGCTATCATCTGGAATTAATTAAACTGCTAACGATGTATTATTAATAAAATGATACAAGTGCACAAATACATCTAGAAGTTAACTTCATTTAGAATACTTACTTGGTTGCGTCTAGGTGAAAATTCCTGAAAAACCACTTGAATAATAATTTCAAGCACAATATACTCACATAATACATACATTTGCCAAGGCCATTTTAAGAGCTTAAATATTTTGCAAACTTTACCAAGACATATATTTAATGAATTTCTAGAATGTGCCTTACAAACACCATTGAGTTAGAAAGAATCAGTGATTCTACAAATCAATATAATTATCATACTTTCAAAGCATATTGCAGAAAGCCTAGATTTAAGAACTGCAAAGAAAAAATAGAACATTAATTTGCATTGGAATATTCATGGACTCAACTCCTCTCTCTCATTTCCAAATTTCTGAGATTTTTCTCTTAGTTACTCTTTCTGCTTCCACTTTCTTCTTGAATTAATGTACCATATATATGAAGACTGGGCTTTAGTTTCCCAAAAGCAAAATTTTCATTATATGTCTCTCTAGGTTATGAACGGCTCCTCGTTACCTATAGCATAATAGCAAAAGTTTGACCTGCCACTCAAAACCCTCTACAACTCAGAGGAAGCTCTTTCTCCAGGTTTCCCACTATTTCTCCATTACACCCATATTTATCTCTGTAATTACCTCTAAATATACCCTCTCATTTCTGCCTCCCCCATTTACTCCTAATTTTTCCCCAGAGTGATTCTACCACCCTCAAAAGCAAACTCCTTGCCATTCTTCTTAGCTTATAACAGCTCCTTCTCGTTTTCACCCTTTAATTACTACATAACCAATTTACCTCATAATTTATGGATGAATATGGAAATGAAGAGGCATAAAATATGTTTAATTAAACATAGCCCCTCAAAACTGCTAGGACGTTCTCTAGTTATAAGGTATTGGTCTCTCTAAGTAAAAGTGTGAACAGTTGCAGGGAAAAGACCTTTCTGGATACATTTTTTAATGTCCACAAATTTATATTATAGCTTAAACTTAGATTTCAAAGATGGCTTCCCTTGTAATTTGCCACAAGTTTTTCTTTTTTCAGCTTAAAAAATCAAGATGAGCATCAAAGTAAAGTGGAGCTCATTAGTAGGGATTATGCAGGCAGACAAGTTTCTCTGCTTCTCTCATCCAGGGAACCTCAGTCAATTAGTCAATTAACAGACATATGAACCATTTCGACTGAGTACAGACACTGGGTGAGGTGTTCATCAATGAATATGACAGAACTAGAGGCCTCAAGTAGTATCGACTCATAACTGCTTGTGGCCTTCACGAGCAAAATTTTCATTTCCCTTCCACAATCAGGTCAACTGAAAACCAGAATTCATGAGATTATTTCTAAAAGACAGGATGTTGGATAAGTGAATAAGAACTCAGTGACAAGATAAGAAATGAAACAACAAACAGTGGTGAAAACTTGAGAGCTGTAACTTCATATAAGCACAGCTACAAATCAGCAAGAAATTCAAGAATCAACCTCCTCCCTGGATCTAGAGCATTATAAGAATAAATTGATTGCAAGAAAAATATTTTCTGAAGAGGAGATCATATTTATCTCTTTACCTTCACCCTTGGAAATAGGATTTTTGTTGTATAAATAGTAATAAGCTATTTTGACTCCCATTTTCCATGATAGAGCAGAGATACCTACATTCTAAAGTAAGTGAGAATGGCTGTCATTAAGCTCAGAACCAAACCTGAATTATTTGGCAAAATAGAGGAGATTTCAGAGGCTATGTGGGAAAGAGATAAAGAGAATGAAAGAGTTGGAAGCCGAAGAGAGGGATTTGGGAAAAGAAAGCAGGCAGATGTAAAGGAAAATTTAATTTCATAGTGTGTGATGTAAATCCTCCTTTTGATCTCCTTTCTAAATATTCAGAAACATCTACATTTCTTACTAATGTGTTATTCTTTTTACTTAGCTACTTTTAATTAAGTTTTCCTTCCATAGCAGAAAAATAAATATTTAGCAATTCCTCAGGGAAGACAACAGGAATGCCACACTTAGGATAAAGAAGAAATGATAGCGTAGTAACAGTGCTCAAGACAGCACCCAATGATCCTTACCTCCTCATTTCCACACCATTATATAGTCTCCTCATCCATCAAGTGGGGTTAATCTCATAACCAATAGGATATTTTGGACATTATGATATGTGACTTTCAAGGTCAAGTCACAAAGTATATTGCGGCTTCCAAATTACTCTCTTGAACCACTTACTGTTTTGTGAGGATACTTAAACAGTCCTATGATAAGGTCCATGTAGCAAGAAACTGAGGATCCCTGCTGAAGGCCAACCCTAATTTGACAATGATGTAAGTGATCTACCTTTACAGGAAATCCTCCAGTTCCAGGCAAGCCTTCAGATGACTGCAGCCCACTTAACATCTTGATAGGAACCATATATAAGACACCAAGCCAGATCTACCCAGATACACTATTCCTGAACCCCTAACCAGAGAAACTGTGAAGATGATAAATGCTTTTAATATTTGGAATAATCTGTTATACAGCATAACCAATACCAGTGGCTTCTTACCATCTCACAGATTCCGTCATTACAGTTAAAGGGCAAAATTCAGCTTATTGGGAGTACCAAGGGTTTTCCATTTGTTTTGATATTTTTTGTTTTAGTTGTAGATGAATATACCTTTATTTTATTTTTATGTGGTGCTGAGGATCAAACTCAATGCCTCATACATGCAAGGCAAGCACTCTATCACTGAGCTACAACCGCAGCCTGGGTTTTTCATTTATGTCAGGAGTTCAGTTCTGGTTTAGCCATTTTCTAGCTAGAGAAATTCTGAATGTTTCCTGAACCTCAGTTTCTCCATAACTAAAATGAGCCTTGCAATGTTTGATTAAAATATATACATCATTTAATATATAGCTTGGCATATACATTTTGAATAAATGCTGGCAGCATAACAAAAATTGTTCATATATTTGCATTATTATCAGAAACTCTATAGTCCATGATGCAATAGGCTATTTATACTAAACAACATTAAATTCAGGTTAAGTCCTACAATATTTGGGATGGTCCACTTATTAGAACACCTCACCTTACTGGGAACTAACTGATAATGCCCTGATGGTCTTTATATGTCCCCAACTCAGAAAACTCAAGGAGCCATGAAAGTAAATTGGACATAGTGATCTGCCCTGATGACCTTCATCTCTTTTACCAGTGCTGTGTTCCACCCCATAATTGTTCTGTGCTTTGTGATAAGGGCTTACAGTTACAACTTCTTCTGAGGAATGACCTTGACTACTGGAATTATCTCACTCTAAAGTGGAACATGAAGTTCCTGAGAGTTTATATTTTGGGGGGCATCTAGTCCATGATTGACTGGTCGTGGATTAGAAAATGACAATTCCTGTGCAGAGAAACAAGACAAACCCAGAGGCACAATGTATACTCTAGGGCTCACCATAGGATCAGGCTGAATCTGGGACTTCACATAAAATTGAATACTTGCTTGGCTTCTTCCTCTTTATTATTCTGCTTCTCTGTTCACTCACTGGACTTCCTTGGGAGCATTTCCTTAATATATCACTAGTCTTGAAATCCTTGGCTTGAGGTCTGCTTCTGAGAAAATGTGAGCTAAGAGAGAACTTGAGCTGGGCCTGCCTCTCCAATACTTTTATTTTCCGCCTTTAGGAACAAATGTGACCAAGCAGCCAATTGAACTGTTGATCTGATTATTTAGAAATTAGCATAGTATGTGGAGATTACTTTTCTATGGAATTTCAAAATTACTAAAAGTGCCAGAGCTCCCAACCTAGCTGAATGTCAGGTAATTGAATCGGAAGTAACATTAGTGAGAATAATATTGTTTCTAGTTAAATTCAAATTATACACACCATGGCTAAACTATGTAATGCAAATAACATACTCAGTGATAATAAAGGGGCTAATGAATGAATATATAAGCAATAATGCCTTTTATACAATTCTGAGATTTCTTCTCAACTGAATTATAAACTGAATCACCCATTGCTCCCAGGAGGAGAATGGGAAGGAGATTAATACATAATGAGCACTCATTTCATGCCAGGCAATGTGTTCACATGTTTTATATATCTTTCAATCTTTGTATGTTCTTAAAGAAAGGAGTTTTACTTTACAAAGGAAAATTCTGAGGGTCAGAATGTTTAAGTAGATTTCCCCCAGATACAAAATCAGTAATAAGACGAGAGTAAAGCCTATGTCTGAATGATCACCAAAATCAGACTCTTCCCACCCATAATGATCTAATGTCAACAAAACTTGACAATCACATTGTTATTGAACATCACAATTTTGAGTGAGTCTGATTCCTGGAGGACTCTTCTTGGTATGTGTATAAATAAGTTCTCCACATCCTTCCCATATTTTTTTTTTTTTTTGGCACTGGGGATTGAACTCTGGGACATTCAACCACTGAACCACATCCCCAGCCCTATTTTGTATTTTATTTAGAGACAAGGTCTTACTGAGTTGCTTAGCACCTCACTATTGCTGAGGTTGCTTTGAATTTGTGATCCTCCTGTCTCAGCCTCCCGAGCTCCTGGGATTACAGGCGTGTGCTACTGCACTCAGTTCTTCCTGTGCATTTGAGACCATGCAGATTGAATGTTTAATCAGCCAGTGAAGAACAAGTATTTTTTATAATATGATTACATCTAAGTCATTCCTATGTTTAAACATATAATATAAATACATTAATTTTTCATCTCTCCATAAGGATGCCATTTTCCTATCTTGTATTGATTATCTAATAGGTCTAAAATGAAACTAAAGAAAGCAAACACCATTGCACATGTTGTATTATTGCTAAAATTCTGGTGTTAAATCAATTAGTAGACATATTCCCACAGCAATGAATTTTCAGTCAATAGGCTTACAGAGGAAACTTGTAAGGAAATAAGTAATGTGGGAAGATCAAGATAAAATAGGATGGGTATTTCACTTGAGCAATGGAACATGGAAAATGCTCTTGGGAAGCCAGGGCAAGTTTGAATATTATTGATGAAAGACCATTCAATGCACTTGACTACTCTTCTTGCCTTGCTCCATTCCCTGACTCATAAGGATTCATTTTATCACTACTAAATTGTATTTCCTTAGCCTACTTCAGATCCTTAATCCTGAACTAGACATGTAATTTTACAATATACACCAGAAATATCCTGATGAAGGGACAGAGATGTGGAAAATCCTTTCTTCCAAATCCTTCCCTTCCTCTGTAGGATCTTTGTTTAAAATTTATCAAACTCTTGACCTAGAAATTTCTTCCCCACTCCCATGAAATGTGTAATCTTATGCTCTCCTTAAATACAATGACTTTAGTTATATTCCAAAAAGCATTCCAAGATATAAACTAGAATTAATCTTGTCTATTAATTCAAGAACTAAATATTCTTTTCTAAAACTTTCATTGCCTTAATGTACATTTCTAACAACTGTTCTTTGGGAGATGAACACTGAAATGATAACCTGAACATGAGCAAAGGATTATATCTTATAAAATTTATCAATAAAAATGTGAATATTTTCACAAGCTAACTGCCCACTGTTCATCACCTGACATTCATGAAACCCCCACCAAAAAATTATACAAGAAAAAATGAAGCAATTTTTTTCAACAAATGTTCTGATTTTCAATCAGATAGGGTTTATAGATTTTTTTCCCTGAAAATACCCAATATCCTATTGACTGGACATTCTTAGATGTAATGTTCTGAGGAAAAGAAAGTCCAGATTAATTTCAAGCATGCCATAAATATCTCAGTGAAGATCTAACATTGTATATGCACATTTCTTGTGCCCTACTTCACACTGAGTACCCAATATTTCCTGTCTCCTTGGTTATGATGAACAGCACCTAACCTCATGTGGTTACCCAGAGATTACATTTTCTTGAGGGTGTGGTAAAGAACACACAATAAATAAGTAGCATTATATAATAAACTGGTTATAAGTAGCATTATATAATATTACATGTTAATGGTACATAATAAACTGAAAATATTACAGGTAAATAGTACATAGTATGACCAAGAGTCTCTTTTATACCTAGTTAAATTGGGAACATATATCTGAGGATTTTTGTTAAGTTCAAATTTGAGATCTTCTCATTTATAAATTTAAGGGAAGAGCATTCCTGGTGAAGAGGTCAAAGATTGGAAAGTACTATAATAATAGAAAGAACTGTGTGTTGGTGACATAAGAAAGTGTGGGTACATGGTTGATGAGAGATTATTTTGCCTTATTAACTTTAAATACTCATGCCTTATCTATATTCTACCCAATGATTTTTTAGAATTTCTTCTCAAATCTTCTGCAAAGGTCTAAGATGTTTTTATTTGTCATGTGACTTCAAGGACTCTTGTTTTACTATTAAACTTCTTGGTTTAGCAAATGTGATTAGTTTCTAGCCAGTATCTCCTGCCCCTTTTTAACAAACCTATGATTTGTGTGTACAGTGACCATATACTCAGTTAAATGTATTCACCTTCTTAGACTTTCTTGCAGCTAGAGGTGGTGACTGATGTAGTTCTGATTTTGTGTGTACATAAACACACACATATATACATATGTGTACATATATACACATACATATGTATATCTGTGTAGTTCTTGTCAAATGTATACACACATACACACACATCAATTTTACATATATATCAAATATATAATATATATGTTGTTATATATCACTTTGGAGAAAACCTTGAAATTGATGAGACTCAGATATAAAGTACGTTGACTAAGACAATTTGTTTCCTGTTTCCTATCCATTCTTTGACTAAGGGCATGAAGTCCAATTTCAATTCTGGGATGAAAGCCACAGTCCAGCTATGGTGGAACATAGTTTTAAATGGATTCAGAGACCCTGATAGAATAATTATACCTCTGGACTACCTGCTTCTTGCTTGAGGTCAGATAAAAGCCCTTAAGGACTTTATTATGAGTTAAGGAGAAAAGACAGAGCTGACTTCCTTGAAAAAATTTACAATGCAATTAGGGAGGCAATGTGAAAAAATAGATATATCCATAAATCCAAAGGGTCATAGATCAAATTGAGTATATGTTGATTTAGAAGACACTAACTTTCATGATGGTATTCAGGGTCTGTGTGGGTTTGTTCACCAAGCCTGAAATTTATAGCAGGCAATCCACAAATACTAGTAACTAAATAAGATAATGCTTAATGACAAGAAATTGAGGATTACTCACAAAAGTCTTTGTATAGGAAGTTAGATTAGAAAGAAATGGAGATGACATACATGAAAGAAAGAAGTGATATTTCATGGATTTAAATGCCTATCTAGCAGCAGGACATTGAAATAGTAAAATTCAAAATTGGCTATAATCTTCAACATATTTTACCTTAGTTGCACTTACAAATATTTGGTCATATCTGGGAACCATGACAGTTTGAAGAAGTTTTATCACCCCCATGGGCTATGCCGCTATTTTGGAGCATTATGTGAAGATGCTCTCCTGGTACACTTTACCTTAAAACACTTTCCACAATTTCCAATTATGTAGTTTTTTCATTCTATTGTTCTCTGTACCAGACACTACTTGAGCCCTTTTATCTTCTTGGCCCACCTTTAAACTCAAGCTATTGATACAGCAACCAAGTTTGTACATATGTTGCCTACTAGTGTCTCTCCACAGATACATTATTTATTGCTCTCTCTGTCACCACTTAATGGGACAATTTCAGGAACCATCTGAGCCATTGCAGAAGATGGAGATATGAGATGGCGATATCTATGGCTAGTGAGTGACCTAGTCAATGGGGGACAGACTCAATAAAATCTGTAATAGACAAGCCACAGTCATATTTTATATGGTTTCTCAGGAGACTCTTCATGGAATTGAATTTAGCTTAATGACATACCCTCTCATCCTTCTGATTCTCAACTACCTCTTTCCTACTCCTGATTCTTAGGTTTCTGTACCCCAAATCAATCTGCATCTAAACTGTTGCATCAGCTATGCTTATGGGACAGTCTAGACACAAACACTATCTCACCCATTTGCATGTAAGTTCTGTGAAAAGAATGGAATATGTCTGGCTTCCTTGCCATTAGCAGAAAGTAGATATTTAATAAACATTTTTGTTCTTTGGGTACCAGAGATTGAACTCTGGGGCACTTGACCACTGAGCCACATCTCCAGCCCTATTTTGTATTTTATTTAGAGACAATCTCACTGAGTTGCTTAGTACCTTGCTTTTGCTGAGGCAAGCTTTGAACTCACAATCCTCCTGCCTCAGCCTCCCAAGCCACTGGGATTATAGGCATTTGCCACCATGCCCAGCTTAACATTTTTAATGAACCAATTCTAAAATTACCTATGATCCCTCCATAATATTTCCATGTATAATTTAATTAGGAATTTCTTCATATCGAAAAGTCATTTTATGATGCATCTTCCTTAGGTATGAAATCATTCACTGCAAACCTACTATGACTTATTTCAATCAAGAATTATGTTTAGCTGTGCACAGTGGCACATGCCTATAACCCCAGTGGCTTAGGGAGCTGAGGTAGGGGGATTATGACTTGAAAGTCAGCCTCAGCAATTTAGCAAGGCCCTGTCTCAAAACATAATATAAAAAGGTCTGTGCTGCAGCCACTTCAATGTTTATAGCAGCTCAATTCACAAAAGCTAAACTGTGGAACCAACCTAGATGCTCTTCGATAGATGACTGGATAAAGAAACTGTGGTATATATATACAATGGAATATTACTCAGCAATAAAAGAATAAAATTATGGCATTTGCAGGTAAATGGATGGAGTTGGAGAATATCATGCTAAGTGAAGTAAGCCAATCTCAGAAAACCAAATGCCGAATGTACTCGTTGATAAGTGGATGCTGATCCATAATGTGGGGAAGGACATGGGAACAATGGTGGATCTCTGTTCACAGAGGTGTAAGGAGGGAGTGGGCACGGGGACAGTAAAGGTGGTGGAATATGATGGTCATCATAGCCCTAACTTTATGTATGACTACATATATGTTGTGATTCTATACAACTTACAACTAGAGAAACGATATGTTATCTTCTATCTATGTACAATGAATCAAATTGCACTGTTATCATGTAAGCCTAAATAGAACAAATAAAATATTTTAAAAAAAGGTCTGGGGACATTGCTTGGTGATTAAGTGTTCCTGGGTTCAATCCCCAGAACCAAAAAAATATGTATTTCTTTTAGCTGGGCGTGGTGGCGCACACTTGTAATCCCAGCGCTTTGGGAGGCTAAGACAAGAGAATTGAGAGTTCAAAGCCAGCCTCAGCAATGGCAAGGTGCTAAGCAACTCAGTGAGACTCTGTCTCTACATAAAACACAAAATAGGGCTGGGGATGTGGCTCAGTGGTCAAGTACCCTTGAGTTCAATCTTCGGTACCAAAAAAAAAAGTATTTTTTTAATCACCTCTAAAATTCCTAGAACAGGTCAATTTCTGTGGATGAATGGGAAACTTGAAGTGGTAAAGATTAAAGAATGAGAAGAGGAATGAATTTGAAACAAGGACACTTTCAAGTTCCCCCCCCACCCTGGTACAAGGGATTGAATTCAGGGGTACTTAACCACTGGGCCACATTCCCAGCCCTTTTTTTTATTTTATTTAGAGACACGGCCTTACCAAGTTGCTTAGGGCCTTGCTAAATTGCTGAGGCTGCCTTTGAACTTGCAATCCTCCTGCCTCAGCCTCCTGAGCTGCTGGGATTACAGGCATGCACCACCACACCCAGCACTTCCTGGATTCTTAGGAACAATCCCATGTAGCCATCAGGGTCAAAAAGCCAAGGCTTTCCCAGATGACTCTGGAAGTCTAAGGGGGCATAAAAACAGAAAGACTTGCAAACCCATACATTACCATTTTTGCCCTTTTGTTTAGCTCAGCTCTAGGGATAGACAATGGCTTTCCTGATGATCAAATAACCCCTTTGGAAAAAACTGATCACAAGCATCCTGATTGGATTATTGTGGGAACTACTCTAGTAAGTGAATAATACAGTTTGAATTACGGTTTGAGAAAACAAAATAAATACTATCTAGGTAGAAAACTAAAGGAAATTGAAATAAAAATAAAGCCAAGATTACCAAAAGGATGAGGACAAATGAAACAAAAAAGCAAATCTTTCATGACTGAGTATCATCAATGAGGAGGATAGAAAAGTGTGTTTTGAAATCTACTTTTATGACTTTACCCTCCATTTTCCTGTACCACCGTTTCTTAAATTTTCAAATTATGCTTTCCTGATACAACAATTTTCCTAGAATTAAACTAAATTTTGTCTATTTTTAAATAATCAGATAACTGGAATCATTTAGGAGGTAATTTGCTGATAAGAATAAAACCCAAGCACAATAGCACAAGCCCATAATCGCAGAGACTCCAGAGGCTAAGACAAGAGAATCCCAAGTTTAAGACCAATTTCAGCAACTTAGTCTCAAAATAAAATAAAAGGGTTGGGAGGTGTAGCCCAGTGGTAGAGCACCCTGAGTTCAATTCCCAGTACCGAAAAGAAAAAAATAAATCAATGCAGAATAAAGCTAATATAAAGTTAATGTGTAATATTAAAATAATTCACCATGCTATTCAAATGTGAAACAAGATAAATAGACCGCAAGCAAAGCACTTTGTTCAATTTAAAGACTCTTGTTGCAAAGCATGCCTATCATTAAAGGACTTCTTAGGAGTTGCATATTTGATGTCTAGGTGGTGTTTCTAATAATGGGCCAGGGATGGAGTTCAAGTTCAAAAATGAATGAGGATTTAACTCTTTTTTTTTTAAAGAATTTAACCTTTGTTTTTACGTGGTGCTGAGGATTGAACCCAGGGTCTCACCAATGCTAGGCAAGCGCTTTACCACTGAGTTACAACCCCAACCCTGGATTGAACTCTCGAATGCTGTGGTGTACAGAGTGCTCCTACTAAATCCAATTATTAGAATTCCAATTTTAGTGAACAACCATGTTTAGCTCTTCTACTCCAACTATCCTCCCTATGCAGACAATCACCACGTTCTGGCCAAAAAAACTGTATAATAAGTTCACTTTTCTCTGTGTACCTAAGGTATATGCACATACGTTAGCACATTTTATATTTTGTCATTCATGAAGATAAGAATTGCAGCACACAGTAAGGTCTCTCACAGTCAATCAACTTTTTCCTCAAACATCTTCAGTGATGACCACTCAATAAGACATTTGGAAATGGATTTGAGTTCTTTAGATCTAAGATTTCCCATCATTGGAATTTTCAAGCAGGACTATGCGACAATATCATTAAGGTCACTTCAAGCCACAAACTTTATATTTCTATACTAAAGCCAAGTCAAGAAACAAGGATATGTGCTTTTTGTATCATTTTTTTCCATAGTATTAATTCTGCTATTCTCTTATTCAATGTGCTTTGTAAGGTATGCTCATGATATATACTCAATAAATTTATGTAATGAAAGAATTCTGCCTCATTAGAAAAAATCAACCTCTCTCAAACATAGTGTACTTGTTATTTTGCAATATTATGCAAAGCACTTTGATGATCTAAAATAAGAATAAATATTATTTAATATACATATTAGTGAGTGTGGGGCAATATGCCTATAATTCCAGCCACTCAGGAAGCTGAAGCAGGAGGATTGCAGTTCTAGGTCAGCCTGGGCAACTTAGCAAAATTTAAAAGGGCAGGGGATATAGCTCAGTGATAGAGCACTTGGCAAGATTACAAAAGGCCCTGGGTTCAATGTTCAGTCCCCAGTACTGAAAACACACAAATGCATACACACACACACACACACACACACACACACCATTTTCTGGCTTTCCCCGCCCCCACAATGATAAAATGACACCAAAAAGAAGTTGAGTTAGCAAAAACTTCCAAAAATCTTCAATGAGTTAGAAATAAGGAAATAAGGATTTTCTTCAAAGAATAAAGTTTTTAGGCCAGATAATAGAAGGGCTAAAGAGCACATCACTGACAGTTTATAAAAAGAAACTTATTTTTTTAAATCAACCACAGGGATCTGTTTTCATACTATGAATTCAGAATGATGTGTGATCTGTGCTCCATATCAAGATATATATTTTGTCAAATTTGTGGTATTAAATAAATGCATCATAATTTTTAGTGTAGTTTTACACATTTGACTTAGAGTTGTTTTAATCTGATTAATACAATACTACACTCGATACTTAAAAGCATAAAAAAATGCTTCACTTAAGAACTTAAAGGGCTCATCTCCTTAAGGCTCATCTGCTTAAGCCTTCAGCTTTTACTCATGTGACCACCTATGATGTCTAAATAATCTTTCTGTGGCACACTTTCCTTCATAAGTATGATTGATCAATATTTCCTGTATATCAAAACATCTGCTCCCAGATAGGAAATTACTTGAGACAGCCATGTCATAGGAGCTTAAGTACATACAGTAGAGGGCAAAAAGACCACAATTCTTTACCTGTCCCAGCCCCTGTACCCACATTCTTTGCAATTCCTCTCTCTAAAGAGGCAGAGTCAATTTCCCATTCCCTTGAATTTGTGCCAACCTTATGGCTAATAATTTGCAAAAGAAGTTACAACATAACCAGGTCTGAGCCTGGTCTTCAAGAGAAGCTTACATGTTCTATCTCCTCTCTCAGAGCCTTGTGAGCACTTTAAAAATAAGACCAGGCTAATTTGCTGGATTGAGAGAGAAGTGCTATCCAGCTGATAGTCAGCTAATTCCCAGACATGTGAGTGAAACCATTCTAGATTAGCCAGCCCCTAGCTAAACTATAACAGACCCACGGTCACATGGTCAAGCCCCAGTGGGACCAGTTTAGCTTAGGCCAAACCGGAAGTACTGTCCAGACTTGTGAGTTCATTATTAAATCCATTATATTATGTGGTGGTTTACAGGGTTAGCAGTAGCTAACCCTGTAAATAAAAATTGTCCAAAATAGTGTTGCTTTAAAATAGCAACAAGGAAAATGATGCAACCCAGTAACAGTGATGGAGATTTTTAAATGCCAAAATTCAATAGCAAATCGCAATTTTTCAAATGTGCACCTGATCCTGGAAAATAGGTATAGTTGATGTAGCTATTCCTTAAAAAAAAAAAAAGGAATTAACACAGAAATTGTTATAGGAAAGGAAATGAGTGAAAATATAAAGCACTAGCAACAGAAAAATTGGTAGAAAACAGAAACCACTGAAGCTGTGATTGTCACCTGGTAAATATTGATTAAGGAAAATGGAAACTGAAAGTGTAAAAAGCACAGACTGAGCATAGGTGTTGACTGTGGGCTGTGCTCCCGCCCCAGAGATTACTGCTCACTTCTTAGCACTGTAGTCAGGATGAAAATGGCAGATTCTGTAAAGCTGTTAAAGCAGTGTCTTAATGTTTTTGCTTCCCAAGCAGAGAGCTTTCTATTTAAATTTCTATCCCTCAGAAGAGCTGCATCAGCGAGCAGCAAAGGAGCAGATCTCAGTAAACTTGCCATCTTGAATTCATTCTCTACCCTTCCATTTTGTCCTTTAAAATTGAGGTTTTCAAGTCTTAAGATTACAAGTCTTCAACCTACCTTAGTTCAATTTTTATCTTTAACACGAGAATGAACAGTCAAGACCATTTTCTTTAACATTTGCCTCACCCTTCCAACCTGCTTTCTGGATTCTGTTAGAGGGAGTCATGAACTGAGAACTGTTTAAAATGCACAATTCATAAACCTTCTGATGTGGGAACAATTCAATACCCAAACCACCTCACTACCAACTTCCACTTCCTTACTTTTCTTCTCTATTTTGGTTTGAGAAGACACAAAGCTAAGAGATCATGATGTATTCCAGGGAATGGGAAAGTATCACTAGGGATACAAACTGGGGATAGCAAAATGTGTGATCTTCAGCCTATTTTCCTGGTACTGAGGATTGAACCCACGGGCACTTTATCACTGAAGTACATTCACAGCCCTTTTTATTTTGAGACACGCTCTTACTAAGTTACTTAGGGTCTCAATAAATTGCTGAGACTGGCCTCAAACTTACAATCCACCTGCCTCAGCCTCTACAGTTGCTGGGATTATAGTTGTGTGCCACCACATGTGGCTATATTTTACTATTATTCTATAGATCCAGAAGCCAGGAGATGAGACATATCAATGTGTTAACAGGAATATGTTTTTTTTAAAAAAGGCATAATGCAAAATGAGTAACCACCACTGATTATAGCAACTGAGAACAAAAGGCTAAGACTTGAATGATAGTTGTATATGATTTAAGGTAGTATATGTAAATGGCTCCTAAACTTTAAAAACTCCTATCTAGAGATTGCTGCCTATTATAATAGGCAACCCAGACATCTTCCCCAAGAGAAAATATTTGCATATCAGTAGCACCAGACTAGAGAACGGTTAAGTTGGGTGTTATTTGTTTTGTTTTTTGGAACAGGTAAGTTTAATGTCCATTACAGAGGTATGGTTTTGAACTACCACCTGGCAAACTACCCAAATCAGGAGGTAGTCCTTGGAGTTCAGGAAGACATTAGCTCCTGAAAGAAAGATAAGCCCTATATGTAACAGTTACATAAGAAACAGTGATAAAGAGAAAGGGTGAAAGGAGAAGCTTCAGCTGTATCTTTAACATTCTTTCACTTAACAGAAAAATAGAAGATTCAACACATTAATATACATTAAATATGGGTGTTGGGATGGCTTTGCCATATTTTTCTATATTTTCTTTATGTTTCAATAGTTCACAATAATGCACACATAATAAAAAGAAAGCAGTGTAATGGAAAGATTTACGTCACCCCACCACAGAACTAGCTGCCTCCAAGGACATGTTTAATGGTAATATAGAAAGAGGTATCTGTGTGGATAGCTAGGCCTATTTTCTGGCCTAATTCTGAATCAGGTTTCAATGAGATTTAGAAAGAGAGCTTTACTTAGCAGCATAGTGAGTCTCTTAATGCTCACTTCTATTTCCTGTATCTTTTTTAGTATAGGTCTATTTCCCTATGAAATGGGTATAAGAAAAATGAATTATAACAGCATCAGTTTAACATAAATCATTCCCTCTGGACTTAAAAATTCTTACAGGCTTAAAAGCTAGGGAAACACTCTTAATTTTTCTTCCCAATACAGTTGTAATTCTGATTAAATAGATTACATTATGAAAATGATAAACTTGGTAGTACGACTAATTGGAATTGAAGTGAATTATTTTAACAAAAGTATATGAAAGCTTGGTGAAAAACACACATTTCAGTTCATCTTTTTGGTTCTTAGTCTACTGGCATTTTACACATTCGTCACTTGGAAAATGACCACATGCTAAGTCTGGATATTTGGTCTCCTTGCCCCTAAAGGATTTTTCCCTATGACCACATTCCCTAGGTGCCAGTAGCACACCTGGATCTCTGCCCATTGTCTGTGTGGTATTGCTTACCAAGAACAACATGAGACAAGTTAGCAGCAAAGAGCTGCCCTTCCCATGTGTTTGCTAAACACAAAAGGGCAGGTGAGGAGCATACAGTTCAGTGAGCAGGAGGCCGTCTGCCTTACAAATATGTAGTTTGAAGCATTGGAAGGAACAAGGGCCCAGTAGGTGGCTGATCTGCTGCCTCTCTACTCTGTGTGGGCCCTTAAATCCTTTCCTTTGAGCTCCCTAATATAGCTCTTCTAAGGGATAACTATTTAAATAGAAAGCTCCCACTGTTTGGCAAGTCAAAAAGCATCAGTTCACTGTTCTAACAGCTCTACAGCAGCTCTGAAAACACAGAGGAGATGGGTGAGCAGGAATCCCCAAAATAGTCTATTTGATCTACCAGAAGTCACTTACTTACAGTGCTGCAATTGAGAAGGGAAAGTCTTTCCTCTGGCCACTCTTTTTCATCATTAATATCCTCAGAGTTATCCAAGTAACAGGCTACCTTGCAGAGACTCTGCTTCTTGCCCACATGCAAGTAGGACTTCCCAGTGAGACCATCCTATAATTCAAGGCATTTGTATGTATGCTCCAACTAAAGTACTATGCAAGGCTCCACTGAGAATACGAGGAACCTTACTTCAATTGCACTGACATTATTCTTCTAAAGAAAGGTATGAAAATGTCCAAGAACCAAACTTCAAGTACTATTAGTACTAGAATTTTAGAACTAAATAATAATTGTTAGATTAAATTGGGACTATAAAAGAAATGTAAGGAATTTGGGGGACCGATATATAAAAACAGCTAAATGAACAATAAAAACTACCATATGGTTTAGTACTCTACACTGTGTTATAGTTTTTAAATTCAGAGTTCAGATCAGGGAGAGATACTGAGGGGAAAATAGATAAAATCTTCACGAAGTTGATGACAAAGGATTTCACGTTTGATGTACCAAGAAAAGATTCAGGGCTGGCTGTGTGGTGCATGCCTGTAATCCCAGCAACTTGGGAGGTTGAGGCAGTACTAAAATTTTGAGGCCAGCCTCAGCAACTAGTAAGGCCCTGTCTCAAAAAATAGAAGGGCTTGGGATGTAGTTCAGTGGTAAAGCATCTCTGGATTCCATCTCTAGTACAAAAATAAATTAAAAGAAAGGATTCAGTAAGATGGGACTAGGACTAGTTCTAATGCTTGGAACAAAACAGGATGTAGGGAGAACAAGAGGAATAACAGCACAGATGATGAAATGTACTTGGTTTGTGTGGTGCTTTTATGTGTAGGTATCTGTTGGGCAGTTTAATAGGGCAGACCTGAGGAACAAAACTGGACATAGAAAAAGCAAGGATAAGAGCATGCAATATGTTCACTTTTGGAAAGGTTGACTATTTTCTAAACTCTCCCTAAAATACATGAAATATCCTAGTAACTTTTTCACTTACATGATTGAAGGAAATGGCTTAAGCCTGTGACTTTGAGGTAACAGTATATCGCAGGAAGAAATGAAAGAAGTACCAAATAAGCTGGACGCAGTGGTGCACTTTGCGAGGCTGAGACAGGAGTATTGCAAGTTCAAAGCCAGCCCCAGCAATGGTGAGGCAGTAAGCAACTCAGTAAGACTCTGTCTCTATATAAAGTACCAAATGTTCCCAGTGCTAGATGACACTGAAGAATTTTTAAAATGCAGTCTCAAAGGTTTTTTTGTTTGTTTTTGGTATTGCTTATTAATAAAGAATATCTAATTTCACCAGCAACTAGTAAATGTGACACATAAATTATTTATAACTTTATATATATGCATACACATACACGTGTTTGTGTGTGTATATGTATACATACATATACCCTATTCAGGAGTTGGACTTGTTTGAACACAGGACTTTGCAACTGCTATTCTGCTGTGTCATTTAAACACAAGGGCTCAATACCCTAAAGCTAGTCTTTCAAGTTTTAAGATACAAGGTTTGAAGGAAAAAGTAAAAAGTCATCTCTCAACCAATAATCCAGTCTTCTTTTCTTCTATTCTCATTTATACCAGCAAAGTTGAATATTTGGAAGCAATAAAGCTACATTTCAAATATCACTACTGTTTGAGGTGTCAGCCTTCTCAAAGCCTCCAGCCCGATGCTGGCTGTCTTGCTGCATGAAACACACCGAGTAACGTAACTCCTGACCTAGTGCCAGGCCATTATCGAATACCCTTACAATAAATTTCCCAAGGTTGGTAGCTCATATATCAATAATTTTATCCATACATAAGAATTATTTCCCTGATCCATATAATGAAAATATCATAATCTGACAAGGACGAAGGAGGCATACACAGTATAATGGTTCTCTCAGAGAATGTGACCTGACTAGCTTCAAATGGATATTTTTATGGCATGACCCATATAAGAAAACCCAGTAGATAAGTTTAGCATAAAGGCCACAACCTAAAAAGCAAAAGGTGTACATATATATGTGTGTGTGTATATATACACATATATATCCATCCATCCATCCCTCGGCGACTAATGAATTTCACTTGAAGTTAGGGATGTGTTTGTTTCCGGAATAGAAAAAGGAATAAAAGCTAATAAGTGGCTAGTTTTTCTGTCATTTTTCATGAAATGAAAAACATCTATTCATTATATCCATTTTTTCCATGTGATTATTTAACTCTCAACATTAAGATATAAACCCACTACTGCAGACTAGATGTTGGCTTCGGGGAACTACTAAGGTTTTGTTTCTTTAAGAAATCAAGAGAGTGAAAAATTAAACATGACAAAATTAATGAATTTTCAGTATGGTCCTTAAATTTGACCTTCAACCACAAATGTGATTTTATTGTTTAAAAATCTTTGGCTCATGATTGAGTTTAGTTGATTTAATTCACAGAAAACAATTGAGATTAGAATCAATTCACTTCACTACACAATAGCATTTTATCCCCTAGTAATGTTTGTTAAAAACAAAATCATCATAGGTTCTTTGGCCCTTTTTATAAACTTTTTGGTGCAGCTATAATCCACTTTTTCTGACCGAATTACTTTTCTGTTAATAAAAGGCATAAATTGATTTTATTATCAGAGATAAAGTTTTAGTGGGAAATATATATTGCTGTTAGATTCCATTTGTCTTTTTTTAAAAAAATAGTTCACTAATAAAACCATCTTAGGTTACAACTATAATCTAACAAGGAAAGATTATTTTATGTTTTTTATTTGGTGCAATTGGTATTGTTTGAATTCGTGACCATGAAAATGAATTTATTTTGCAATAACAATTTGAAATGATACTATATCTGAAAAATGCCAGAAAGGAATACTACATGCAAAATATGTTAAGGAGATTATTTTTAATGTAAATCATCAAGATTTTACACCCTAATTTTTAGAAAACTAAAGAGAAAAATATACAAGAACACAATTTGTTCTTGGTTTATAGTTTTATCTTTTTATTTTATCAACCAGGTATAGTATTCTTGCATAGTATTCTCATAGTGCTTTCCTATTTAAAGATGCATATTTAATGTGTTAGCTGTTGAGAAAACCATAATCAGTAGCACACCTATCAAAAGAAAGCATATTATAAACAAGAAGGTAAAGGGGCTGGGGTTGTAGCTCAGTGTTAGAGAACTTGCCCAGCATGTGTGAGGCACTGGGTTCAATCCTCAGCACCATGTAAATATAAATAGATAAAAGAAAGGTATTGTGTCAGTCTACAACTAAAAAATTATTTAAGGTAGAAAGGAGTTCTGGGATAGGGATCTTCCACCTTCCTTTTCCTAATTCTGATAGTACAGCAAACAATATAAGTGGCTTATCATTAATCCTGGTGCTGTTTTTGGTATGCATTATCTGCAGAGTGCTGAAATATGATAAGTTTAAGAAATTTATTATAGCTAATAAAGAGTAAATGAAGGATATGACATGGTTCCTGTCCTGAGGATGTTGCCAGTCTGCTTACGTATACAATATTAATGCACACTGAACAGTAACAAGGATCTAGCTGGCAATTTTTGCCAACACAGAAACCACATAGCAGAGATGTTAGTGATAGGATTAAGCTATAGATGTCAAAAAGACTATATAGCAACACTTTTGCAGTTGAAGTACCAATTTTAAATCCAGGAAAGAATGCAGTCTCAAAGATAGTATACTATAAAGACACAAAATATGCTAATTTGAGCATCAGAGGCCCCACAGAATCAGAAGAGGGTGCACTACTATTTGGAATGACATATGAGTGGTGCACGGGGAGGTTAAAATGATGCAAAGAATGACATCAAAGGGTGGCAAAATTTCCAATAAACAAGTACAATAAATAATCAAGGAAATAACAGACATGAAAAAAATCAAATGTTCATTTAGTCATCCATTCAGAAAATATCTGTGAAACCTATGCTGTTTTCCTGGCACTGTATCAGGTACTGAGGAAGCAAAAGATGAGAAATAATGTCTTAGCTCTCATGGAACTTTGATTCTTGATGGGAAAATACAAATTGATAAATAATAAAAATAGGTGCTATGCACAGAATTCAAATTGAATTATGTCATAGTGAGAAACTAGACAAATCCTTTGATCTGGTAGGGGAGACTTCAAGGAGGTGACATTTAATGAGACTATTTCAAGGAACAGTCTGTGTGAAGAGCAGGAAAGATGTAGACAGAGAGATCAGATAAAACAAAGATCCAAAGGCAGTAAGTTAACTGAAGGCCAGTGTGACTGGATATTAATCAACAAGGACAGTGATAAACAATGAAGTGAAATAGGTAGACAGGGCCCAAGACAGTCATATAAAAATCAAAAGGTAAATAAAGATGATGTCTTTTCAAGTATATAATACTCTAAATATTTTCTTTTCTTTCCTTCTTGGAGAAACTGCAAAGATGCAAAGAAAATGTGTCCTCACCTACTTGGAGTATTGGAAAATTAAGCCCTGTCTGAACACAAAGAAAAGGGGGAAGAATCAGCCTTTGTTTAGGTTTAATGATCCATCAAAATATATGAAAGAAATAGAGGGACAATTTGAAGAAAGAGGCAGAATATCTTAGAAAAATAAGAATGCAAATGGACCTGAGACACACAGAAGACACCATGGCCCAATTTCTCCTCACCACGGCCCTAGAAGAGAAAAAGTTTGACTCTGACATAAGGGGCTTGAAGTGAGACATTATGTCTTGAAAATCAGAGATATGGGTTTATTACTTAGAAAGAACTCCAGAGAACCCAGGACTCCAGAAAGAAAGCTGTAGGTAACTATGAAAAGGAACAAGAAGAACTCCCCAGTGAAATAGGGGCATAGAAGGGAAAATGAAATCCATTTAAGAACATACTGACACACACTATATATATAGCAAACTTTAGTTTGTATGCTTAGATTCATTTCTATAAAAATATACATGCATATGCAAGTTATACTACCCACTGGATATCTAAGATGTCATTTCCCCAAACTCAGTGGGATATAACAAGGCATTATGGAGAAAGAGATCATAGTCAAATATATCTAGAAAATGTTGGGTTAAAAATTCACTATTTTATTTTTTAACTGCAGGACTTCTCAGAGCCTTTAGTTATGTTTGTGTCTACTGGGAATATCCATGGAGACATAGAATGCAACATTTTATGAAATTATTTCATCAAAGAAGCTTCCCCTCTCCCATAAAAGTTAATAGAAGTAAACTCCTAAGGGAAAAGCATTGGTATATAAGTACAAAACTAGATGGTATTATTTCCTAAAATTTGAACAGGCTTAAGCAAAGGAGATATAAGTTAATAAATACAGTATAAGTTAACTAGAAGACTCAGATAAACACTGCATAAGAATATTTACAAAATGTTGCAACATGGTAACATGGTAGTCATTATAAATTATGCATATATTATATGAAGAGAAGCAGGGTTACACAACCAAATTATTCCATAAATATGACACACTTAGTATTGATATTTACATGGTACAATTTTAAAAAATATTACACAGACCATTCCATGATCTTTAACCTCTTTAAAAGATATAAGTTGACATTTTAGTTCATGTTCTCTTTCTCCATTTTGTAAATTTCCAAATGTATAAAATATAAAGGATAAGAGAACCGTATGGTAAAGATTAATTTAAATAACTTCTATTACATCTGTTAATCTCAGAAAATAAAACATTTGTCTTAGTAAAATTAACTATTGAGACTCTGATATGTAGAAAAAGATCTACAAATGCTAGGCAAACTTTTAAGTTTTTTTAAACTCTATGTATTTGGTTTGTGTTGCTGAGGATCGAACCCAGTGCCTCACGTGTGCAAGGCAAGCGCTCTACCATTGAGCCACAGCCCCAGCAGGCAAACTTTTTTGAGTACATCCTCAGGCTCCATGCCACTGGCACTATCCCTTCTCAGCCACTTCACCCTTTCTTGCTTAGTTGGGATTCTCTGAGGAAAAGAGGGTGCAGATAGCAGCATTACATTCTTGCCAAGTCCACCACTCCACATACTGTGAGTACCTTCTCCTTCACTACCCATGATATTCTCAAACTATCTTCACGAACATGGAAGCCTCCCCTCCTCCTGTTTGTAATTCACTCATGGAATTTTTAGTGGCTTATTGTGGAATCTGGCTTCCAAATATTCTATTTATGAGAAATTGAAATTGAAAGTATCTTTATAATCTTAGAATACAAAATAAAAAATAGCCTATAATATTTTCATAATTGTTTCCCTAGTAATTTTTACATTTTTTACTGAAAATTAAATTGGCTCTTCATCAAATTTTATTTGGTCCAATCTAGTTACAATAACTTTTGTTACCCAGATCACCAGAAAGTGAAATGAAATACAACTCATGTTAGAGTATTATGTGAGGGCCATTGATATACAGATAATTTTCCTATACTGTGAATCTACTAAGTTTTTTATTTTCAAAATATATGATTGTACCACATTATATTGAAAATATAGCTGTTGTAATCTATAAATTATGTGTATTAACCCAAATATTCAAGATAAAGGCTGTAGGCAACCATACAATATTACTTCAGTTTAAAATCATAGTGTATCTGTAGAGCAGTGAAAAATCAGATATATGTTTCACACCTTGAACAAGAAAGATTTAACTATCCCCAAAGAAATTCACTTTCCAAGGTGAAGTAAATTCTTGATAAAATCATGTTTGCAGAAACTACTACTGAAATGTCTCAAGGAGATAAGCATAATCATACACTGGAAAAGACAGGTGTGAGGGAAATAACATACCTATTCTTGAAATATTGGCATGGATTGCCTACCTATCCCTGTAGGTTTCAGAAAAAACTGGAGATGTCAAAGACATGGGAGGGTGATATAAATCTCTTTTTTAATCTAACATCTTTTAAGTAGCCTTCCAAGTGGGCTGGATAGTTGAATGGGATAAAAAGTGCTAGTGAAGCCGGGCACAGTGGCGCAAGCCTGTAATCCCGGCACTTAGGGAGGCTGAGGCAGGAGAATCACGAGTTCAAAGCCAGCCTCAGCAATGGAGAGGCGCTAAGCAACTCAGTGAGACCCTGTCTCTACATAAAACACAAAATAGGGCTGGGGATGTGGCTCAGTGGTTGAGTGCCCCTGAGTTCAATCTCCAGTACCAAAAAAAAAAAAAAAAAAAAAGTGCTAGTGATACAAGGATGTGTACAGAGAACCGATAAACAAGAGCCTAAACTCCCTTCCCATCTTGAGAATGCCAGTAAATGCTTTGAATATTTTCAAGAATTGAACAGAAAGGTAATTCCTCCCCTGTTTCCTGCCCATACAAATTACTTTGATCTATTAACATTAAATTTCAAAATATTAGGTCATTTCTCTATTCTAAACAAAGCAAAAGAAAGATTGTCATTAGCCATTTATATTTCCTAGGTTCCTTTTGATAGTAAGAGCACATATTTGGTATAGTTTAAAAATAAGTAATTCCATTGAACAATCTTTATGACAGACTGTCATTTATTGAGCATTTACTATGAGCTAACCTCTGCTCAAGGTCCTTTATTTGGTCCTTTCAATTCTCAAAACAAGCCTTGATGTCAGTACTATTATTATGCTCATTTTAAAGATACGACCATATTGATAGTATGTAGCATAACTGAAATAACTGAATAATCTTAACAGAGTCATTATATATTTCTTCATTCAATAGAATTTAGAAAGTAACTATATATAACAGTATAGTGAAGAGTAGAGGGATAGCATTAACAATCTCTTGCCCAAAAGGACTTAGGAGTGTCAAGTAAATGGGAAGTGGTAATATGTGGCTTATTACTAAATCCACATAGGATTTTATAAAAAGAGACTACATACAGATCAATCAGTCACTACAACACCAAAGGATGTTAATCGTTTTTGTCCAGTTACCTTTGTTTTTGCCTTTTTCTCCCATTCTCTTTCCACTGGCTCTTGATCCAACATTATTATACTTATTTGGGGTTTTTTTTTTGTTTTTATTCTACATGTATTTAAAATATTATTGAAAGATTTAAAATTATCAGAAGCATATCTTGAAATCCCTTGGGGAGGAAAGCAATGCAAATTTTAAGCCAAAAAAGACAGAAAATTGTAAAGTTTAACAACTTTGAACATTTCCCCATAATGAATGCAGTACTATGTTCTTTAACTCTCTGCATTCCCATTAGTTGCCTTCAATTGTGCACTTATTTATAGATATTCTTTTCATATTGCAATTGTTTAAACTAATTTATATTGAAATCCATTACAATTAAAGTTAATACTATTGTAAAGTGAAGAATGAGTAAATGGTTATGGAAAATTCTCAACTATGTATAGAAGAAAACCTTTACTACAAATAGAAACCATGATGGTTTTGAATGTAAATTCTAGGGAATAACAAGTCGACCAGGTTGCTTTGATCTGCACAAAAATCCAGAACAAATCAATTTATAAACAACTACAAGAAAATGGGAGAGGTGATAAATCTCTAACAGAGCTGCTAAGAAGTCTACCTTATTAGACTTTCTGCATTTTATAACAAAATGATAGGATTAACAGACATCAGGAAAACCATAAATATAATCTGAATGCTTAGTGCTTCTGACATCTAACATGCTAAGCAAGTATTTCAAACTCCTTATGTGAATCTGTCAAATCCCCTGAGGGTGTGACTTTCTTAATTAGTAAAATACAAGGGATTGGAGGAAGAAATGTACTCCACTTCCATAAAGATCTAAATCAATAAAGGACCACTGATAAACATGGCCTTAAACAGAATTATCATCATTAACTATTGGTGATATTTTAAATATACTGCAGCTGAAAGCTGGTGGACCTACCTGGGATCTCCCAGCCAAATTTCTATCACTACAAGTTGTTTGTGTAACTCTTTCTACTTCAATTTAGCAGATCTGGATACAGTATGATGACTTAATCATACAGCCATTGCTTCAAATGTAGAAGATATCTTGTATCTGACAGAAATGGTCATAGTCACAGATCTCAGTGGCCTGCCTTTATGAGGTAAATCTGGAGGTAACCCTTACACACAGTGCCTGACCTTCAAGCTTCCATGGCCTTTGAGAGGCTGGATGAGATGTTGGCTTCACAGGGAAACTCAGCAGGGTAAGGACCTGTTTATGGCTTTTATCATCCTTTTGAGAACTTGGAAGCATGTTTATTATTTATAGGGCTATGTTTAAAAACTGCTGTTATGCTTATTTTTTATTAATAGACTAACAAATTAATGCATATGCTTATATACACAATGGAGTAATGTATTTCAACTAAATACATCCTTTGACAATTAGTTTTAGGAAGAAAATTATGAAACTGTGGTGAAAATATTGCTAGTCCCTAATATTAACTACTTTGTTCTATATTACACTGCACTAAGCTCTTCACATATATATTTTAATATTCATATCAACTCTATGAGTACTTTGACTCATTTTAGTAAGAAAACAGAATTTTGGGGAAGTGTCCAATATCACAGAGCTGATATGTGGATTCAAGCAATGGTCTCCAGGTCCCTCACCCTTTGCCACTAGTAGTATTTTTGTAATATAGCTTAAGGGAGCAATATTCCAAACATTAAAAAATGTTGTCTTACCTCAGATTTATTAATATTATCAACTTATTAAGATTAATTTATTAATCTCTTAAAACACTAACATTGCCACATGGCTCATATGTGGCCTGTTATTGCAAGCATTTTCTATTTCATCTTCTATTTCTTGGTATTACAATAGAATCTATTTACTCTGGACAAGATCATTTTTAAATCCATATTCTCATATCATAAGAAAAATTAATGTCAACCAATAGTATTGAATGGAAAGAACATAAGGTGTTGAAAGGGAACAAAGTATACTTTTAATTTCTCTCTTTTTTGGTACTAGGGATTGAACCTAGGGGCACTTAACCACTAAGCCACATCCCCAGCACTTTTTATATTTTATTTATAGACAGGGTCTTGCTAAGTTGCTGAGGCTGGCTCTGAACTCGCAATCCTCCTGCCTCAGCCTGTTGAGCTGTGTGTACCACCGTGCCTGGCCTAATTTATCTTTTGGAAAAGGTCTCATTAGCTGGGCATGGTGCACATGCCTGTAATCCCAATGACCTGGGATGCTGAGGTAGGAGGCTCTCAAGTTTGAGGCCAACTTCAGCAATTTAGCCAGACCCCTTAACTACTTAGTGAGATCCTGTCTCAAGATAAAAAATAAAAAGGACTGGGGATGCAGCTCAGTAATAAAGTGGCCCTGGGTTCTATCCCCAGTATGAAAGGAAGAAATAAAAGAAATAAAATGTCTCATCAACATTTAAATTATGCATTTTAACGAAGTATATGCTAAAAGTGGGAGTTGTGTGTATGTGTGTGTACTCTTCAGAAAAAATAAAAATCATTACACATGGAACTGCAGTATTTTTACCTCCAAATTTTTCCATTTGGTAAAATCCCAGAATTTCTGCTGTATGAAATTTCAAAATGTAGTTGATACTTCTTTAAGGTAAGTATTTTCACCCAAGAAAACACAAACAAGTATAAAAGCTTACAGTGTACCTAAGAACCTAACATACCATCTATTCTTTCTATTAATTTTCAATGTAACTTTTGAAGGAGAAATGTGCTTAAAGATGATCTGTTTCCAGCAGACAAAGCCCTTCCTTCTCAGTTTTCAGTGATCAAAGGAATAGGGAAAGATGAGAATGACCAGGAGAAAGTATGAGTAGCATACATTAGTAACAGCTCAAAGTTTCAGAGCTAAAGAAAATTTGAGGACCTAATGCTTCTGTAATGTTCTGTGCCAGCCTATATTTAACTTGTGTTGAAAAGCCCATGTTCTCTCAAAGTTAAAATTAATCTGTCTCCATGGTGAGTTCCAACAAAACTGTGGCTGGTTAGCTCAGCGAGTTAGAGCATGGCAATGATAAAATCAGATAAGGTCAGAAAACTGCCTTTTTTCCCCTTGGCCAGAAGTAACTCCCCAATACCAGCCTCAAGTATGTACACTTGGGAGACTTTGGTGGAACTGGGCAAGACAAAGTGGTCAGCATGAGATAGTCACCTTCTCTGAAGAATTAAGCCGTCAGGTTTTCATACATACTAAAGGCTCTGTCCATAAAGAAAGAAAGCAGATTCTAATTGACTGTTTTGCAAAGGATCACCATTATGTGAATTTCCATAGATTAAGTTCTGAATGCAGTTTCCCAGGTCCAATATAGACCTTCTGAATCAGAGTCCTTTAATTTGGCTAAGGGAACATTTCAGAATGTTCTCCGTGTGATTTTTGTTTTCACCAAATTTTGAAAACCACTGGTCTAGTATATGCCCTACTTCTCACTAATAAATAGATTTTCAGAACATATCCGGAACCATGTTGCTGATCATCAAATCTAGTATAGAGGACAAGCAACACAGGGCCCAAAGTCATGAGGTGTTTCTAATTCCAGCTCTGGCACTAATTAACTATGTCATGTTATTTAAGTCTAATCTTAAAATAAAAGCAACCTGAGCCATTATGTAGACTGAGCACTGGTTCTCAACTTGCAGCTGGTTCTTCTTTCTCTTCTCCCCCACATCCTACTTCAACACTTAAAACACACAACAAATTCCTTTTATTACAGTAATACTCTCCACACAGTTAAAAATCATAGATATACACAAGAACAGCCCAAATCCTCCAAACTTATGAGCAGAAGTCCTAAAGAGACTTTCTTGAGATTGTTAACGGTATTAGCACTGAAACAAGCATTCAGGTTTGCACATTCTGATTTTATTTGAAATATGTTCAATTCTTCCCTCATTGAAGAGAAAATTTTCCATACTGACCCTAAGAGTTTGCTGCAAAGATAAAATGAAACAGTATGTATTTCAATAGATTCTCATTTTCTAGCCATTCTCTAAGCTTTTTCGTGTCTATGACTTTGCTCATTTTCTCTCCTTGAAATATTTCTCTGCCATTTGTATGCAACAAAATACTCAATCATCAAGGACTACCTAAAAGACTTTAATATTCCCCTTGTCCAGCAACCAATTTAAGTAGAACTCCTTAGCTAAATATTGCTTGCAGACCTGGAAAGAGAAACCCCCTTGTCCTGTAGAGCACTGTACTGTGACCCTGTTCCTGCCATGCCCCAGCCCAAGAAGTAAAGAGTCTAGGGGAACCAAGAAAGTATATACACCCAAAATCATTGTACATCACCTTCCAGACCAAAACCTAGTACCCCAAAACTTAAAGTGTATTGTTCAAGAAGCCCTGAGCCAGAGGCTGGGGTTGTAGCTCAGTGGTAGAGTGCTTGCCTTGCATGCGTGAGGCACTGGGTTCGATCCTCAGCACCACATAAAAATAAAGATATGTCCATCCACAACTAAAAAAATATTTTAAAAAAAAGCCCTGAGCCCACTAATAGTTGACACTTAGAGGACACCATAGTATCTATGTGTTCACCCCTACAGTCAAAGGGAGATCAAAGCAGAGGTATTTGGAAAGCAACAGCTTGAGGAAGATTAATAGAACTTGGATTCAAGTAGGATACATTTGAGGCCCCTTGCAGCGCAGGAGAGAGCCAAATGGAAAGAACAATGGAGGGCTATGGTTGGAAGGCCACATTTTGTTCTCTTGCCCTCACCCCACAAATATTAGAAGTCTGCCTCTTAATTTCTGAGGAGTTAGTAATTTTTTTTTCCTTAAAGACACAGATTTAGGCCCTGCAAGCCACATTTCTGCTATAACCCCTCCACTCTGTTAGAGCATAAAACAGCCATAGATAATACCTAGATGAACATGTATAGTTGTATTCCAAAAAAACTTTATTTAAAAACTTCCCCGTTTTTAAGCCGGGCATGGTGGCCTATGCCTATAATCCCAGTGGCTCAGGAGGGTAAGACAGGAGGATCGCAAGTTCAAAGCCAGCCTCAGCAACGCAAGGCACTAAGCAACTCAGTGAGATCCTATCTCTAAATACAATACAAAATAGAGCTGGGGATGTGGCTCAATGGTGGTCAAGTGCCCGTGAGTTCAATCTCCAGTACCGGAGGGAAAAAAAAAGAGTGGTACCGTGGCACATGTCTATAATCCCAGTGATTCTGTAGGCTGACATAGGAAGATCACAGTTTGAGGCCAGCCTCAGCAACTTAGTGAGATCTCGTCTCAAAATAAAAAATTTAAAAAGGCTCAGGTATAGCTCAATGGTAGACTGCCTCAGGGTTTAGTCCCCAGTACCAAAAATATGGATGGCAGGCTGCCTTTGGGACATTGGTAGTAGTTTACCAACACATTATTTGTGTTTCACTTTCCTGGCCCTTTCCACATTTTATCTTGTATTATATAGTTATCTGTTCCTCTCTCTCTTTTATGAGTTTAGTTTTATGAACAAATTTAGTTGCTATCCAAAGAGGATATCATCTTACACCTAAAAACAAATTTAAAACTGTACGATGGCCTTTGTGGTTTAAAAACCAGGTGCTACTGGTGATAGTAAAACAGTCAAGGCCACATTTCATGCTTAAAGTAAAATTAAGAAACTGATTTAAAGATTGAACAAAGCACACAAATTTCATTTGTAATTCTACCAACCATGCTACAAATTTTTGTCATAACCTTAAAATTACAACATAGCTTTCTTCTATATCTTGGTAATATTTTAGTTAATAACTTGCATATATTTAATAATTGCTTAATTAAGTATGTACTTTGGAAATATAAAAAAGACACTTTTACCCTCAAAAAGCTGTATCTTTAATGGGGTCAAATTATAAACTCCTTCAGGGAACAGATCATGTTTTATGCCAATTTGTACTTCTAGCACGTAACATCACGGTCATGTATAGCAGGAATGCAATTAATGATAGTTCTACCATCACTCTTAGTGAATTAGGTACAAAAGAAACCTTGTGGAAATTCATCCGACCCTTATATCCTAGGCTACTGAACTTTACTTTCTCCTCAGCTAAAAACCTAAGATAATGTTTGCTCTTTTAGTGTACTAAATCATTTTCAAAGATTTGGTGGGTGACACTTTTTCCCTTTTCCACAAAGAACTTAAATTTGTCTTGTAGGTGGAAAGGCACTGGTAAATCAGGGATGCTTCTACAATTATCAGTAACAATCTATGCTAACATCAAGTGGTGATAGAGTAACTGATTTATTTTGTGTTAGGTCATGCTATCATCTGGTAGCATTGGTGAGGCATTCGAGATATTGATATGTGTGTGTGTGTGTGTGTTTGTACACACACACATAAACACATATCGCATGCCCATTAGTCAGCACTGCTTTATGAAGAGCCCACTCCACCCTCTACCTCCTGGCTGCTCAAAATGAGATCCTCAAACCAACAATATTGGCATTATGGTATCACCATGGAGCCTGTTAGTAATGCAGAATCTCAGCTCTACCCCAAACCTAGTAAATCAAAATCTTGCAGTGATTCATGTGCAATTCAAGTTGGAGAAACACTGACCTGTAGGACTGTATGCCATTCAGTTCTCCCTGAGCCAAACTAGGCAACAAATCCAACAAGGGTACAGTACTCTTCATTAACCTCAGATTCTTGCTGAAATAGCAGTTAAGGCGAATATCAGCATCCTTTAATCTTAGAACTACAAGTAACACAGTAATGCTCATTGTTACCAATACATTCTACATGTATAATCTCCTCCTTTACTAGAAAGCACTGACAAAGTCAATTCCGCATGGATTTACTTCCATGCCTTAGTCCTTATTGGCATTGGAACGCATTCACCTTCACTGCTGGCTGTGGCAGCATGCCCAGGTTCACCACTCAAATGCCTACAGTAATACAGGATCACCAGCAACAAAATGATGGAGGCTGGCCAGCTTCCCAGCTTTGCGTCACAAAGTTACTTGGATGGGCAAGGCACAGGAGGGGAATGGGGAACAACAGGATGCCCCAGAAGCCTGCTGTACAGAAACTGAGAGAATGAAGTTGAGTAGGGGAAAAAACCCAGACATGGTGAAAATCAATTTTGAACACTGTAATCAAGCCAAGTACTGTTGGGAAAAATCCTATCAGTGGGGAATGTACAACAACCAAGAATGTGCTGGCAGAACATAAAACTGACTGGCAGGGCTGCAAACAGCTTCCAACTCTGCACATTGAGTTGGCACCCACAACTGCAGGTTGTGCAAAATCTACAAGTGAAGATCTGTTCATTCAGTCAATCAAGTATTCATTGAGCCCTGTTATGACAAGCCCTGTATGCTGGGCTGGTTTCTTTGGAGATGAATAAATGGTATTTTGGGCCCTATGAAGCTTCTGATCTAACAGGATACAGAGACAAATGATCCTAGTAAAATAAATGCTTTAACAGAAGTATGTATTCTGATCATTGGGATTGGGGGTATGACTGGGAGGTGTCGGATAACACACTAACAGAGAAGTTGGGGAAAGTTGAAGAAAGAAGACATCTGAGATGGGTACTGAAGGATGAGTAAGAGTTTTCTGAGCAGAAATTAGAGGAGAGCATATATTGGAGAAATGTGTGCACACCCGCGTGTGTGCCTGTGAAAGAATAGGCATGCTGAGAAGTCATTTTGACCACAATGAGAAATGAAGCTGAAAAAGAATTCTTAAACCAGAATTTTAAAAAAAATGCTTGTCAGGCTAAACCCTCTTGCAGTTAATCCTGTAAGTACCAAGGATTTATGAGAAGACTGTAAACAAAAGAACAACTGAATCAGGTATAAAGTCAAAGATTGATAGAGATCATTTTACATAGATAACAATAGCTAACCTCTGGGTCAAAAAACAACACCAAAGATAACAACAACAATGATCTTTGGGACTTTTTGTGGAACTTGGAGAGTTGGAAAGAAATGAGACGGGTAAAGGCAAAATGTATAATCAAATACGCCTCTCAAAGGGATATTGGATATTCCCGTATTCAAGCAGCTACTTTGTGCTAGCCACTCAATAGCTTTTTTTGAAGCAATAATAAAGGAAGCCTTGTTCATCACTGCAGCTGGCTAGATCTGTCCAAGTTACAATTTCCCCAAACTCAATCACTACATTTTTCCCTTTTTCTGCATTAAGGGCTATGGGCAATTTGCATTTTATATTAGATTCAAAATTTCAAATTAAAATATGTCACTTATTTAAAACATTCACATCTTAATGTCAGTCTGAATTTTGTACTGTCCATTACATGTAACTTGTTTCATTCTTTAAAGAACAGGGGAAAATCATCATTTATAGAAGTTGCATTCTGCTAAATATTTTTTCATTTAGCATTTAGCATTTTCTCTACTTTCTTCATTCAAATTCACATCTAAATTATGTCCATTTTTATTCCTTTTAAATTTTGGTCTTAAAACTTGCCAATAAAATGAAAGTAAAATTTTCTTTTAAAATGGGATATCTCAAATCAATTAGACCTTTAATTGTCCTAATATTCTGAATTTTGGAGTGATAATTGCAAAACAATGTATGTGATTTGGCTATTGGGAATTGACTTGCAAAAGTTGATTCAGCTGTACACCAGCTGTACACCTACCCAAAACTCACACTTAGATAGTAGCATTGTTGTAATAAAATGGGTCATGAACATCAATGACTATTCAATCTCAGAAGATTAAGGTAAGTGAAAAAGATTAAGGTAAGACATTTTCTACAGTATAGAAAATTCAGAAAGTGAGAATATAATGATACCTATTTAGAATTTATTATAGTCTGAATATGATGTTAAGTGAAGTGGTCTTTCAAGAATAACCAGATAAAACTGTCTATGTTTTGAAAGGCCTGTCATTTCCAGTGGCCTGGCTATGCAGAAAGTTTTCTAAACTTAATGGTGCTTTCACTGCATACACAGCATCACTGGTTGCTACCAACTCTGTATTTAAACATATAAAAGAACTAGAATTCAAATCAAAAAAGAGGATGCACTAACCTGTCAGCTAAGTAGACCATGTGACTAACCATACTACAGCTACCCACAATTGAAAGATAATGATGTAATACCTAAAGGTATTGTATCTGTAGTCAAAGCAATATAATATACGTGAGGTCCTAAAGCTGTGTGCCATGATTTGCTATGGCAGAAAAGTGAAGTCCTGACAGATTTGTAGCATATGTTTGTACAGACCCATAGGCATCCAGGCCCATGTCATACCCTCTGGAGAGAAACCTTGTCTACCAAGTAACAGAATTAAATTTTGAAAATTAAAACTCCTGCTCACAGATGGGCACATCTGTAATCCCAGGGACTCAGGAGGCTGAGGCAGGGGATTGCAAATTCAAAGCCAACCTCAGCAGCTTAGCAAGGCACTGAGCAAGTTAGTGAGACCCTGTCTAAAAACAAAAAAATTAAACTGCTCACAAATCCTATACAGGAATGCAAAGCACCCATGCAGTTCTCTTTAGATACCATCAGTTTCTGTACAGATGGACTCTGCTTTGTGCGTGGTGAACATAGCTATTAAATATTACTCACTTTCAGGATTTTAATAGAAGGATCACTATCTATATAAACATGGCTTTTTTCTCAACCCACTAGAGATTCTTGAACCCACCCACCAGTAACTATTCTGAAATAGTCAAACTCCATCCACCCACAGCCAGCAGAGGAGTATCAAAGTGAAGTAGGCATGAGTGGCAACAGAAACGCTAGAAAAAAGTAGTTTTTTTTTTCTAAAATAGTTAGAAGAAAACTTGACAACATTTAGATATAGGGTAGCATCTAGGCAATTAGGTGAAGTTTGCCAATCTCTTTTCTCCTATTTCTCACCTTTATTCTGGTGTTAGAAATGTTAATGAACATTAGCAGGAAGAGGTGAATATCTGAATATTTCAAGATTGGAAGAAGGAAATGGAGTTGTTTATGAAGTTGTATGATAAACACTCAAGAGAATCAAAGTGCAACAAAAAATGGCAATAGATTTACTCACAAATTACTTGTTTAGTAAATTAGAATCAACATCTTCAAGGTATTTGTGGTGGAAGAAGTAAGGCTTATCATTCACCCCACACTTAAACCTTTGGATCTGCAGTCAGAAGTCCACAGAATAAACTTTGGACACATCCTGTCATGGACTTTAATTACTCAATGCTTGGCATGCAGTAAAACATTTGTAAATTCTCTGGAAACACTAGACTATATGAATGAAAGAGAAGAATGAATATATTTAATTTGAATAGCCAACTGATGATGGGGCGAGAGACAAAATCCATCAATAATCCATTCAATAATCAGGAACAATACTCTGTTTTAACTTACAAAAGACTTTCAGTCATAACTATTTTTCAGTCTTTTCCAAAATAAGGATGGGAAAAAAAGTATTTTGTACTGAATCCCACATATTAAACCTACATTTGTGATGCATATAATACTACATAAAAATTATTTTCTTCTAGAATTAGGCAGAGAGGAGTGAAGGGAGTAGGGGTTATGGGGGTAGGAAGGATAAAATGAGTTGGACATTATTACTCTATGTACTTATATGCCTACGTGACCAGTGTGATTCTACATCATGTACAACCAGAAGAATGAGAAGTTATATTCCATTTATGTATGATGTGTCAAAATGCATTCTACTGTCATGTAGAACTAATTAGAATAAAAATTGTGAAAAAGAATAAAAAATTAAACATGTTCAACTATCCCAACTGCCATTGTAATCTACCAAAAAATAAAATTGGTTATTCATTAAAATGCACAGTGGGAATGTCATTTTCTGTGAACTGTATTTCTTGGGGAGTTCTCAGTAACGTTGCAAATCATGTTATTGTGAATTTTTTAAACTATCTGTATTATGGAATATTTATCACTAACCTCTTTAAATTATATGAAGTTTAATTGGTATAAAGTAAAAAGAACAATGCAATTTATTTCACTGACATGTAAGCTCTAGTCATACATAAACATTAGGTTTATCTTTATCTTTACATAGATGAACCTAATCAGATGTTTGTGTGTGACTAAAGCAGATTTTTTTTTCTTGTGGCAGTAGTAAAACTTCAGTTTGGAAGAAAGTGCTCATGTTGTAATAATTCAGACTTTTGGTGTATAATACCTGAGATAAATTCCAAAAGACATTTAACAGCAACCATTTATTAAGTTGTTAATTTGTGTCAGGTCCTGTGATAAAATATTCTAACATTATCTTATTTAAATTTTCTCAACAATACCATAAGGTAAGGACAATCATTGTCTCCATTTTGCAGTATTTATTCATGCAACATTTTATTTACCAAGTTTGCATTGTTCTTGGTGCTCAGGAAACCTCAGTGATCTAAAGGGATAAAGATCCCTGATGAATCTTTGTGGGGTTAAAATTATTAGAATAACCAATAAGCATAATAATTTATGAATAATTTACAAAATAAGAAGAACCTAAAAGAATGACAATGTATAACCAGATAGAGATCGGGAGTTTGGAGGTGAGTGTGCTGCAATTTAGAGCGATAGAAAACAGGAGACTGGACATAAAAACAAAATGATAAAGGCAAATTGGCCTTGGGATTTCTGGAGAAATAATGCTCTAGGGAGTAAGAATAGCCAGTGCAAAGGTCCAAAGTCAACAATTTACCTGTCATGTTCAACGAATAGCAAGTTGGGGCTGGAGGGAAATAAGAAAAACTTGTACGAGGAGAAGAGATGAAGTCAAAGAAGAAATGTACACCAATATCTCTAGACCATTTTAAGAATTTTGCTTTTACTCCAAGTCAAATCAGCAACCTTTGCAGAGTTTCAACCAATAGAGTGACATAATCTGACTTCCATTTTCAAAAGACAACTATACCTATTGTATTGGGAACAGACTGTCAAGGGCAGTGGCAGAGGCAAGAAGTCCATTTGAAGTTTATACTACAGCAATTTTGGAAAGAAATGATGAGGGTTCCAAAAAGGATCATAGCAACAGAGGTAGAGAGAAGTGCTTAAATTCTGGATGAGTGTGAAGATAGTTCCATTATAGTGTAATGACATATTAGACCTGGTCAGTAAGAGGGGAATGATGGATGATTTCAAGGTTTTTTGTCTGAAGAAATAAGGGTAAATTTAATATCAGTTAAGATAGGAAAACTGAACAAAAGTAAATTTTGGAGGGAAAAGAGCAGTTCCATTTTGAATAGGTTAAATAACAAATATCAAATAGTAGGTGATGTCGAATATAGTTGGACACAGGTGTCTAGAAATCAGGGACCAAGGTGGGATGAGAATGAAATCACAGTGAGGATTGTATACTGAGAAGACAACCAATAAAAAAAAAATCAGAGGGCACTCCAACATGAGCAGTAGGGGAAGGGACCAAATAGACTAGCAAAAGACAATGAAAAGGAGCAAACACTGAGGTACAAATTAAACCAACATACTGTGCTATATGGAAAGCTAAGTGAAGAAAATGTACCAAGGAGAAGAAATAATCCAAAGTACAAATGTTGCTCATAGGTCAAGTAAGATGAGGATGGAAAATTGACCATGGGGTGTAGTAACAAAACTAAAGAATGTTCTTAGCTGTTATATTTTAATAATATAACATGTTAAAATACTAAAATAAGATTTGTCATTTATTATTATTATTTCAAGCACTGCACACTATATGCTTTATAAATCTTATTTCATCCCCCCTCAATAATTCTAAAGGTAGGCATTCTTTTTATATAGTGGGAAACCAAAACCCCAACATACCAAGTAACCTCTCCAATATTATGCACCCAGTAAATATTAAAGGCATTTTGGAACTCACACTTGTCTTGATCCAAATGTAAATTCTAGTATAGCACGATGTCTTCTATAATTAGGAGAGGGTATATTAATAGTATGAAGGCAATAAAACTGAAATCAGTTTTTTAAAGCTTCATCTTAATGGATACTTATGTAGAGACAAAAATTGTAGGAAAAAAGGCTAAAAAGTTTTAAAAAATGAACATTTTTATTACCTTGCAATTTATAAAAATATAGTGCCACCTAACTATAGGCTCCAGTCCATTTCTACTTTGCTCACTTTAAAACAGGATAATGATTCTCAAACATTATTTCCTGCATCACTGACATAACAAAACCCTTTGGCTATAGGTTCTAAGCTCTCATTTTGGAATTCCAGGCAATTTTGTCAACTAAACTGGCAATTCAGAGCATGTATTGTACCTGTGTCCAGCCCCCCGAGAAATGGAACAAACACTTCTTTCACTACACAAATAATATTTCATTATGAACAAAACCTTTTAAATGCAAATACCATGTATCTACCAGGATGGCCTTGGTGTGTTGTTTAATCAAGCTCCTGTTTCTCCTATTACCTTACTGAGACCAAGACAACTTGAGAGTCGTCTTTGCCTCCTCCCTCCCTCCTCTCCTTCCTTTGAAAATTGAGTTGTACTATGGACCAAGCACTCTCTTAGGCACCAAAGATATGTGACCAAACAGATTAATTAGGATCTATCCTCTCAACCTTACATTCAAGTTAGGGAGATGCAAAAAGTGAATTTAATGAGAAAAAGATACGGCTAGTGGTGACTTTGGAGCACCTAATAGTCTTTAAAAATGGTCGTAAATGGTCGTCTTTGTAGTGAGGAACTCATAAGCATTCAGAAATCAAAATTGTTTATGTTATCATTGAGTTCAGAAATAATAGAAAATTGCTTAAACTGAAGGCAAAGTACTGTTACAGGCAAAAATCCATATACTTGACATTATTTCCAGGAGCTACATAGTCCTTAGTTTAAGCATATCATACTCAATGGTCAGTGTTCTGGTCTATACAGCTCTTTTGTGATTGGATAAGAAATATTTTCCTAACTAAAATAAGCCTTTTCATAATGAAGACAATGTTGATGATAGTAGTAATGATGATGACATTGAAATAAGAACCCAAGGGCGGGGAAAGTAGCTTAGCAATAGAGTGCTTGCTAAGCACATGCAAGGCCCCCCCAGCACTGAAAAGAAACAAAGACAGAAATTGGGAAAGAAATTTAGAACCCAATACATTTGTGCACCACCCTACGCTATTCCACATTTTAATACTCCCAATCTATTATTTGAACAGGTCTCACACAAATAAGTTTTCTAAAAGACTGTCCTTAGGTATAAAAAATTTTCCAGCTACCTTTTGATATTCTCAAAAATAAACATGTATATGCAAATATATACTTTAGGTGCTGTATTTTTTTCTTAGTGTGGTAAGGACCTCATTACAATAGCTAGATCTAGTTAAGATCTGTGACTAACTAATGATTAAATAAACTCAATTTTCATAATATCTTTAGTTTCCCAAAACTGCAACATGAGACTTTATCATATATATTGATGTATCCTTCTGTAATCACAGCCAATAGTGACATTAAAACTAATATTAGGCTAGCAGGAGTTCTAAAACTAATAAAGGATGAGTTTAGATCTATGAGGATTTGAATATTTGACTCTAGGAAATTGGCAGTGCAAAGAAGATGCTTAGAGAATAACCCACACTTTTATTGATTATAATCTTAAGAAATTAAAGCTAACTTCAACTTTGGAAACAGGAAATGACAATTTTTTTTAACTTGCAAATAAAAATGAGGTTTAAATAACTTCTGATGCACAGTCTGTTCCAACAGCCGTCACTCATCTTCCCTACCACCTACATAGCTCTTTTGAGTAGAAAACTTAAAATAACATGACTTACCTACTATGAGGAATGTGGCACTGTATGGCAGAGGAAAAAAGTCAATCATATCAAGTCTATGAGGACAAAAAGAAAAGTGTGCTGTGTACTAATGGCATGACGCAATCAGTAAAAACAATGAGACTAGAAGTTATATTTAATGGAAAATTATAAAGTGAATATAGAGGTGTTGGAATCTCCTTAATAGGCTTGATAATTTTCATTTGAAAAAATTAAATATATACATCCATAAGCAAGGGGGATGTTAGAATGGAAAAGCAGTAGCAGCTATTAAAATTAGCTTTAATTTCTTAAGATTATAATCAGTAAAGGTGTGGGTTATTCTTTAATTCTTATTGTTTTAAAACAGCATTTTTGAAATTACAAAAGATAAGCCAGGATAAGAAATGAAGCATTTAATCTTTTTACTAATTGGTACTAGGGATTGAGCCCAGGTGTGCCTAATTGAGCCACATTCCCAGCCCTTTTTATTTTGTGACAGGGTCTTATAAGTTGCTTAGGGCCTTACTAAATTGCTGAGGCTAGTTTTGAATTTGTGGTCCTCCTGACTCAGTCTTCTGAGTGCTGGGATTACAGGCATGTACTGTACCACCAACGTGCCCAGCCAGATTAAATTCTTTAGAATAGGAGTGGTGGTGGTGAGGATTACTTTCTTTTAGAAGACAAATTTTTAAAAATACTTAATACACATCCTCAGTTTGTGTGTCAATAAGTAAACTATTCAGTCTAGTTTAGTATTTGAATTAAGTATGGGGTAGGCAGAAAATCTGATAGTATTTGTTGAGCTGAAATGAGTTGACCATTTAGTTAAATGTCAGATCAATTGAAGGGAAAAGTAGTCAAAATAGTTGTTTATTAAAGTGAACATTAGTTCATGGATAATTGTTTGAGTTATAGGTTAGAGAGATTTTATCTATCTGGAAAGGTATCTACTAAGTTCCTTCCTATTAAATTTTTCTATGATTTAATGAATGCCTGCCCACTTAGAAATAGTCACTTCTCTTGAAAATTACTGGCAAAATTAAGTCTCAATGTATTCAACCTGACTGAATAAGTTCACAGGAAAAAAATAGGTCCTCCTCTTACTTCACTAGGGCAGAAGAAAGCATTTTAAAATCTCAAGTAATGGCATTTCCCTTGCATTAAGGAATTAATATTTCCATATAATATCAAAAGTGAACTGTTATATGAAACTCTTCAGTAAAATTTGAACTCTAGGATATCTTATGTTTTTTTTTCAAGTACTGGAGATCTGAGGGGTACTTTATCACTGAGTTACATCCCAGCCCTTTAAAATTTTGAGACAGTGTCTCACGAGGTTGCTGAGGCTGGCCTCCAAATTGAGATCCTCCTGTCTCAGCAGCCCAAGTCACTGGGATCATGGGTATGTGCCACCACGTCTGGCTTATTTCTATGATTTTCAATTCATCATATTCAAAGTTAGTCTCCCTTCCAACCATGAACTCCAAATCTCAGTTGGGAAAATGCTAATAAAATACCACTGTCATTGTTTATACTAATCAATCTAAATTCTTCAAGAAATTCCACTACCACTCAGTTCACCGAGTCTATACCTTCTGCCAGCTTTCACTATCCTTCCATAGACTGGTCCCAACAACCCACATAATTGTCCTATCATCTTTGGAATTCAGAAAACTTAACCCACTCTCCTTTCCTCCATTTTCTTGCCCTTCGCTGACCGCCCCCCCCCCCAGCCATTCCTCTTGTTAACCTTGAAATCAGGCACACAAACCACTGAACACAAAAACCAGTCCTATGCAAACTCTTCAGACATGGACTTTTCAACACCTTCCTTTCTCTGTAGGGAAGTCCATGGCACAGAGGGGATGCTTATTATCTATTTGAGACCTGGTAAGTTATAGCTGTATTAATTATAATATGGTTTCAACTTCATTCCTCAATGAATCATATTCTCTGAAACAAAATTACAAGGAGCTAGTCCTTCTACTATTTAGTTTTCTCTTTTTACTCCTTTAACAAATATCTAAAATTTTATATTTGCAAAGTAATTTCTTACCATATTTTTGTAGCACATCTCAAGGAGCAAGGGAATAACGTGACCTTGTCAGACCTTCCAAATAGCTTCTGTTGCCCTCTTCATGGTATATATCCCCATCCTGCAGCTGAGGACTAGCAGCTGAGCCCCTCATTGGGAATTGCCTTCAGCTGCAGAGAACTATCTTGCCTGAGGTTATGTTCCTGCCCAATGTGGAAACAGAAAACTCCAGCTCCTTGACTCAATTTAAGACAAATTGAAGGATCATCAAAACTCCAGAACTGAAGGACCATCAAAAAATAAAACTCCATACCTTACTATAGAAACTTCTAAGGCCCCAGTTGCAACCACATTACAGTCAGTTTCTCCCTAAGCCTCAAAAGCAACTAAACCTGCCTGCAATTCTCCATTTCAGAGACTATTTCCAGGGAACCTAATTGAACACATCTGTCTTCCCTACCAGTCCATAAGATCTGATGGCAGATACCACCTTGAATATGTTTGGCTTGGGTTAAGCCACAAAGTTGCAATGGATAGGGTTCTTAAATAGTGTTTCTCATTTATTCATGTGATGGAGTTAAGCAATTAAAACACATATTCAAAGGAGTGATTCTGATGATGTAATAGGATTCATAGTGAGTGATTACTAAAGCATCAACAGAATTCCCAAATAGGAGGGACTTAGTCTGTGCCATGATGGAAAAGATGTTAAATTTTATAGTTAAAACTGACCAGATTGGGCATTTTGGAAGAATATTCAGAAAACATCCAATATCTGTAAGAAAGCAGAGTAGAAGGAGAGAAAGAAAGTTCACAGAGACAGAGGGTTTCTGCTAAAGCCCTCCCAAGGAGCCTCTTGAGGCTCCCACTGACTTCAAAAGTGTTTTAAGTACAAATCTCTGTGCCCTATTCCCAAACTGCATTAGAATCTTCAAGGCTAAGGGAGTGAGTTTTGACAATAGCTGAACTGTGTGACTTGTTCTTTTATCTAAATCCCAATGATGATAGAAGTAACATTGAGTTTGTGCCTAAGTAAATTGTTTCCTTTTCATTTTGTCTTTAACACTGTTGACCATTTTCCAGCTTACTAGAACTTCTAACATGGAATAACCTGTAAAAATATAGAAAAAAATATCTATTGTTTTCTTTTCTTCTACTTATTATAAGTAAGGTCTTATTGTTGTTTGTGGGTTTGGGGGTGTTTGTTTGTTTTAGTACTGGGGATTGAACCCAGAGGTCCTTTACCACTGAGCTAAGTCCCCAGTCCTTTTTCTTCTTTTTATTTTGAAAGAGTCCCCTCTAAGTTGCTGAGACTGGCCTTGAACTTGCAATCCTCCTCAGACTCCCTAGTTGCTGGGATTACAGGTGTGTGCTACCATGACTGGCAAGATGAAGTTTTTGATAAGGCAAAGACTTTAAAGTAAGCTAGCATGAGAGTTTATTACTAGGAGGCTCACTTTCCCATTTTCATATACAATTCAAAATTGTTATAATTACTGGCAGTTAACAAAAAGTTCACACTTGCTAGGAATAAATTCTATTATCTTATTATTTAATACATAAGCTATGATAAAGCAATATTCTTCCTCTATATGATCTTAGTATAAAACCATTTTGGAATTTGTATTTCCTCCTTGCCATTACATTATATAAGGCACATTTCTTTCTTTTTTTTTCCCTATTGCTTTCTTCAATTTCCCCTTCCTTCCAAATGAATTGTCACTTTATGGTCACTTTGCTGTTGCCATCACTGTAAAGAAATAAAGTTTAAACATTCTCAAGTGTATTCATTGAAGAATTACACTTAAACCGGAATAATTTTGCTAGGGTGTGTGGTAACTTTCTAACAGCTCTAAGCAAAGATGGTTTGAATGAATCAGTGTCATTACTGTATATTGCCATTTGCTTTATTTAAAAAAAAAAAAGCTAATTTTTAACTCTGGCCTCTGTGTTTATCTAGCATTGCTAACACTGTCTTAGGAGGAAAGAAAAAAAGTAAATGAAGAGAGTCAATTGCCACAACCAGCGCAGCCAATCTAGCAGGTTCTGACGGGGGGCAAAGGGGGATAAGAAAAATAAAGACTCACAGACACAGATTTTGAAGATATAGCTGGGATGAGGTGGAGCGATGCTCTCTGATGCAGAAGCAAGTCTAAAGCCTACACCAGCAATCTTTATTTATATATGTCTCATTATCAGATTAAAGACTATGCAAGCATTATTCTTTGTATTCAGGAAAGTTACAGAACTAGCAACATTATGCAGCTTATTCCGCAGTTACGTTCTACAGTTGCAATGGGCAATGTTAGGAGCTTTGTGTAGCTCTCAAGAAAGTCCATTGTTTAAAGTTACTGTTCAGTGGGTAGGTTCAGGAGTAGCCGGAACTGATGAAACATTGTGGTTCTCTTGCAAGAAAGTTCCTCTATTCCCAGGAGCTGTGTGCCTGAAATCAAGGTCGAGGCTGATAAGACTCTAGCACAGAGCCTCCTTATGGAGGGCATTACCACAGCTAGGCATCCTGCACCTTTTCACAGAAACTTTCCCAGGCACCAAGCATACCACAGCCATAAGGTCATGGCTGAGACCCCAATCTCAGACACTGCTCTCTCTCCCATTCTGTCAATGATGGCTGTTTGAGGACTGAGTTCAAACTGAAGAAAATTGCAATAAATATGACACTCAGGCATTCGTGGGAACTTTTCAAAACCAGGAATCTATACTTAGGAAATATAGACTCTCATTTTGTTTCCTTGCTTCCTAAAGCATAAATCTGATATATTGTAAAATGTTTTCATTATGCTCATGCAACCTCATTCCATTGGCTTTTGCCTGACAAACCTAGAACCTCCAAACTTCAGCCTTATCTTCATCTGTTATACATCACACATTTCATTCTCTGTAGAAGCTAGAATATTGGCTCTTCCCTAACCAAGCTCCATTTGCTTCTACTTACAATATCTTTGTTATATCTTCTCCACACCATTGCAAACTCCAAAGTGAACATAAAGCCTTCCTCCTTTAGCAAACTTCCCCTAATCCCTCCATGTGCATGAATTCTGACCCTTGCCAGAGACTGTACCATACTTTGCCACCTCTCTTAGAAATATGCTGATAAATTATCTTGAATTACAGTTGTATGTGTGTTTATTAACCATACACCTGAGTATAAACTATAAAGCCCAAAATATGACCTCACTCATCTCTATATCCTTTGTCTCCTGCACACTGAAGGGACTTAAATAACTCTGGTAGAGGAGGAAAGAAAGGGGAGGGAAGGAAGGAGAAAGAAAGCAGGCAGGCTGGCCGGCCAGTTTTCCTCCCTCAGTCTGTTTGTAGGCTACAACTACCTAACATTAATCCTCTTTCCTTTATTACATATTTTTCATGTATTGCTTTCCTAAATCAGAAGCTTTTGTCTCAACTTACAATTCAGCGTGTATTTTGAAATATATATATCTAAAACTGATCTTCTATACATAACTTAAGCATTTGTTTACATAACAATTTACTGATGGCCTACTATAGACCCTGCACAATGCTGGTCCCTGGAAATACAAGACAGACAGGCACTTGCCCCCCTGAGCTAAACTAAACTATTCACTCACTGAGGAGTGCACACCCACTGACATGAGCAGTTTACTCTGTGACTATGTTATTAAGGGCCCTGTAAGAGAATCCAGAGAGGGGAAAGCAGCAGTCCAAAACCCCTAGAGACCCCTTGAATGCTTTTATTCTACACACTGTAGAGCTGGGTTCCTCTTGAGTACTATTCAGAAGTTCTGCCATGGTGAGAACAATTAAGGACTCTAACTGGGGTATTCAAAAACCAAACACTGAAAGCCACCAGATTCATTTGTTACATTCAAATTTTCTCCCTTGGCCACATGAAGCTTTGTTTACACAAAATACCTGATACTATTCAAAGTCTCTCAGTTTTCCATTTTTATTGCTGTGTTTATCTCCCCTAGCTGTGTCTCTTCTGAAATAGAGTTGGTGGAAGAACTGTAAACTTCATGGTATTCAAAGCCAGTGTCATTTTTCCATACAGGTTTGTTAGCAGCTGCTATACAGTAAGTCTGTGGCACACTGCAAGATCCAAACCTGAATAAAGTATGTCCTTCACAGAACTCTCTCTACCTTAGCCTCAATGGACTACATTTTAGATGATACTTTTCTGAGTCAGAAAAAAAATGGCACATTGTCTGTAAATATTTCCATTATAATACAAAGAATGAAGTCTGTTATTCCAAACTTTTCCATTTAGTATATTAACAGTGATTCATATATAAAACATGTTGACAAAAAAATGTGTGTGTGTGTGTGTGTGTGTGTGTATACATGTTCATATGTCAACTGACTTAGTAGCTATGTGTTTGTACCTTAGTAAGCCTGATAAAGTATTACGGTCTTTATTTTTCTAAAATTCATTATTGTTGACTATGTAAGCAGAGTGACCCTGTTGATAAAGAAATGAAATATGAAATCTTATCTTTTCAAAGTAGGATAAACTGTGACTAAAAGATATTTGGTAAGACTCCTTAGTGGAATGACATGGAAAAAAGAAAACAGCATGCAACACTCTGACAATAATGATTGTTCTTAATGCCATGGATTTCTAGAATGGGATGTTTAAGAAAGTCAGGAAAAAGAGCCAGGCGCGGTGGCGCACACCTGTAATCCCAGCGGCTGGGGAGGCTAAGTCAGGAGAATCGCGGGTTCAAAGCCAGCCTCAGCAACAGTGAAGCACTTAGCAACTCAGTGAGACCCTGTCTCTACATAAAACACAAAATAGGGCTGGGGATGTGGCTCAGTGGTCAAGAGCCCCTGATATCAATCCCTGGTACCAAAAAAAGAAAAAAGAAAGAAATTTCAAAGAAAAGCACTTCTCTGCAGGTGGGGAGATACAAAACTTAGGGGAAAAAGGACAGCATGGAAAAAGTGAGGTGGTCCACCAGTGACCTCATTCCTCAACTCTCCCTTCTATTATGTCTCCAGATAAAATAAGGTCAAGAATGGCACACTGTACCCAAAGAATAAAGTCCATGTGTTATGTGCAGGGGAGTCATATAAGTAATCACAAGTCAATAAAGTGATCTAGAGGGCAAAAGATTAGATGTGCTAACAAAAAGCATTATTCTTCTTATGCTGTACTATGAAAAAGTATATGGTTCACAAGATCATATATCTATGCAACTAAAATGTCATACTGAGGACTTGTATCATACCAAGGAACCAGAATCATGCATCATAAGAAAACCAAGAAACTGTAAGATCTTAGAAATTTAATTTTATTTCTCTGATTTACAATTTCCTTGTTGTCTAAAATGACATAATAAGGCATCGTTTACTCATATACTGTTTGTAAATCTGTCAGATTTTCATGAAGCTACCTTAATTACCTCTGGTAATATTTGTAATACTTCATTTTTATTTGGGCTACAATAAAAGCAATGTTTATTTTGTTTTGTTATAAGCTATTATTTTGTAATGTCAAATGATTTTAAGTTATAACCCTTCAATCCTAAAATTTGAGTGGGAATTTACCTACATTGGAACTTTAAATGTGCATTCTTGGGAAATCACATATCCCAAGTCCACCCACTCCAAAATTCAACTCCTTTGATCCACAGAGCACAATATTTCATGTGCATATGTAATGTTAAGTATTTTGGCTCTAGACATATGGGCCTTTTATTTAGTGGAGCTGGAGGAGTTACTCCAAGAAGTTTAGAATCTACATATACAGAAAACTTTGTAGATGAATAACAATGCATTTCAAAGATATATCTGCACCTAATTGTGAATATATGCATATTAATTTTAAATAATTATTATATTCATGTTAATTTATTATAATTATTTATTATGAACTTTCTTAATCAAATGATGCTGAAAGTCAAGTTATGATTAAGTGGTATTCCATTTTTTAAATGAACATTTACTTTTATTTAAATTAAAATATCATTTACTTTTATTTAAATTAAAATATCAGAAAATGATGAAGATCACTATATTACATCAGTGGTATTACATGTAAACATGGGTAGAGTAAGAATGTATCAATTACCTCATTTTAATCAAGCCAGGAGAAGATGAACCACTATGAATAATTTTATGATTATTCATATACTGATTTATTATAATTCACATAAAGTATAAGATACATAATTAGTGAACATATTGAAAGAGCAAAAGTAAGTCTACAGTTATATGATCACAATCCACAGTCCATTGCATTTTACCAGTGAATCCAAACTCCACACACATTATCCTAAATTAGTATTACAATGTACAGTCTAATTTCACTGTTAAATTTATGTTCTTAAACCTATAGCTCCTGTGGAACAAAATAGCTCTTTTAGTGTCATTCATTGTACTTTATATATAGTTACTTTGTAACTACAGCATGCCCTCTGCATAGGTTGGCATGAAAAAAGATTACTTTTAATGTAGTAAAATGAAAACAAGAAAAAGTAAGTTTTAGAAGCAAAATATGAAAGTGCTTTGCTCTCTTCATTTGCTTTATCCATAGTTCACTGCTTGGCAATTTCAGAGCCTGTGACAGGAAAACAACACCCGGCCATTCAGTCTTCCTTTCTTTGTAGCTAAAAGCCTTAGCAATCCCAGAGTTTGAGTACCTGAATATTGTTTTTATACAAGAGGATCAAAAAAAGCAAGCCAATGAAGGATCTCTCCTTGCAAGTGAATGGTCAGGGTAAATAGCAAGAGTATGTCCACTGAGCCCTGTGGTTGGCCTGTAATGGAATGCTATGTGCAGTGTAAGACACTCCAGGGTGGCATTCTCTGGGTGAAAATTAAAAGCATATTTGTAAGGTGATTAGCTGGATTTGTCAAAACAAGCCTATGATATTCCTTTGTAAATCTGCTGCAGCAAAACTAAAGTACTTCCAAAAAACATAAAAATATGCATTTATAATATAGGAAACTAAGAAAAGGCTTGCTGTTTATAGGCATCAATGAAATCAGATAAACATGCATGATCAAATTTATCCTAAACAAAGAAATTGAGAATCCTTAACATAAAAAGCAAGTCACTGGGAAGTTAGGAAAAGGAGGTTTCTCTATACCAAAAGTTTTATTTTTTTAAGTCCATGTACATTTATTTCTTTTTTATAGGGTTGATTTTTCACTTTCCAATTCCCCTTAACCAAACATCAAACTTACTTCTTAGCCTATTTATCCAGTCAATTAAAACATACAGGGAGCTCATATTACTAACTGTTCTCTTCTCATTTATGTAAATATATTTATATTAAGATACAAGAACATTAAAGAAATGCAGCTTTATAAAGCTATGACACATGGGGGATTGCCTCCCCCTAAAGAACATTAGTAATTATTGCAACCAGAAAATTCCAAACAGTACTGTTATCTTTATATTCTCATTTCTTCTTTTTTACTTGCTATTCAAACCCATATACTGCTGTTAATAAAGTGATAGTTGAGAGCAGCTTTCTGGTCAATTGACCCAATTCAAGTGGCAGCATCGAGTTTGTTCATGTATGCTTGTTTGTGTACTCTTTGTATTCGAAACAGAAACTCCTAAGTACTCAGGGGCATTTTAAAAAAGCAATCTCTTTAAAACACTCTCACACACAAAATCCTTAGTTACCACTCCTTGAATGTTATTCAAAAGCAACTATTTTTTTAATTACTTAAGACAACTATATTCCCATATGAGTACTCCTAAAAAACCAAAACTGAGTAGTGAATGAAAGTGGCAACCAAAGCCTTTAATTTGTCTATGTGGCTTAAACACTGAATGATATCACCTACCAGCTAACTGTAATTGGTACTAGAAAGTGTCTATAAAGATTTACAATTATGGCATGAGAAGAAATATCCTGCTAGATTTGTAAGACTTAGGGGAATCCTTAATAATGATAATTTCATATATTTCCAAGGCATAGCATGGTGGTTAGCACTTAGACACACATCATACTCTTTCTTTAGAATCACATGTAACTATCCTATTTTTTAAATGATTATCTGGAATTCTGAGAGGTCAAGTGCAGTGTCAGAGGTCACAAGGCCAGTAACTAACAAGAGACTGAAGAGCAACTCAAGCCCTCTGACTCAGCCCAGAAGTCTACAGTGCCTTGATGTCTCAGAGACATCCTCTTTGAGATTCCTGATACGACTAATGGAAATAGGATTGGAATTTAATAATAAAAATGCTGACAGGAACTTAACTATAGTTGCCCAAATGGTTCCATTATAATTATGCTTTATGACTTGAACATCATCAGAAAACTTGCTACTTTTAAATTTTACTAATCAACACCTCTTCTATTGCCACAAATTATAGTCTGCTTTGTAAAAACACAAGATTTATCAAACTCTAAAGATCATATCTGTTGTAAGACAAAGTATACCTCAAATATTTCGGTGTATAACTGATTAAAAGATTCTGAAATATAAATCTTAAATTAATCTTCCAAAATGTTTTATCTATTAGTCAACCAAAATAATTCTGATTTGTTCAAATATATTGCAAACATAATTTTTTCATTTAAGCTTTTTCCTAGTTATAGGAATACTGTCACTATATGTCTGCTAAATTTCCTGACTTTGCTGAAGCAACTGGTCAGGAAAGAAAATTAGTAGCTTCCATATTCATAAATGGTATTTCTTCTTTTTTTCCTAATTTTTTCTAATCTAACCACATAACTTGGGCTGACAATACAGCAATAAAGTAGAAGAATAGATATTATATTTTACATTACTCACTGCCTTCATGTTTAAATGCTTTCCTATTAAGCAAAGCTTTTTATTATTGATTTGTAGGATACTTAAGGAAAATGCCATAACCTGCCATGGTTACATAATCCTCTTCCTAGAGAAAGTAACAGGTTATAAGGAGCCATTAAAATGATTGAAACTATCTTTCCTAATGTGAGTATAGGCAGTGTTCAAGTAAAAAGATAGAAATTACATATTTTTTTCATGATCACTATCTTTTTATATAGACTTCCTTTTCCATTTTGCAATTATTTCCATCCCCTACTTAGCTTAGGAAACCTCCAGAATATGCCCAGTTTAGTAACCTATGTGTGGCTTAAGTCAGAAAACAACTGAGGAAGTCATTTATAAAATATTAAAATAAGGGATACTGGAAAAATCATTGCAGGCTATATTTTTGCACATAGTTGAAGACTAACAGCCTGGAAGCAGCCGTTGTGTTACCCTGACCCCTGAAGGAAGGAATCAGGAGTTAACTTCACATTCAATTTCCTACACAATATAAACACCAAACCTCCAAATCCACTGGCACAATATATCAATGTTTGGGCATGTCCTACTGAAATAAGAAAGTCACCTCAAATATCAGACCTCAAAATTTAATTCTACAATTCCACCATTCTGATTTGAGGTGAGCAAACCTTTTCAAAGTTTCTTAGTGGGTGTCTATATCCTGCACCTGACTCTATAAGATTGTAAGGAAATGGACAATGAGATATAAAAGAAAAATAGAAAGAATCATCTCATCTACCTGATAGAAAAGTCATTTAGCTTTCTTTGTAAAATAAATGTAAAGGAACTTTGGTAATAGCACGACTGGATGATAAGATTTAATTGAACAGGGTTAGAATGTCAGCAGTTTCAATTTTTGTTGAATGTGTGATCTATTGAGAAGAAAACAGATCCTAAAACAGCAGAAAGCCAAAAGAAGCTGATGTGCTCCTACTTTTAAAAAAACCACAGCTCCAAATTAAGCCTGAGGAAAAAAATGACATTTTATTCTGCAGTATTCCTTCCTCTGTACAATGAGCACAGTACATTTCTCTTCTCATGGTAAAAGTCTCTGGCGACTGCAACATGTCTTTTAAAGCATTTGCTAAGTAAAACTTGAAATAGACTGCTTTTTATTTCTTGCATTCATAATAATAATGAATGTGATGCCATTTATCTTTTAATTCAATAGGATAGTGTTACCTTTAAAGGTTTTTACTTCTCTTTTCCCAGAGGGTTAAAATGGCCCAGAAAGAGGTTGTCATGGCAAAGATAAAGGTACAAAGCGCTCATTTCTGACACACCATGGAAACAATCATCATTTTTTAATGAGAGATCAACCAGACTAAAATCTGCATCAAGCTTTACCAGAAAAAAAAAATGCAAGAGAGGACACTAAATAGTCATTATGTTCACAGTCTTCATTTCAATGGATTTAACTTTCCGCTCAGTTCGGGTCACATATTTCAATCACAGAAAAAAGATCTATGACCTTGGCTGGAATCATCAGCCCCAGTCACTCAATGGGACACTTGTGAAACATTGCGGACACATTTTGACTCTCCATGGGTGTGGCTAAAATTGCTCCTGTCCAGCCCAAAGCGATCTGTGCTATCCCTCAGAAACTAACTGAGAAAACTCATGCTAAATTCGCCGCAGAGATCAAGGTTTACAGGACCCTTGGAGCTAATCTCTATCTGCCCTCCTCCTCTGTTAGCTGTTACAAGCCTTCAAAAGTTAACAGAGTGATGGAGCCTTTCTCTATACAATCATTTCATCTCACTATCGTTGACTGAAGCTCACTGATGTAATGAAGTTACATAATCACCGATTATGCACGACTTCCATCCATCTTCCTACATATCCACATATATTCTCCCCTCCCCTTTGGATCAATCTACCAGGTGAGATTTATAACACATGTAAATGCTCCATTCTCTCATCATAGGTACTGAATATGGGACTTTAGCATTGCAGTACAGTGCACTGAACCACGTCATCAATATCGATTTTTTTAACCCATTTCCCAGGCAGAATATGCTTAAGAATCCTTAGTGCTCTAGTCTCTAACTTTTCACCAAAAGGGTAAAATAGCAGATAGGACACATCTTCAACTTAAGGTTAAGGGAAGTGTGTAATTGCCTGCATTTCTCAAGCTGGCTGCATTGCAATAAAAGGATAATCTCTGCTTTCAGACCTTGGACTCCCCTGCACGTGGGTCGCAGCTTCAGCTATTTAGGGTACTGGGTAAATAATTACATTATTGGGCAATTGAACTTGAGAAAGAAAGCGCTATGGTGATATTTAACATAACATCGCCCTCTTCTTTATTTTAGTCATCATTTTCAGGTTTTTTTCCCTTTTTTTCCCCCCCTTTCACTCCAAGTGATATTCCAATAGATAGAAAAGTAGTCCAGGGCACTTAATAATCTCCAATAACCATAGCCCAGAGAACAATTAACAATGATTATCGCCTTAAAGTTTAGGAACTTGACAAGTGGGATGTTCGTGGTCCCATTGCGGCTGTGAAATGCAGCAGAATGCTGCACTGAGTGGAAAACATATTTCTTTTAATGAATAAAGAGTAGGTCGTTTCATTTTAAATGGGGCTCTTCAGTTAGTGTTCCTTTTACTGCTGCTACCCCTTCAGAACGCAGGAGCCACAAATATTGCATCCAAACAAAGAGCGTCTACCCAGAATTAATTCAAGACACTCTTCCAGATCAAAATAATTGGGAGGAGGAAGAGTGATGCTTTGATTTATTTTCAATTATACTCAGAATACAGGCACACGTACATACACACACGCACATGCACACACACCAACACACCCAACTGCAGTTATTCCATTCAGTGCCAATAACGGCCACATCACAGCCATCAATGCGATGCAGCAATCATCCAAGTCACCCATTCCCATTACAAATGCCCAAGTTTGCTCACACCACTGATGGCTTTGCATATATAAAATGACCTTACCCACAACAGTCTTCCAAATTATTCTTCTCTGGATATCAGTGGATAAGGTAATTGCTGGTCATCACAATGCGTATTCAGAAAAATCCACGTTTTACTCCTGTGTTCTTTTTCTTGTTTTTGCTAGCAATTAATATCGTGAACAAGATACCCATTCACAAATGCCAAGTTCACCATAAAAGCAGATAATTCCATACAGATCTTCCCTACAAGACTGTCTCCAGTTAGTTCTCAAAGTGCCCGATTGTTTGGTGAAGATACAATCCAGGTGCAGAGCAGGGGGGGAAAGACTAGGAGAAAAAAGAAGAGGCAGATAGAATAGGAGAGACTGAGAGAGAAGAGAGCATGAAAAAAAGGGGAGATCAAAAAAAATTTTTTAAAAGAAGGAAGGAAAAAGGCTGATAAGTGAGGAAGTCTGTGAGCTCTATGACAAGAATCGGAGTCTTGCTTGCAAATCTTCTGGATACATGTAGCCTTTCAAATCTTCCTGGTCCCCAAGTAAAATTTCCAAATCCGGGATGCAGCCATAAGAAAGAATCCTATGTATATTTCACAAGTATCCCGCAATAACAGATCCGACGGGGTTTTCCTTGTACAGTACTGCTATGTGAAAGCACACAACCCCTGCTGTTTGGGAAGGTGTCTCCTGGGTCCTAGCTCTCTTCAGCAGCCCCCAAAAATGATTTTTCAAAAGAGAGTGGGGGAGAAAAAAGCAGCTTTGCGTTTGTCTTGAATGATGCTAATTCTGAGCGAAAACGACAAGCAAACCACGAACAGCACGAGATCTTGATTAATAGACACAATCCCCTCAAAATATCCCAGGGAAGAAGGAGTGAAAACAAGAAAGAGAAACTGCAATGCATAAATGATTCCAGTGTTTCTACAAGATCGGTTCATTTGATTGAATGCATTCTCTGGTTTGCTGCAAGTCATAAAGAGGATAGTATTACTGCCACCCAATGGATATTTTAGTACTAGCCAATCTACAGACAGCCACCGCTCTGCGAGTTTTAGTTTTCAGAAGACCGAAGAGGAAGGAGGGTAGCCTGGGAATCTTTTGGAAACGACCCTAGGATGTATAGAATAACGGGAATCCGTCCTTCCAGGCAAAGTGGACCCGGAAATTTGGATGGTTACCCAGTCTTGCGTTAGTCACCTTAGAATTATGGTTCCATTTCTCTAGGAAGCAGAAAGGTACAAAGAGCGATGCCTAGGCTGACACTCATAATAACCTCCTTTTCATTTCTTCTTTTTGAACCGATTTATATTGCGCGCGATCTCTCAAATCTGGTTCTGAGTATCACTTTAAGGCGGGTTTCGAAAGGGAGGGGCGTGCAGGGGCTGCTCCAAATCTCAGGTGGCAAGGTGATAATTGTTTCTAAAGGGCAGTTTTGCAAAGTGCTTGTGTCTGTATTGGTATGTAAACTGTGAGTCCCTCAGGCAGTAACCCTCCCCTGCGCTCTTTCAGTTTGGGGAGGAGCAAAAATCTTCCCTAAGAGAGTGGGGCTTGGAAGTAGAGTGCTTGTGGAAGGCTCACTGGGAGTGGGGGCAGGGAGGTGGGATGAGGAGCGAAGAAGAGGGGGTTGAAGAGGATCGTCCTCCCACCCGCGGTCTAATAGCGTTCCCTACAAAAGAGTTCAGTTCGCTGCGGTTTTCTGAAATGGATTTGTGATGAAGAAAGAGGGACAAAGTACTGGCAAATAAATTAGGATATTGGCTCAGTTTAAGGTTCTTGTCCTTTTACCTTGGGATAGTACACTATACACTTGTGATTCTGTGTTTCTCAAAGTTTAATGTATGCAAATCACCTGGTTGTATCCTTAAAATGCAGATTCTGATTCAGTAGCTCTGAAGCGAGCTGAGAGTTTTCGTTTCTAATAAACTGGTTGGTGGACGATAATAATGCGGTGGGACTATGGACTACACATGTCATAGCAAGACCCTAGGGAAGTGTGCATATTTACACTGCTCCCACAGTGATTGGTTCTGACTGTGAAGTAGGCAGGGCAGAAAGGGTAGAGAAATGCTTTTCCAGTTGCCATATCTATCCCCTTCCCATCCTTTAACCTTTCCAATAACCCCTCCTGTAGTTCCCATTCTTGAAAACCTTAACCCACTCTCCAATGTATTCCACAAGTTTTTATAATGGAAGCATTAACAGGATAAACCAGAAAACAGAAGAATAGCCAAAGCATTGGCCCTTGAGAATTTACTGTATCTTCATTAAATTTAGGGAGTAAGACACAAGTTGAAGATAAAGGAAACATTTGCAATAAATAGGTAATATGTGAACTAAACTAACTGCAAGCTAAGCTGGGGCACAGGTGAGGATGAATGAGGACTGGTAGACTAGGAGGAAGTCTGTATTTTTTTATATTATTGCATTTTTATACCTTTATTTGCTGAGGATCGAACCCAGTGCCTCACGCATGCTAGGCAAGCACTCTACCACTGAGCTACAGTCTCAGCCCAGAAATCTGTATTTTGAAAGAATGTGCATTAAACTGAACTTTCCAATCTAAGCAGAGGGAAGATGTGGTTAAAGTGTGCAGGAAAGTGTTACATGATTTCTTTGAAGGAACTCACCCAGGTTAAACTCCTGTGCTCTCTTATCGCTGCTCCTTCCCAACATACTATATATATATTGGTAAGGTAAAGACAAGAGATGAAAAGGAAATATATTAATCCCTCTCCTAGCGAGTGATCCATATTTTCTACACCTTCTAGCACAGTCCTTTTGCTGACCCACTTTAGTGCAGAAAGAGACCTCAAATATACTGGAGGGGACACAATTAAGAAATTCAGTCACTTGAGTGAAAGTCCTGGACTGTAGGCTCAAATCCTATATTTGAGTCTAAATCCTACTTCTAAATAGCCATGATTACCCACGGGAATCACTAATCTTTCTTAGCCTCAGTTTCCTTGTCTGTAAAATGACAGTTGAAAACTAGTTGCCAAGATGTTTTCCAGTTCCATATGGGACAAAATTCATTCATCTATCCGCAGTGCTTCTGAAAATCAGTCTGTTAATGTACACAGAACACGCATTGAAACTGGTACCTTCACATGGGTTGCAGAGAGCATCTATTGCCTTAAAGACACAGGTGAATATTTGACCATATCAATCCTATTGCAAGAGATGAGTTAAAACGCTTTCTCTTCAGATCCAGCGAGGGAAGTGTTTGTTTGAATGGGAGGTGAAGCATTGTCTATTCCTGGATCCTACAGAGCCAACTGTGGGCCTCGCTGTTTGTTGCCATGGGATCCTCTTTGTGCGAACTGTCTTGAACTGTGTGGGAACATTTCCCTCTTGCCTCCCTTCAGTTCTCTAACTCTTCTGAAGATGTATGTCAGAACAAGATGTTGCTGCATTATTGCCAATTAAGACTAACAGCAGCTGCAAGGTGCATCTAATTAAGAATTTTAATTACTTTACGGAATTCTTATTTGCAGATGTTTAGAGCATTAAACAATGCATTGTAATGCTATTTTAAAATCTGAAGGAAGTTGACCTCCCTCCAAAAGGGGGAGAACTATAGGACTCAATCATGGGTGTTTAAAAAAAAGAAAGCTTTTGACATGGGAAGTATGTATACACCTTCACACATTATTTGAGAATATGCAACATTATATTCAGGATAAGGAAATAGTGTGCATATCTATAAGTAGCCTTTTTTGCTAAATGCAAAAAAAAAACAAGTAAATCTCAAAACACACAAAAATTTAATAATTTGCTACTCAAGTACAAACCTTGTAGGTTACATAGTTCTCAAATGTTCTGTTCTTTTCTTTGCCAGTAACAGTATAGTTAACAGTAAGTTTGGCACTGCAGTATGGGGATTGTAGGCTACAATGCAAAGCATTATGGGGTTTGTAGTAAAAACTGGCTGCAGATCAATCCATGCTTGTAGCTTTTCTCAGTTGAAGAAAGCACTCTTTAATTCTCTGGCAATAAGAAAGAAGAGTACCACAATATTTTACATCAGATTAATGAAATAAAGTTGGTATTACTGGGAGTATGAAATTAGAGTTTAGCTACAGTAATATTCTGACTGAGGAGGAGAATATAATAATATCTACTTTATAAGCCACAAAATAACCTGAGTGAGCTATTTCCTAATATTACTTTGTGTGAGGTTTAAAAACCACATTCATTGTTTTAGTAGTAAAAAGCAAGGACCTATTGAATTTGGTATTTATGAAAGAGAATTGTGAACACAGGAAATGAACTCAAATTCTTATTGATTCTACCTTTAACAATTGGTAGCCTAAGTTTAACTTTTCACACTTCACATCATTCCCCAGTGAAGTACAGGAGAATTTTATTTGACCTACCTTTTTAAGTATTTTGTTATATAAATTTGCTCTGAATATTCAGAGAAGCTCTTTATTTTAATGAACTCTTTAAGTTTAGACTATCCTCAAGGCATGAAAATATGTCTAGAGTGGGTTATTTCAGTTTGTTTAATTAATTTTGGATATATATACACATGTATATAAATTAAGAAGTTGTAATTCAGTTCATTTTTGTATGCAGCTGATTCTAGGTAAATAAATACATGATTTACAGAGGTTTTGATTTGACTCTATTGGCAATTTATTTCAAAGTTCATTAAACATTTTTGTGTGATATGAATTAAGGTCTAGCTCCTCAGAAATACTGCATGAAATCAGCCCCCTTTTGTTATGAAGGCTAAAATACACCTCTTCAAAGTCTCTCCCATCTGTGAAAGTCTCCATTATTATGCTAAGTTACTTAGAAGGTATTTTATACCTGAGGTTGCTTCCTTTTCTCTTTCTCTTCTTAAAGAGGCCTCCATCCACAAAAAGCCTCGCTAAAGCAAACTATTATTATGGACATGAATAAATGCAAAATCAAGTACCCTTCTTTTTCAGGTCTTTTGCCAGCAACATTCATTTGAACCCACCACCACATATTCTCAAATGAGCTACAGACAATGACTTGAGCATTTCAGCAAAATTCCACCATAAAGTTCAGGAATAATAAAGATTGCTATGAAAAAGCAAACAGCAACAGGAAAGAAAAATGCCATGCCTGCTTTTCTTTCAGATTTCTAAGTTTTGAATCATAAAAATATACAAATATATATCTTCTTGAATGCAGTTTACATTATTGTTCATACTGTGAATATTTCTTTTATGGTCATAAAAATAAAAGCAATGCCCCAAATGAAACACTATGTACATAAGCGATGCAAATGCATCCCCGGTGGAAAGCCGGCTGGCTGCTGGTGGGAGGGTATATTTATACAGTGCCTTTCATTTGGAAGGTTCCCAAAATGATTTGCAAACTGTATGTAGAGGAATTGCTCACCATGGAAATTCACCCACTTCCAGGAGAGAATGCAGAAGTCATTTCATGCTGACAATCAGTTTAAATAAAACCACAGAACAGTATTTCAGGTAGGTAAAATATTAATATTATAATTGATTTGGGAAATGTGCACCAAAAACCCACTACATGCCAGGCATGGTTCAAGATACTGGGGGTATTATTGTTGTTATATCTAGTTAGGTTCCCTGCTCTCCTAAAGCTTATATTTTATTGAAATCTGACCCCAGAACTTTAGAGTTAAAAGCCCTGTTTCCTGGTGAATTTCTGATCTCTGCATATAGTTCTACTGAAATAGAACACTTGCTACTTTTTTGTGTTTATTTATATCGGGCTTCATGATATCCAGGACACATGACCTATGGCAATACCTTCCACTTTAGATTGAATACACAAAAAATAGCTTCAGATATATGGTTGAAGCAGATAAAATGACAATAACATTTCCTGCACTGAATGATTTGGAAAGTGGTAGGATAGAATTCATACTCTTCTGGGTTTGGTAAATTAAATGAAATAGTATTGATGTAAATATATGGAAGATTGCTTCCTCCAAAGTGATTCAGGGCACTTCATGGTAATTAAGGCATAAAAAATAGTTTGGTGAAGGATGAGAACAGCGTAAGCGAATGTTTCAGAGTATGAAGTATAGAATCAAATCGCAGTGTCTCCTAAATTAACCAGATGATTAATATCTTTCAAATGAGAACAGAAAAGGAGAAGAAGGTAAGGATGGCACTGTCAAAGTTCAGCCCAGACCCACTCAGGTTCTAGCTGTGCGTGCTCACAGTCATCACCCCCTTCTCTGAGTTTACTTCTAAAGGCCAGCACCTGGGTCCTCTTTTTACAATTCCTCTTGGGCTACTGGTGCTGCGTGTCCAGCCTTTGATGAGAGCAGGAAGTGCCTGGAGTTTAAAACTCTCCTCCACTTTACCCAATGACTAACTGATGTAGGTGGATGAAACTCTGGCTCTTTTTCCTATAGTTCAGAAAAACTCTGGGGTGCAATTTTACATTCTAAGCTTTCCTGTGGGTATCAAGCTGAGGCTAGGCATGTGCTAAGAAGTCATGACCTTGGGCTGGGGCTGTGGCTCAGTGGTAGATTGCTTGCCTAGCAAGTGTGAGGCACTGGTTCTATCCTCAGCACCACATAAAAATAAATAAATGAATAAATAAATAAAATAAAGGTATTGTGTCCATCTACAACTAAAAATATTTTTTTAAAAGTCATGACTTGGCTTGATTGGGGGAAACTTAAAAGAGAGGGTAACAAATAATCATAGAGGTTCCATCATTGGCTTTCAAACATTTAAACTGTGTCACTAGAAATAGAAATGTTTGTTCATTTATCCATTTATCTATCATTTATCAATGACACACTATGTGCCAGACAGTGCTGGGAATCTAGTCAAAGGTAAGGCACAGTCCTTGTCCTTAAATAGCTCACAGCTAGCATTAGAGACACATAAACAACACACATGATATATAATGTATTAAGTACCATAAAAGAGACTTGAATTTAGTCTAAAAGAATCAGGGAACACTGGAAGGAGAAGGAATTTTTTTCAGTGACCTTGAAGAATAAGCAAAATAAAAATCACAAAATTAGTGAAGACCAGGAATAAAAAGCAACATCTAAGTGGGCCAATAATCTTGTATCTAGAAGAGAATTTAACATTGGTTTTGGTAGTAGAACTCAAAAGTGTTTAAAATCATAGAATCAATTTTTGAAAGGGCTCTAGAGACAACCTTGAATAATCTCTTAATTTTAGACAGAAGAAACTGAGTCTCACTCTACCAAATGACATAGTTATTTAAGCTTATACAACTAGGGAGTGGTAGGAGTTCTCTTCAGGCATGACTCAGCCATATTGCCTATCAGCCTTTTCTTTAAAGAGATAAGTTGAGGACATAATGGAGATACCTGATATTATAAGACCTGGTTTGAATGTTGGCCTATCACTATATGGCCTTGAGAAAATTCCTTACCTTTTCTGAGTTTCGATGTCTTCCTATAAAAAAAAATGCAGTTAATAGGACAACCTACCAGGGATGTTGTAGTACATATACCCAGCATAGTGCCTAGGACATGGTATAAAATGAGATGTGTTATGCTTTGTTTTAGCTTTTAAATTTTGTTTTCATTTCTTTTCTTTACCTGTCAGAGAGTGTTATTTACAGTAGTGTAAATGGAATTGGGATTTTTTCATTTTTTGGTGTGTGTTGGTTTTATGTTTGTTATGCTAGGCTATAGAGCTGAAGAGAACCAGATATTCAAGTAAGACAGCTTTTTTTCTTAATAACCTGGGGTTTTTAGGACTAACCTCATTTGACTACAACTCATGCGTATTACTGATAGATCATCTCAGGACCAGTTTAATTTTGTTCAGCGCAACCTAAGTTGGTGAGTCTGCTTTCTTCAAACAGCTAATTATAGTAATAGTGACCATAATACTGAATATATATTTGTCAATTAAAGAAGTCTGATTTATACATATCACAAAATAGGACACCCAAATGGCAAATTAAGGTATATAAAAATGTAAGTGACTTCATTGTACCCAAGGGTAATGTAAATTTAATCCACCATGGAACATTATGATACATTCATCAGAACGTTTAAAATGAAACCATGGACGATAGAGAATATGGGTGTAGAGTTGGAGCAAATGGAACTTACCTCTACTCATAATGGAAGTAGAAATTGCTTCAACCTTGGGAGACTTTTCAGCAGTGCCAGTTAAGTCTGCACCTATGTATAATCCTTGAGACCAACAATTCCATCTAAGGTATATACCCAACACAAATGCATACCTATGGTTAAACAAAAGCATGTATTAGAAAGTTGAAAGCAGCTTATTCAAAAACGTTCCAATTTGAAAACTCCCAAATTTTATCAGCAGTAGAATGGCTGAATAAATTGTAGTTCATCCATACTAGGATCTATGATAAAGAATTAAAACAATCTATAGCTACCTGCAACAATATTGTATCTCACAAACATAATGTTGAGAAAAATGATCCAGAAACAAAAGAGTACATACCATAAGGTTGTATTTATAGAAAGGGCAAAACTAATATAATCTATACTGTAAGACATAAGAATAGTAGTTGTCCTCGGTAGGAATGCCAGCAAGAAAGAATTATAAGACGGGTTTTGGGAATGCTATATAGGTTCTAGGGTTTTTGATCCAAGTTTTTGTTATTTGGTGTATTCATAGAATGGAAATTCATTAAACTGTATGCTGATGTGTAGTTATATATACATTTCATATTTCAATAAAAAATTCACAAAGTTTTTTTATTAGACCTTTATAGTTATACATAGTAGTTGGATTCATTTTGATAAAATCATACATGCAATGGAATTTCATTTCAGTCCTCATCTCACAACTTTTCCTCCCCTTTTACCTCATCCTAGTCTCCTTCCTCTACTCTACTGATGAAGAAGTTTGTTTAAATACCAGAAGAAAACCCTCATGTCAATTACATTAAAAAGATGCAATAAAAATCACAAACCATGGGCTGGGGTTGTGGCTCAGCAGTAGAGTGCTCACCCAGCATGTGCGAGACACTGAGTTCAATCCTCAGCACCACATTAAAATAAATAAAATAAAGACATTGTGTCCTACTACAACTTAAAAAAATTTTTAAAAATCACAAACCATAGGCAGATATATGTGAAAGTCGAATATTTTATCATGTTTACCTATGAGAGGTGGGTCTTCTAGTGAAATGAACGTAAATATCTAGTATCTAATCATTTTAACATATGTTTTCAACACAAGTGGGGTTTTCTTTTGGAAAATAGAAAAAGAACAAGATAATTAAGATAACCATGTGATAATTAAGATAACCATGTCTGACTTGTGTTTTTTTGTTTGTTTGTTTTGTTTGTTTGTTTGTTTGTTTGTTTTTGTTTTTGGCACTGGGCATTGAACCTGGGCTCCTTTACCACAGGGTTACATCTTTAGTTGTTTGTTTTCTTTTCTTTTTTTTTCTTTTTTTGGTACTGGACATTGAACTCAGGGGCACTCGACCACTGAGCCACATCCTCAGCCCTATTTTTTTGTGTTTTATGTAGAGACAGGGTCTCACTGAATTGCTTAGCACCTCGCCATTGCTGAGGCTGGTTTTGAACTCGCGATTCTCCTGTCTCAGCCTCCCTAGGTGCTGGGATTACAGGCTTGTGCCACCGCATCTGGCTTGTTTGTTTTGTTTTTGTTTTTAGAACTTAATTTCTTATTTGTTCTTTTTAGCTATTCATGACAGTAGAGTATATTTTAACATAGCATACATACATGGAGTATAACTTCTCACTCCTGTGGTTGTACATGATATGGAGTTACATCGATCGTGTATTCATATATAAACATAGGAAAGTTATATTTTAAGACAAAGTCTCACTAAATTTCCTAGACTGACCTTAAACTTGTGATCCTCCTGCCCCAGCCACCTGAGTCAGTCACTAGGATTACAGGAGTGAGCCACCAGTCTCAGCCATGTCTGACTTTTTAATATCAATCAAAATTTTGTTCAATTCTTTTGTGAAATGATACTAGCTAACATTATGTAGTACTTATTATGTGTCAGGCATCTTTGAAAACATATGTGCTAATTCCTTTAATCCACCAAAAAAATAGGTACTTGGTTATGGTTAATATCCAGATAAGAAAATCAAGGTTTGCTCAATGTTTCACTGTGGCCAAGTTAGTAATTGTACCTTCTCTTACTTACTTCCTTATATGTTTCTCTTAATATTTGATTATTTTCTCTATGTTATATTTAAAATCATTAATTTGCATTTGGCTTCTGTCTTGCCTTTATTGTTTTGATATTCCTAGTATCTCAAGCTGCACACTAAAGAGTTAGTAGAAGCTTAGCAAAATTTCTACTGCACTGTTTTTCCTAGCATAGTCTATAGACTCTTGGTTTGGGTATTTCTTCGCTCTTTTTGCCTTTTACCTGTAGATCTAAGTGAATTATTATGTTTCTGTTGAATGCGGGGAAACATGATGCAATTATAGCTTTCAGAGCAAAAATGTTAATATTTCAACTTTATAGACACCTAAGAATTGTATGATGAAGAGTGTGTTAGCCTTATGTAAATACCAGTATGGCTTTCTGAACTTTTTTTTTCTTTTCATTTTTAGGATACTGGAGATTGAACACAGGGGCCCTCAACTGTAATCCTTTGCTGGGATTGTAAGTGTGCACCACCTTGCCTGCCTTGTTTTTGTTTAGTTTTGTTATTTATTTATTTTTTACTCTCTCCCTTACTTCCGCTTGAGCCAGGACATGAATCTAATCATGGTATTCCATAACACAGCATACCAGTGTGGGGTAATTAGAGCTCCAAATTTCTGACCAGAGAACCAAACAAATGAAGGCAGAAAACCAGAGACAAACACCAGGGAGATTTGCCAAGATGGTGGCCCAAGCCTGTAATCCCAGCTGCTCAGCCGAGTGAGGGAGAAAGATCACAAATTCCAGGCAACTAGAGTCATAGCCTGGGCAACGTAGATAGACTTTGTTTCAAAGTAGAAAATTAAAAGTAGTGAGGTTGTAGTTAGGTGGTAGAGTGCCCTTGAGTTCAATTTCCAGGGAAAGAAGGAAGGAAGGAAGGAAGGAGGGAGGGAGGGAGGGAGGGGAGAAAGAAAGAAAAGGAGAAAGGGAGGAAGGAAAGAAAATAACAAAGAGATTTTAGGGAGGAAGAACTCAGGAAATTGACTGGTTTTTTTTTTAGAAACTCCAAACAGCTGGGATTTTTATCTAAGGTTATACATATACAGACTAGATCCTACTTAATATTTTATCTGTAATTATATCTCCCATCACAATTGTAATGCATTTTATCTTCTTTTTTTATTTATTTATGCTAGTCTTTTGATATTGATTGCTTTCCACTTTCTTTGGATTTCTTCTGTCATATTCTAACATCTTAAAATGGATACTGAAGTCATTAATTTCAAGGCTTTCTTCTTTAATATTAGTGTTTGTGTCTATAAATCTCCTTCAAAGGACTTTAACCATATCTAATGAGTTCTAATGTCTAGTGTTTTCTGCATCATTCTTTTTCTGCTAGTTTTAAATTTCACTGTGATTTTTTTCTCTAAGAGTTACTTAATGCTCTGTGTCTTTTATATTTTCATATATTCAGGGATATATTTACTTTTAAAAGTTATCCTCTAACATAATTGTATTATGGTTAGATATGAGATCTGAAAATTTTGATGCTTTCATTATTGTTATATGAACTTTTTATAAATGCTCCACACATGCATGAAGTAATTGTATAGTCCCTAATAGATGCAGACATAATTATATGGGAACTGTCTCTCTCTCTCTCCCTATCCCCAATTAACAATCAAGCTTGGTAATTGTGTTACTTGTTAATTGTGTTAGCTGTTTTTCTTCTTTATATTTGCTGAGATGTTCATTTGAATCCTGTGAACAATCAAGAGAGATGTGTTCAAATTCTCCATCTTGGCAGCAGGTTTATTACTACAGTGCTGTTGATTTTAATAGTGTACACGTTTGAAATTGTTATCCTTGGTGAACTGAATAGAAATTTTTTATGTTGTACCTTTCTCCACCCCTGTATTTTTTGTGTGTCATTTAATATGACAGCTTTCCTCAAACTTTTCCTTTCAACATTTTTGTGTGTGCCTGCTGAGGACTAAACTCAGGGCCTTGGGCATGCTAAACAAGCACTTTACTCTGAGCTTAATTCAAGATGCTATTTCAACTTTCATGTGCCCAAAAGTTTTAGGTGTCTCACATAATTTAAATCTGGGCTTTTTAACTAATTTATACGCCTATGTCTTTAAGCTGGTATGTTTCCTCTGTTTATATTTATTGTAATCAGTAACACTAATAGGAGACAAACAGAGGTGAATGGTGGAAACATGAAGTTAAAGGAAGAACTCCACAAAATGGACCCACTGTGCTAACCCCTACATGCTTTCTTTTCCATGAAGCAATTTGCCTGCACCCCTGCCTGGCTTAAGTGGACAGGATATGTCACATTCCTCAGCAAACTGCCTATCTGCAGGAGAAATGCAGGCCCAAAATAATGTTGATAAGAGGAAGCCAAGTTACCCTGAAGAGGGAGATTTTTGTGACCAGATCCTGAAATTCTGGGAGTAAAGGAGAGTTCCTCCTACCCCTAAAACCTGTAAGAATATATGGTTAAGAATCCAATTAGAGGGCTGGGGTTGTGGTTCATTAGTAGAGCGCTTGCCCAGCACATGTGAAGCACTGGGTTCAATCCTCAGCACCACATAAAAAATAAATAAATAAAATAAAGGTATGTGTCCATCTACAACTAAAAATAAAATTTTAAAAAATAATACAATTAGAACCATTCAGCATGGGCCAAGGTGATCTACAGTTACCATAGGAGTGGGCACTTGAAAGTTTGATATTATCCTGCTGTCAAAAGTCAAGAAGTAGGCCAGGGTGGTACTCTCTGGAAACTTCTCTGGGATCCTCATTAAAACTGGAGTATAAGAGAGAGAAACATTGTCTCTTTCTTTTCTGAGAGGACCCACTCTCTCCCTTGAGAGTGTCCCCTTTCCCTTTTCTTGTTCAAAAAACTCATTCATGTTACTTTCAGTGACATGTCTGAAATCTTTCTGACTTGATCACAAAAATCAGGGTTTGAAGAGAAGGGAGTCTCCCATTGCCTCAGTTTCTCAGAAGGTGCCAGTTCTGTAACAATAATTTCTTATTTCAATGTGTCCTTCTTTACTATATTTCTTTTTATTCCTGACTTATTTATTTTTAAATATAAGCTATGTCTCATTCTGAATAAGACAGAGGTGTTTCATCCCTTGTCTTCCTCCCTTTTTATCACCCATGATGTTGATGAAACCAATCATTTTACTTAAAATGTGGTTCAAGTACCACAGACATCAACACCACCTGTGAATTTGCTAGAATTGCAGAACTTTGGGCCCCTTCTCAGACCTTCTGAATTGGAATTTGAAGCTAAACAAGAGCTCCAGGTGTTCATATGCACAATAAACTTTGAGAGTCACTAAACTAGACTGTAAATTCTTGGGTTTTATGAATGTATTTTCACTTTTTCTTTCATCTTTATTATTTTTAAACCATAATGACCATTGCTAAGATATTTATTTGTTCATGTTTACTTCATACATCTCTTGAAACATTTACAGATTTTCCTTGCCTTTCCTTTTAGTACTTATCTAAAAGCAGTTTAAATGCATTTTTGTGTAGCAAAGCTTTTGAAATATTGTATGCCTGAAAATATTTTTATCATGTCCTCTTATTTGAATGACATTTTGTTGGATATAAAATACTATCTTCAAAGTTAATTTTCCTGCAGTCCTTGTAAAACACCCATTTGAATCCAGTGTTGTTGAAAAATCTGACATCAATCTAATTCTGATTCTTTTTTCTTTGTATGTCATTTTTTTCTTTTTTCTGTGTTTAGAATTTTGTATTTGTCTTTGCACTGTTAAATTTCACTATAATATATCCAGGTGTAGATTTGTTTTTGTTTTTGTTTGGTGTTGGGGGTTGAAGCCAGGGTCTTACCCATGAAAACCATGTATTCAACCACTGAGCAACCCCTAGATTATTGTTGGGGAACACCTTTCAACCTCTAGATTCTTTTTAAAAATTCTTCCCTTTGGCACTTTCTGAGTCCTTTTGATTTAAAGTATTTCAAAAAATTTAATTCATTCTTCAAGTGTATTCAAACATTTTTTCTCTTCTCTATTTTTTCTCTTTCTCTGATGCCTGTTTTTCTGGATATTGGCACTTTTGTGTCCATCATCCTTTAATCTTGGCTTTTCTTTTATAGTCTCCCCTATCCTTCTGTCTTCCTATGTTTGCCTTATGAAATAGCTACGCTTTTCAGAATTTCCTAATATTTTGGCTTACAGATCCATCCCCACTGTATAATACAAGAGAAGAAGGCCGCCACCCAATTCTGCTCTGATGAGGTTAGTGAGGTGGATTAGGTAAGTCTTCAGGTGAATCCCAATGGACATCCCCAAACTACAGCCAAGGCCAGCTGCTCATTACTTCCACAGGTCCTAGCTTCAATTTTCATTTCCCTCCACCTCTTAAAGAGCAGTTGCATTAACAGAAAACACTCCTCAGATAATCAACTTTCAGCTTTGATGTTAGAGGAAGAATGTGGAGAAATAAATACCAGAAGTTCCATTTTTTCCTAATTTTCTCAATTTTCCAAAAGCATGGAACTTCTGAGTGGCTTAATTTTGCTCTTGTGGGTTTCAAAATTCTTGTGAGTTTAAAATTCAATGACTCCATCCAACTCCTAAACTAAAAATTGACTATACAGACTTGGCTACTAGCTACCTAAAACCATGTTTCGGGGAAAACTTAATTCCCAAAACAGTCGAGTCTGAAAAAGGTCAAGGCTGCCAAAAAAATTCACTCTTGTTCCAATCAACACCTGAGAATAAGCCTTGGACTTCCCTTTCTTAGAGTACTGTATTTGTTAAAAACAAACAAAAAGCTCATAATTCCAAATATGTTCTCTGTCCCTTTGAGATTTATAGGTATCTCCTACAACTCTGGGGATCTTTCTCAGAGAGGCATTCCTTTGAAATGCAATCCTCAGGGCTGGGGATGTGGCTCAGTGGAAGAGCAAGTATTTAACTGGTTCAAGGCCCTGGGTTCAATCCCCAGTATCCCCAAGCCCCAAAATTTAATCAATAAATACAGGGCCTCTGACTCCCAGTGTCTGTGGGAAGGTACTAACCTAACTTCCATAAATGTCACTCATCAGGCACTAGGGCCTAAATCATATTCATTAAACAAACCTTTGACCCTCTTTATAATTTTTCACTTCTTTGATTGCTCTACTGTGGTTTGAAGCTTCTCTTACTTATTCATTCTTCCTTTAAAATACCCAGTTATCTCTGAGCAAATTGGAATTGAACTCAGCTCTCCCTCTACTGCAGAAGTTACTGAATTTTAACTGCCATTTTCACCATTTTAACTGCCTTTTCTAATTTCCAGTTTTATTCATAATTGATAACACTTCAATCCAAGATGTGAATTGCTGAAGTTGTGCAGAAGACACAAACTGAGAAGACTCAAAATTGTATTCCCATAGATTTTCTCCCTCACTCCTCCCCACATAGGCCATCACATTTTCCTCCATCAGGAAGTCCGGTGGCTTCCTGCCCCAGGCTAAACCCTGATCTTCCCTCCCCCAATTTATAACAGTACAAAAAAAATTATGCTCCTCCATTTACATCTTAAAAAGTTCTTACATTTTTCCTCTTTCCTTTATCCTGCCCTCCCTCTCTCACACTTTCTTTCTTACAGATTCCCCCTAGGGCTCTTTCCTGGAGCAGGTCTTTGGGGAACCAGCCAGAATATCCGTTCAATATATTTAGCTACACACAGAAACCTGATGAAAGAAAAAACATTCACCTCTCTCCCTTCTCTCTGAAGCATTCAGCTTTCCATACTCAAACTATGATTATAGCTTATACTGATATATACAAAATACCTTAAAATGATCTGTAAAATAAAGGCCAATTTACTCCAGATATCTGAATTTTTAAGAGAAAAACTAAATAATTAGCAGAAACTATCAATTTGTGACTCCACCAAATACATAGGTACTCCTTCTCCTATCCCATTACAAACCTCAACTCACCCTTTTCCAAGTGTGATTCTGTAGCTTCCTTTAAAATATTTGGCTTCTTCACTTATAAAGATACTTCCAGTATTTTTATATTTATATCTATTTCTCCCCACCTCCCTCCAAAGAAGAGGAAACACACATTGCTTACCTTTCCCTTTTGGGTACTAACCAGTCTCTATTAACCATTGCTACTTATTCAGTCCTCAGATAATTATTCCAAGTAAAGAAGTCCTTGCACCGACAAAATTATCTAGAACATTGTTGCTCAAATAGTGGTCAAGAGTTCAGCAGGATTGGCATCACTTGGGAGTTTTTTTTTTAAAATAGAATCTACCAGGTAATCAGGACTCAGGAGGCTAAGGCAGGAGGATCGCAAGTTCAAAGGAAGCCTCAGCAATTTAGCAAGGCCCTAAGAAACTTGGTGAGACTCTGTCTCAAAATAAAACATAAACTGGGTGCAGTGGTGCATCCCTATAATCTCAGTGTCTCGGGAGGCTGAGACAGGAGGATCATGATTTCAAAGCCAGCCTCAGCAAAAGTGAGGCACTAAGCAACTCAGTAAGATCCTGTTTCTAAATAAAATGCAAAATAGGGCTGAGGATGTGGCTCAGTGGTCGAGTACTCTTGAGTTCCTGAGTTCAATCCCTGGTACCAAAAATAAATGAATAAATAAATAGGACTGGGGATGTCACTCAGCAGTTAAGTGCCCCTGGGTTCAATCTCTAGTACTCCCCCCCCCAAATAAATAGAATCTGAATTCTGCTCCAGACCAATTGCATCAGAATCTGTGTGTTGGAGGAAGGAAGGGTGAGAAAGGGGAGGAACAGTGGAATTAAGTTTACTTAATTATACTATGTGCATGTATCTTAATAAATCACATACACAAATACACACACACATATATATATATAAAATTATAATTATATTGCACCAATTTTTAAAAAGTAAAATAGAAAACAAGTAGTATACAGGAAGGAGATGGAGGGAGGGAAGAGGGGAGGGAAAATGAAGTACTGGGGTTATGAAATGGAACGAAAATTGTTATTTGCATGTATGGATATGTCACAATGAACCTGATTATTTTGTATAACTATAATGCATTAATAAAAACATTTTAAAAATAATCCGCATGTTGAAGAAGCACTGTATAGACTTCAATCATTGAGGACTGGCAGAACTCTTTGGTTTAGGCAATGTAGCCTGGCAGTCTAGAGATTATCTTTTCAAAAGATTTTCTCAGAGTGAATCGCTTCCAACAACATAGAGCACCAGTCCCCTCCACACAATTAAAAAAAAAAAGAACTAATTCTTTGTAACTTCTTGTATTGCTAATAGTTTAAACATTTTCCCAAATTTCTTTTACCAAAAAGATAATCTATTTTTAACTTAATCACTTTGTAGAGCATTTGATTATCATGTACCATTTGTGAATATCATCTGTATTAAATTCCAACTATTTAATTTAAATAGCATTAATATATTAAAAAGAAGTCTCATGCTAACACAATTTCAAGCAGAAGTGGTTGTTTACTTGGGTTCATTGTAATTTGTTTTACTATTTTTCCATTTTGTATAAGTTTGCAAAGGTCTGTAGATTTTTAAACATTTCAAATCATCTTCATAGCTATTTAGAGTTTATTTAAAGCTACTATAACTTGATAGTACACTATTCACACAAAGTTAACTCTTTTTAAGTTGAATGAGTTATTTTTGGTTTTATATATAAAATGTCTCTTTGTAACAACTGTTAGATTTTTCCCCTATTACATGGAAGCAATCAGCAGTTTCCTAGAAAAGGAAGATTGCCAGCACAGGCACACTGAAATCACAGGGCTGATTGGCAAATGTAAAGTAGAAAGTAGATGGATAGTGAAGACAGATGAAACAGGGCAAGAAGGAAGAAAGGGAGGATGAAGATCAGAGGAGAATGAACTAAAGGCAAATAGATAAGAATTCTAATTAAGAAGCATTAAAAGGGGCTAGCGTGGGGGCTCAGTGGTAGAGTGCTTGTCTAGCATGTACTGGGTTCAATTCTCAGCACTGCATATAAATAAATAAAATAAAGGTCCATTGACAACTAAAAAATATTTTAAAAAAGAAGCATTGAAAAGATCAACAAAGGCTCTGGGGTGTAGCTCAGTGGTGGTGTACTAGTCTACCCGCTCAAAGCTTCCAGGACTAGAAAAAAAATCTCTTGAAAACTCATCCTTTATTCAGAGAAATATGTCCAATTGATATGCAATTGTTCTTTTTTTATTGTATTTTTTAACAACACCATACTAGGAGAGACAGTATTCATGCTCAGCAGTAATAACACAGCCATAGGGCCAAATTCTGTCTTGAGATAAAGGGTCCAGGTCTGAAATCTTCATATTTCACAACTATAATCCCTTAATCAAAGAAATAGACCTGCATATATCTTACTCTCTCCAGGTAAAACAGAGATATTCTTCCCCTATGTGGGCTATACACTAAAGACTTGGTTTAACTTGTACATTTTTTCATAAAAAGATTAAGTACATAGAGGAAATACTGTGAAACTCAGTTTTCTCATCTGCAAAATGGGGATAATTAGAAAAATCTGCCTCATTGAGTTGTTGGATGGATTAAACATAAAGCATTTAACACAGGACCTGGCATGAAGTTCAGGGCACAGTGAATGTTTAATATTCAAAATGAATTTTAAAATATGCACATCAGCTTGTGAACACAAACGTTCTCCCTGGAGAATACAAGCAACTGATGAGGCTGGTTGCATGGGGAGGGAAGCTAGGTGGCTAGGGGAAGGATGTAGGAGAAAGATATTTCACACTGTGTAATCTTTCATATCTTTGGAATTTTAAACCATGTTAGTGTATTGCACGTGCAATGAAGCATTAAATAAGTGAATAACTAAAGTCAAATTAAAAGCATTCTGCTTCTCTGCAACCTTTGTATTTATAGCTTATACTTAGTTTTCTTATGGAATTTTGTTAGGCTTTGTGACAGTTGGTGGTAAACCCATCAACAAATATCACTGTGATCCTGGCATGTGGTGAATAAGCAATGGTCTCCTCTTCCAAGGACCTTGTAATTCACTTTATCAAGATAACACAAATACACCACCACCAACAACGAAAAAGGCCAATACAAATGAGAGTATGCTTTAGAACTACACTGTATTGATCCTATCCATATGTTTCGATGTTTAGGGATTATAGAGCACTGGTATACAAAGGCCATTTTTGGAGGGAGGACTGGAGCTTAACCTGGGTTTTGAATGATGACTAGATATTCTTCTTCTTCTTGGAAGTAGAGTGCTCTGAATGGAAATAAAGAATAATGCAGGCCGGGCACTGTGGCACATGCCTGTAATCCCAGCAGCTTGGGCAGTTGAGCCAGGGGGATCAGAGTTCAAAGCCAGCTTCAGCAAAAGTGAGGTACTAAGCAATGCACTGAGACCCTGTCTCTAAATAAAATACAAAATAGGGCTGGGGATGTAGCTCAGTGTCAAATGTCCCTGAGTTCAATCCCTGGTACCAAAAAAAAAAGAAAGAAAGAAAGAAAAAGAAAAAAAAGAAAAAGAAAGAAAAAGAAAACAAAAGAATAATGTGATAGAAGGCCAATGAGGTGTAACGTCAAGTTACTAGGTAAAGATTCCCCCAAAATTAATTTTCATGATTAAAAATAATAATAATGAGGAAAAGGAAGCAAAATCAAATACAAAACTGGCAGGTACCTTTTGCTCATTACTTCTATTTTCATTTTTTCTCCAAGATCCACACAGGATGCCTACAGTTGTAGATGCCATATTGCCATTTTGTCTTAGGACCAAAGACATTGACTATGGAACTGGAGATGGATGTTTGAAGGAGGCTGGTTCCTTTATTTACTTGAGCAACTGTACCCTCTTTGGATTGCTTACTGGCCAATATGTTGTTTGATGAGAAAAATAAACTTTTATTTTATTAGACCATTATGTTCTCATTTTTGTCACATGCAGTGAAACACACTTTAAACTAATACAACTATACTATTGTTAATAAACTCTACATCAAAAAACTTTAGTTTTCCAAATTCTTTGCATGTAAGGTTGCTAGATAAAGTACAGGACATCCAGTTACATTTGACTTTCAGATAAACAAGGAATAACTTTTAGTAGTGTTATGGTTTAGATATGCAATGTCCCCAAAAACCTCATGTGAGACAATGCAAGAAAGTTTAAATGATTGGGTATGAGAGCCTTAATGCAATCAGTGAGTTAATCCCCTGATAGGGATAACTGAGTAGTGACTGTGTAGGCAGGTAGTGTGTACCTGGAAGAGGTAGGTCTCTGGGGATGTGCCTTTGAGGTTTATACTTTGACTACCACAATAAGGGGAGTTCACTTTCTGCTTTCTTTTTTGGGGGGGATGGAGGATACCAGGGATTGAACTCAGGGGCACTTGACCGCTGAGCCACATCCCCAGCGCTATTTGTATTTTATTTAGAGAGAGTCTCACTGAGTTGCTTAGCACTTCACTTTTTGCTGAGGCTGGCTTTGAACCTGCAATCCTCCTGTCTCAGCCTCCCAAGCTGCTAGGATTACAGGCATGTGCCACTGTACCCATGCTCTCTCTCTCTGCTTTCTGATTGTCACTGTCCTAAACTACTTTCCTCTGCTACATCCTTATGTCATGATGTTCTGCCTCATCTTAGGCACAGAACAATGAAGTTGGTCATCTATGGATTGAGACCTCTAAACTCTAAAAATTGTGAGCCTCAAATACACTTTTCTTCCTCTAAAATTGTTCTTGTCAGGTCTTTTGGTTGCAGCAGTGGCAAAAAAAAAGATTAAAAATATATCTCATGAAATGTTTTGAATATTTTGAATATATTTATACTAAAAAATCACTGTTTATCTGAAACTCAAATATTCAAATGTCAACTATGTTGAATTTTAGTTTGTTTGGCAACATCAAACAAATTTTTGTTTGGCAACATCATTTGTATATCTTTTAAAAAGACGTGTTCATATCCAGGCTATTCTACCACCAAGAGTCTTGCACACATTGCCCAACTCCACTGGCAAAGTGGAGTTCCTTTAGAATGAACAGGTAATTAGCAGCACCTGTCACAACAAAAAAGTAGGATGAAGTTTTTGGTCCTCAGAAAGGAAAATGCAATGAAGTAGAAATTGTGAATTCCTCTCTGAGAGTATTCATTTTTTCTCACTCTTTAATTTATGATACTTTTGTTTATATTTTTCTCATAAAAGAACACGGACAGATCTACCATTTATAATACTTGATCATTTTAGTCCACTTCCTACAGATTTCCCCAGATGATAGTTTCATTTTTTTCTATAGCACTGATCATAATGTAAACAAAATTTAGAGTCCTATATTTTTCACACTGATTTCAAAAAACATTTATCATTTTATTGCTTGATTTTAACATAAATTTAATCATTTCTGCCTATTCTGCAGAGACAAATTTATATAGTTTACTTAGCCTTTCCCGAAGTTGAAAGTATTTCATTATTCTATATATTTTGCTTTAATTTTTAATATTAATTTAATGATAGACCATATCTTTGACACAATGGTTTTATTTTTTGGTTGGCTGGAATTTTGAATTATATATAATTAACCATGTATTAGATTTAGAATTATTCTGTCAAATAACAGGATTATTTTTATTCTTGATATGTATTTTTAGTTTTAATAGTCCCTGCTTCCAGGGTTAGCCTTTAGCAAAATTATGAAACTGGGTGACTTTAGATTGTCTTTGTTTCTGTAACCTTCTATTCTGCAGATCATTTATTTTTGGTGTATCCCAAATTCCTTCCTGTTTTTAAGTATCCAGTGCTTTTCTGCTCCTTTCTCCCATTTATAACCTGCTTTTAAAAATGGATCTAATTTTAATCATTGATGTCACTTTAAAATTAAGTCAATATTTCTTGACTCCCAGAGAATATCTGGAGAGATAATGTACCTTAGTTACAGACTTAGTTTAAATATCAGATTTGACACTTACTTGATTTTTGACTTAAATAAGTACATTTCTGAGCCTGGTTTTCTCATCAATAAAACCCAAGTATTAACATCTTCAAGCCCAGGTTGTTAGGAGATTAAAATAATCATGTAAATATTTAGTACACTTCTAGCTCAATAGTAAGAATTTAACAAATTCTAGATCTTATTAGTCATAATTATCATCTTCATTTTAACCCTATTTATTATCATGGAATTAAAATGAATTCCCTTCTAAAGAAAGTTCAGAAATCTATCCCAAGCTGGACTCAGTGGCGCCTGCCTGTAATCCTAGCACTTTGGGAGGCTGAGACAGGAGAAGCACGAGTTCAAAGCCAGCCTCAGGAATGGTGAGGTGCTAAGCAACTCAGTGAGACCCTGTCTCTACATAAAACACAAAATAGGGCTGGGATGTGGCTCAGTGGTTGAGTACCCCTGAGTTCAATCCCTGGTATGAAAAAAAAAAAAAAAAAAGAAAGAAATCCACCCCAACTTGAATATCATACAATGTTTAGTATCCAGGAGATACTCAAAATACATTTGATGAATTTTTTTCTCCCATCATCTATTAGTTGTCCATACTGTCCTGGAAATTATATAATGTGATTAGTATCAATTGCTCCTATACAAAATATAATAATCCATGCCAAGATAAAAATCCCTGAAACATACTGCTCATAAAAATTTTTACAAACTTGCCTAGCATGTGTGAGATCCTGTAGTCAATCCCCGGTACTTAAGAAACAACAACAACTACAAAAAAAAAAACCAATAAAAATATTGACATAACTTTAAACATTATTATGATTATTATTCTTTGGGCAAGAGAATGAACTCAAGGGAACTCAAACACTGGGCCACATCTCCAGCCCTATTTTGTATTTTATTCAGAGACAGGGTCTCACTGAGTTCCTTAGGACCTCGCTAAATTTCTGAGGCTGGCTTTGAACTCTCAATTTTCCTGCCTCAGCCTCCTGAGCAGCTGGGATTATAGGCATGCACCACAACGTCTGCCTACCTTTAAACTTTTAACATGTCCTGAAACATTTTTTTTAAAAGTGGGCTTGGGATATAACTCAGTAGTAAAGCACTGGCCTGGCATGTATGAAGGCCCTGTGTTTAATTCCTAGCATCCCTGCTTCCCCTCAAAAGAATGGCAAACTATGATAAAAAATATGTCTATTTTTAGGTATAATGTAAATTGAAATAAAGAAGCTGACATTGCCCAATCTGTTCTGAGTCATTAAGACATGAATTTGGGGCTGGGGTTATGGTGCAGTGGTAGGGTGCTTGCCTAGCATGCGTGAGGCACTGGGTTCAATACTCAGCACCACATAAAAAATAAAATAAAGATATTCTGTCCACCTAAAACTAAAAAATAAAATATTTGAAAAAAAGACATGAATTTGATGTAAATGTTCCCCTAAAAGTTTTAGGATGCATGCATCTATGAATTAACCAAGAGAAGCACTAAAAACAATTTTTTGGTAAGATACCAGGGATTGAACCCAGGGGTGCTTCACCACTTAGCCACATCCCTATCACATCCCCAGCACTTTTTGTTTTTTATTTTGAGACAGGATCTCACTAAGTTGCTTAGGGTCTTGCTAAGTAGCTAAGGCTGGCCTTGAACTTGCGATCCTCTTGCCTCAGCCTCCTGAGTTGCTGGAATTACAGGCGTGCGCCACCATGCCCAGAAATAAATACATTTTTAACAGTGATAAATTAAAGAAAAAAAGTACCAGAAATTTCTTTGGAATATTAAAATAGTTAATCATAACCATAATAATCATCAAGTTGTTTCATCCTTTAATTAAAAAATGGAAACTGGCTTTTCTCTTATGCTTCTTTAAACAACTAAATGAATGGCACAAAACCTTAACATGCAGAAATTGAGTCAATTCCAGCAAACATTAATATTTCCCTCAATGACCTTAAAGTTAACACATTTCTAATCCAAGCTATTCTCTTTTAAAAAGACAGGAAGGCAAAAGCAAAAAAAGCAAAGAAGAGAAAATGCTGCTAGCTTATATGTTTAGAGGGCCAGGGGAAAAGGAATGGAGCAAAATGGTTGAAGGGAGCAAAGCTGGCCAAAAAGAAAACAATTTTATAATGGTTGTGTCAGTACTTTGTATTACCGATATTCAATATCTGGAGGTTTATAACTTTGTTCTAATAATTCACTCTGCAAGTGCTAAGAGGGTGGCAACATGGGAATAAAAATTGTGTGCATGTTTTCCTAGAAAGATTTATAACTATTGAATCAAAAATTACTTAGTTATTTTAGTTACAAAAGTTACAACAAAATAAAATGCATGCTTGTGTTCAAAACATCTGAATAGCTTACTCTTGTTTGAATTCTTATAAAGAGAAGAAAATCATGCATGGTATAAGAGATTAATGTTTGGTATTTCCTTTCGCCATCACCACTGTTTTATAATGACACCTATTGAACAAATTCAATATGAGACTTTACAGTTTTTTTCTCTTCAATTAAATTTTTCCAATAGTTCTGAGCTCAGAGACATTGAAAGTCTGAAAAATTGCTGTCATCCCTTATCCTGAGCTTTACTAATGTTGAATTCAAACTTTGTCTATTCTTTCTCAAGTCACTCCTCTAAATGTAAATGTTCCTCTGGCTCTGGTCTTAGCACTTCTTGCACCTTGCATTTTATCCCCCTTGGAAATTCCATCTACTGCATGATGGCATCTATCACAGTGAGTGCCACTGTGTTTCTGAAAACTTGTTGGAATTTTCTCCAGCAGAATAAATCCATTTTCTCACAGCATTTTGAATATCCAATTAGAACTCATCATACTCTAATAGAATTCCAGTGCATTCTGATAGTGTCCTCTAACTGGCACCTGCAACTCTCTGCCTGAAGCTTTATCTCAGCCCTTATGTACAAGGGGCTGGCTGGAAATGCAGGGTCTCTAGAAATAGTCAGTGGTGGATATGAGTTGGAAGAGAGATTCCCTAGCTTCCTCAGCTCTCAAGGGGGATAAATCTCAGTGGAATACTCTTTCCTAGTGCTCCCTCTCAGAATTGAGCCACAGTTGCCGCAGTGACGATGTGCTTGTTCATGCAACTTCTGTTGACCTTACTCTTCTGTTGACCTTTCTCACTTTCTTATTCTGTTGGTGTTTCCAGGGAATAATTTCCTAAATAAGTGACTTTCTCTCAAATCTTTGTCTCAGCATCTGCTTCTGGGAAATCACAAGCTAAGATGTTATACAAGAAGATAGTTCTAGGAAGCAGAACTTCTGGATGGGATGCTGGCATTAGGTTACTAATGGTTGGCTAAATGATAACAAAAATCCATTAATGGTGGCTAGATGGGTATTGTTAATTCCCTGGGTGTGTGGTTACATTACTGATATGAAGACTTGTATATGTGGTAAACTTGTATAAAACACAGGTGCAGTAGCTCTAGCACTCTAGATATATGGAGGCAAAAGCAAATACAAGGATTGTGTATTTGGCTGACTGTTTTTAATTGTGAAACTTTAAATAAAGGAAATTGCAGCCTAAGGTCAAATTACCATCAGCTTAAGTCATGGCATTGAAATTAGAATGATATTTGGCAGCTTTTTATCAAGATTCTGATATCCTGCAGCCAGAGGGCAAAAGGTTACTACCAAGATCTGGTTGTAACAGTGGTGCTAAAACTAAGCCTTCACAGAGAAAAAATGGGACTAGAAGAGATAGAATGGGGACTTGTTGTAGTTTGGATCTTAAATGTCTCCCAAAACCCATTTACTGAAGGTTTGGTTCCCAGCTGGTGGACTACTGCAGGGGGTGTGAGGTGTGGAAACTTTAGGAGTTGAGGTCTAGTTGAAGGAAATATGTCACTGAGGGGCATGTCCTTGAAGGGTATATCTTGCCAGGACCACTTGCCTTCTTCCACACAACCTCGCCTTTGTTCCACATCATGCTCCCCACCATTAGGTTCTTCCTCACTACAACCAAGAAATAATGAGCCAAGGGCCTGTGGACTGAAACCTCTGAAACTATGAACCAAACCAAATCTTTCCTCCTCTAAGTTGATTTTCTCAGGTACTTTGTAACAGTGATGTTAATGTTCCTTATAGTAGGATGAAAATGAAGCCATTAAAAAAACTATGAGCCCCTAGATGTATTCTGCTTCCCCCTCATTGCTTCTAAGAATAACTCAGCATGACCTAAGCAGAGAAATTCTGTTGCTGCTATAACAGGCAAATATGTTCCAGTAGGAAATGGGAGAACATTTGCCTAGGAAAGGATCTTATGAGTGCTAGATTGGGGTGAGGGTCACTGAACTTAAGGCTGGATAGACGAAATTTTATTGAGGCATTCTCCTGAATCAGGATTTAACACCCCAGCAAGGACACTAGAGTCAATCTTAAAACACAGGTGAGGTGGTTCTTTGAAGCTTGGAAATAATAGCCTATAGGAAATGAGGTGACATTGCTAGAAATAACTTGGCAGAATATTGAAGGTGTCATCAAAAGGCTTAGAGAATTGGGCCTCTTTAAATGGATTCATTATGTAAAGCCAGAGAATTCTCCAGTTCACAATGTTTCCCAAGAAAGCAATGGTAAGTTACATAAACAAGTAGTCCAGATTCCTGTGTCACCTACCTCTGTGCTGACATGTGTTCCTTTCTTTTCACTTCTGACTTTATGGTGTATTCCCAATGATGAGCTGATGGAGGAGAAAAAATTTAGTCCTGGTTTGTGTATGGCTCAATAGTAGTGCAAGCCAAAATGGAGTGCTGCCACATCAAAGACCCATCACAGGGTAACCTTAATTGACAGTGGTGAGGGGAATTATTCCAGTGAACAAAGCTGTGAGCGTATAGCTGCTTACCCATTTGTGTGGAGAGATAGGAGGACTCATCAAAGACCCTGTGGAGACCTTGGCAATAGTAAACAGCTTGACTGGTTGGCCAAGTCTCCTAGAAGGAGAAAGATGGTAAGAATAGAGACAGAGTCAATTGAAAGGACAAGTGGATATATTTATGGGAGTGGGCATAAAAAGTGTGATTTTTTTTGGTTAACATGTCAGTGCCAATTAGACATCATCCACCATATATTCAATAGCCATGATAGAAGGGATACAGACAGTATGGGCCTCTCTTATTTGGGCTGACCTAGTTGCCATTTCCGAATATCCAACTCGTCAGAAGAAGAGAAACTTAAGTCCTTAATTGAAGGAGGAATGGAATAGGAATAACTAATGACTTTGTGGCAATTAAATTATATTGGACCCTGTATTAATTTCCTATGGCTGCTATAACAAAGTCCCACAAACTTCACAGCCAGAAATCTAAAATCTGTAACCACTGAGATGAATTCAAGGTGTCAATAGGGCTGTCCTCCCTCTGGAGGCTTTAGGGCATAATCCTTTTTGCCTCTTCTCCCTTCTAGTGGTTGCCAGAATTCATTGGTTTATGGCCACATTACTCCAATCAAATTGTCTTCTCTTCTGTCTCAGACAAATATTCTTCTGCCTCCCTCTTATTAGGTGTGATTGCATTTGGGGTCCACCTGCATAATTCAAGATAATCTCCCCACTTAAAGATTTTTATCTTAAAAACATCAATAAGTGCCCTTTTATAATGTAACATTTACAGTTTCTGGGAGTTAGGACTTGACGTCTTTAGTGGCCATTATTCAGACCATTATAATTCCATCCACTAAACAGGAAGCAGAAATCCAATTTTAGTGGACCGATATGTATTTCTCATATGGTTTGGCTTTCATGCCTGTCCCATCAGGGCTAACATTAATATCTCAAAATGTCTGACTTACCCTGATAGAAAGCCACATTACAAAACACAAGAACCTGAGGTCCATCTTCTGGTGAGTTGGGAGTTATGTACATAGGTTCATAGAATCCCCTGATCTTACCATATAACTAATTACCTAGTCTAAATTTGGATGTTGGAATGGTTTAAGGGTCACTTAAGAATGATATCCTGTAGATTTGGGATACTATTCAAAATTTAAGAAACAATGTGAATCAACAGTCATTGTATATAATACTATATTCTCCACAGAATATAGAGTTTGAGGAAGAAAAAAAGTTTGAGCTTTTAAATGTACCACTAGGTGCTACACTTCTTGAGAATATTTTACTGGTATCTAAAATTCAACATGCATAAAGCATAATCATAGTCTATGACCTACTAACTCATCCAGAAACCCAATTTCCTGAGAATCTCTAAATGACCTCAAATTTCTTTTTTCTTTTTATTTTCTTTCTTTTCTCTCTCTCTCTCTCTCTCTCTCTCTTTTGTATCACGAATTAAACCCAGCGGTGCTTAACCACTGAGCCACATCCCCAGCCCTTCTTATTTTTTTTATTTTGAGACAGAGTCTCACTGAGTTGCTGAAGCTGGCCTCCAACTTGTGATCCTCCTGTCTCAGCTTCCTGAGTCCCTGGAACAGTGGAACATAGGCATGTGCCACTGCACGCAACTGACCTCAACATTTTTTCAGTAAGTGCTATTCAAAGCCTCTGAGCTTTCACTCAATTCCAGATGGCTTTGCTAACTTACTGTAGTATTGTGAAATTCCAGTCTTCTATCACCTTGAACATTTTTGCTACATGCTCAAATTGACTATATTGTTAGTTCTTTAATATTCTCTTTTAATATACTTGCTCTTTTACTTAAATAAATTTATTATAAAAGTTGAATATATATCATTACCATAAGTGGTAAACTAGTACCATTGACCATAAATACTGAGTATCTGTAAAAATAAATTCAATGAAAATAAATTTTTAAATTTCAGCTAGATACCATTGGCTGCTGAAGACTCTGAACATAAGGCCTGCTCTCTCTTTGTTTAAAAAAGGAGATTAGCAAATGTTAGAAAAGTATTAAGTCAAAATACCTCAAATAGCTCAAATTGAGAAATTCTACTTTACATAATTAGAGGGACTGAAAGATTTTAAAATGGAAATAGCATTGTTTCTATGTGATACTTATATTCTTTACTGCCCTTTCTAATGTAATTTAAAATTATTTTGATACCTCCCAAAATATTCTTAGATATCTTGTGGTAAATACTCTCAGAGTGACTAAAAATTAACTTTTCCATCAAAGACATCTATTTAACCTTAGACATCTATGGAAAAATGCTTAAGATATGTTATTATAATCAATACTATCACATCATCATCACTATCATCTCCATCCTCCTCTATATCCTTTTGGTCAAATCAATTTAACTGTTTATAGAACATGTTATTGTTTTCTTTTGTAATAGTTTCTTCTGTTCATTCATCTTTTAAAGCCTCATTTTGGATGACCATTTCTTCTCTCCTAATCAATAGTATTGCCTAATAATCCATCTTATCACTGGATATTTTTCCAAACCTCATATTTGATCACTTCTATCCCCTGGGTAACATGATCAGAATGTTATATTGGAAAGATCATGATCTTGTGAAGAGGGAATAAGATTATTTATTTATTTATTTTTGGTACCAAGGATTGAACCCAGGCATACTTAACCACTGAGCCACATCCCATGCCCATTTTATTTTTTGAGACAGAATCTCACTACGATGACTCAGGGCCTTGCTATATTGCTGGGGCTGGCCCAAAACTTGCAATTCTTTTGCCTCAGCCTCCCAAGTCCCTGGGATTACAGGCATGTACCACTGCCCCCAGGGAATGAATGAGATAATTTATGTGAGCCAGATGGGGCAGCACATGCCTGTAATCCTAGCTACTGGAGAGGTTGAGGCAGGAGGATCACAAGTTAAAAGCCAGCCTAGGAAACAGCAAGACCTTGTCTTGAAACAATATTAAAAAGGGCTGGAAGCCAGGCACGGTGGCGCAAGCCTGTAATCCCAGCACTTAGGGAGGCTGAGACAGGAGAATCGCGAGTTCAAAGCCAGCCTCAGCAATGGCGAGGCACTAAGCAACTCAGTGAGACCCTGTCTCTACATAAAACACAAAATAGGGCTGGAGATGTGGCTCAGTGGTCGAGTGCCCCTCAGTTCAATCTCCAGTAACAAAACAAAACAAAACAAAAAAAAGGGCTGGAGAAGAGCTCAGTAGTACAGTACTTGCCTAGCATGTTCAAGGCCCTGGGTAAAGAGATAATTTTATGTAAAGATTCTGGCACATCAACAAAAACCATTATCTGGATACCATCTAGCTCTTGTTAGAATAAAGTCAACGTTAGACTAGCATTTATGTCATCAAACTTTCTATTTCTCAATCCAGTTCATATTAACCTAATGTTCTAGCTCTTGTTGCAATGTTCACTCATCCAGTATTTTTCTTAGGATAGATTTTATGAACACAAAATAAAAAGACCCGGTTCCAGAACAGATGGAGATAGACTCATTAAGAGAAAAAGTTGCAGGGTGCAGTGGTGCACACCTGTAATCCCAGCACTTAGGGAGGCTGAGACAGGAGAAACGCAAGTTCAAAGCCAGCCTCAGCAATGGTGAGGCACTAAGCAACTCAATGATACTCTGTCTCTAAATAAAACACAAAAATAGGGCTGGGGATGTGGCTCAGTGGTCAAGGACCTGAGTTCAATCCTGGGTACTAAAAAAAAAAAACAAGGTAAAAAAGTCATGTGATAGTAATCATAATGAAATAGTGTATAACATGTAGTGTTAATTAGAGAAATACTGCCCTGGTCTACTTGCCTAAGAATGAGCAGGGAGTTATAAAAGCATAAGTAATAAATGCCTTATCATGCCTATGAGTTTATTAATTTTTTCTTTTTAGTGCTTTCATGTATGTTGCTGGGGACTGAACCCAGGGCCTCTTGTATGCTAGGCAAGCACTCTAATACTAAGCCATATTCTTAGTCCCATCCCTACAACTTCCTTGCACTGTTCAATAATTTGGGGCTTTTCTGCCCTCTAGGATATCTTTGCAGCCTATTTAAATATCACTATATACATGTAATTTCTCAGAAGCTCTTTATCACAATTAATCATGACCTTTCCTTTATTCCTCTATGCTTTATACCTCTTTGAGTCACTTCTTCCAGAATCTAGACCCTCAAATTTATTTTTACATTTTCCTTTCCATTTCACAAGTTTCCATTTCCAATTGCAAATACTTTGGTTTGTTCATTTCTGTAGACGCTTGTGGTGCCTTCAGAAATTATTTTGCTAAAACTAGAACTTCTATTTTTTTATTGACATTTACAGGTCTCAAATCAATCCCTCTGTTTACTGTAAACTATCTGTATTTTTGTGTCAGAATATGTATATTTTAAAAAAATATTTATTTTATAAGATAATCATATGTAACACTTTTTATATATTAGGAAGGGGATTTAAAACAAGTCTATAGGCACAACCTGGTACAAACTCTAAAATGGTACTAGAATTTAACTGAGACTGAACCTGGGAGGAAACATAAATGTGGGAAAAAGTACAAGTGAGTGAAAAATGGTTGTGGCAAAATTACCAGCTGTTATTTATAGTATATGCCAAATATAAATATGTCCTTGCAAACTTGAGGAGATGAGTCGTCAGTTATTTCAAGACAAATTTCTGACTTGCTTTATATTATTTAAGAATATTTTATGGAGCCAGTATTAAAAATCTATGTATGGAGAGATATTATGATAGGGCCAGTGGGTCTCATCTAAAGAGACTAAACTTGTAATGACCTAACTTTTTTGATTTCACACACCTATTTATTTACTGAAATAAATATAAAAATACATATACTTGAGTTTAGAGTAATCACAAAGTTTTATAGTTCAACAGCAATTTAACAGGCTAATTGCAGAAAGTTGTTGGTCTAAAACCTTTCATAGGTCATATCAAAGCAAAGGGCATTCTGCCCTAAAATACAGATTGAAGCCACTATATATATTTTGAATTGTGGTTGTTATTTCTCTTTTGTCCCTAATGGAGATTGTACAAATTTATTTAATGCAGGAATCCATCTCAATAAAACAAAAAATGTCCTTCTGTTTCTCTGTTCATTAAGCAATATCTATTACATATTAGGCATTGGGATATTGACTGGAACAAATAAGATAGAATATAGCACAATCGTACTCTTCAAGAAGTTTATAGAAAAGTAGAGCAGTCAATATAAAAATAGAAAAGTAATCAATACCTGACAATATTATAAGTGGTATTCAAGAAGTGGGTATTCCAGTGTCTTCATGAGATCATAGGGCAAGGATTGTTTCCTTTAGTTTGGACCAATTGAGAAAGATTTCAATAAGGAATCTTAAATCATAAATGTAGGGGATTGCTGGGGAAAATGGACAAGGAAACATCTTTCAAGGAGGAAAGATAATATAAATTCCTCCCTGTGCTGGATATAGTTGGACCCTAGAGGTGTAGAGACAAAGGTGCACAATTTCAGAATGTAAGGTGTGCAGTTGGTAAGGCTAGGGATAAAGGAAAGGGGAGAGAAAGAGAGAGAGAGAGAGAGAGAGAGAGAGAGAGAAAGAGAGAGAGAGAGAGATATCACAATATGGTAATAATAACATAGCTAACTTGGCTTGGGCTAGCAGTGAATCCGAAGACAGAGCAGGACAGGAAGCCACAATCATATGCTGGGGTCTGAGAACAGAATATTGTCAAATCAGGTTTTAGGATAGAAAAGGGGCGAGAGGTCAGGGTCATCCTCACAGTTAATGCACAATTAGTTTTGGCTCTCTACAAAGTAATACCTGCAATAAGGATTTGATTGGAAGTAGTATTATCTTCAAGACGTCCTCATGACATACCTAAATAAGAAGATGAGATGGGGAAAGGAAGGCGGTCAATAAAAGATGTGTTGTCCAAGTACCACTGTGAGGAACTAGAGATGATTGGCAGTGCTAGGGAATAATGGGAACTATTGTCTAATGTGCCTAGGTATTAACCCAACTCAAGGGCAAGGAGTAATTAATCCACTCAAGGAGTAGCGAAGCTGGACTCTCATACACCAACTCTTATCAGCTCTAGGTTGTGGATATCAGGGTATATGCTAATTCTGTAGTGTTTCTAACCCAGAATGGAGTCCATCAGCCAGAGAAAGGCTTCTGGCAAGGAGGCTCAGATGCTCGAGTTCGGAAATTAGGCCTGGGTACACCTCCAATGGATATAGGCAAACTAGTAATAGCTCCTGCTACATAGCAAATAATTATTTCTGGTCATCAAAACAATGTCTTGCAAATCTTCATCTAAATGTCTAGCCTATTGCCTTTATTATACAGAATTCAATTTGATTGTTTCACATAGACTTTATTAGTCATTAGGTCTGTTAGTGGCCATCCACATCACATATTTTTACAGAAACCGGCTCCTCCAACTTTAAATAGTTAATGGTTTCAATTAGTAAGCCTTGGAACTCTGGTCTCCTGATTCATAGCTTCAATCTATGGCTTTAGCCATCTTTATCCTTATTCTCAGCCTTCTGAAGGACTTCAGACAGACTAGTAAACAGATAATTAGACTCACCCAGTTTCATGTCTATTGTTGTTTAGCATTACTGACTAGAAAATAGGATTTCTTGACGTAAATTTAAATTGTATTTAAAATACACAGATAAATGAATCTCTCTTGATCTAGGAAACATTAGTCAGATTCTAGCAAAAGCAAATATTCTTAAAATGCACCAAGAAAGCATATTATTTAAGAAAATCACTTTTGAAATCATTTTCTGGAATTTTTAATAGTTATCTAATTTATGTATTGTAAAAATTTTTTTTATTATTCTTATGGACTTGGTTTTTAAAAATTTATTTACAGATATTAATATTTCTTAAAGCAAAGCACAGCTACTTTTAAAATATAAAATTCTTGCTACATCACTGTTAACAATATTTACTTTGATTATTAACCCTAAACAGAATAATGAAATAGATCTCATTTCCTATTAAGAAAATAATTATGTTATCATTATACTTTATTTCTATTTTCTTTGTGACCTATTATTAAATATTAAATTGGTTCTAAAATTAAATCTTTGGATACCTTTCTATATTGCCTTGATTTAGAAGTTTGTGATTCCCCTGACCACTAGGAATTTTATAATTGTCTTTAAATTCTCTCTTAATTGAGGGGAATTTATAAATCTTAAACTGTATTCTCATTACTGAAAGTGGGATTAAGGGCCATACTGCAGTACTGTTATAGTTTAGATTAGGTGTCCCACAAAAGCTCACGTGTGAGGCAATGCTAGAAGGTTAAGAGATGAAATGATTGGGTTATAAAAGCCTTAATCCAATCAGTTCATTAATCCTCTGACAGGGATTAACTGGGTTGTAACTGAAGGCAGGTAGGGTGTGGCTGGAAGAGGTGGGTCCTATGGGCCTGCCTTTGGGGCTTATATTTTGTTCTTGTTGGGTAGAGCTCTTTGCTTCCTGGTGCTATGCTCCCAGCTGCTTTCCTTTACCACACTCTTCAACCATGATGTTTTGCCTCACTTGGGCCCTGAGGAATGAGTTGGCCATCTATGGACTGAGATCTCTGAAACTGTGAGCCCCCAAATAAACTTTTCCTCCTCTAAAGTTGTTTCTATCAGGTCTTTTGGTTGCAGTAGTGAAAAAGCTGACTAAAACAAGTACCTATTGGAATTGTTGCATCTTCCTATATTTTCATGAGTTTGAGAGTCTTAAATGCAAGAAAGTATGAATTAGAAGGATGTCTTATGGTTAGTACCTACAAGCAATTTATGTATTAATGGTAAAGTGGTCATCAAATCTTACTCCTTGTCTTGATGAAATAAGCCACAGAGGAAGAGAATTTGGGTGGTGAAGATGGGTAACTTTGGAACAAGTATGTGCTGGAAATTAAGGCGGGCCTGAGTAGATTGTTAATTGTGGATGGTATATTACAATTATACTAGATACACAATAATGTATCCCTAAAAGATGGAGGATGACACTAATAATTGTAAAAGCTATATTTGTTTAATACTTATTCTGAGACTGACATATTTCTAAGTACTTTATATGAATTAACTCATGAATTCTCCTAACAAACTATGAGGTGAGGCTAGGCACAGTGGTGCATGCCTGTAATCCCAGCAGCCGGGAGGCTGAGATAGGAGGATCATGAATTCAAAGCCAGTCTCAGCAGTGGCAAGGCACTGAGTAACTCAGTGAGATCCTGTCTCTAAATAAAACACAAAATAGGGCTGGGGATGTGGCTCAGTGGTTGAGTGCTTCTGAGTTCAATCTCCAGTACCAAAAAAATAAAAAAATCTATGAGGTGAGTACTGTTAATATCACCATTGTATAGAGAAGGAAATTGAGTATCATGAACTGACCTAAGTCTATTTATTTATACTCAACTTTAAGTTATTTAAAATATATACATGAGATAGCCATTAGTTAAAGGTGAAGGCAACAGGCTTTTCTCTCACCATCTCATTATCAGGAATTTTACTTTTAAAACAAATTTGATACTATACACTAATGTTCATAATAAAATTATTCAAAAAACCTAAAAAGTGGAAACAACTCAAGCGTCCAACAATACAAGAATGGGTAAACAAAATGTGGTCTATACATACAAGGTAATATTATTTGCATAGAAAAAAGGTATAAAATTCTGGTACATGTTACAATATGGAGAAATCCTTAAAGCATTATGCTTAGCACAATAAGCCAAACACAGAAGGACAAATGTTGTATGAGTTCACTTATTTGAGTTACCTAGGATAAGCAACTTCACAAAGACATAAAGAAGAGGTTACTAGGGAATATGAGAGGAGATGAGGAACTATTATTTAATGGTTATAGAGCTGCTATTTGAGATGAAGTGAAGCTCAGGAAGGAAATGATGTTGATGCTTAGACAACACTGGGAATGTAATAATGCTGCCAAATTATATAATTAATATGACACATTTTATATTATGTATATTTTAAAGCAAGTTTTTTTTTAACTTTTCAAATTTGATGTGCTATTAAGTTATTACTCTCAATCTGCTCACACTTTCATTCTCCACCTCCCTTTCCTCTTTATCTCCTCCTTCTCTCTCTCCCCTCCCAAGCAGAATTAAGATGATGATGGGGTTCTAGTCATTCAGTGGACAGCTCCTTTTGAAGACAGAACAATTTGACAAAAAACACTAGGCCCTCAGAGACAACTAGACTCACATTTCAACTCTGCCATGAACTTGGGCATACTACTTAGCCCCATAGATCTCATATCCTCTCTTATAAAATAAAACTAATGTCTAAGCAGCCCAGTATAGCAGTCAAATTTAAAGCAAGTTTTTTAAAAACGAGTTTGAAGATAAATTCAAAAGACATTGAACATTTGTGTTTTTTTGTTTGTTTGTTTTTATTTTTTTTGGTACCAGGGATTGGATTTAAGGGCACTCAACCACTGAACCACATCCCCAGCCCTATTTTGTATTTTATTTAGAGACAGGGTCTCACTGAGTTGCTTAGTTCCTTGCTTTTGCTGAGGATGTCTTTGAACCTGCAATTCTCCTACCGCCACCTTCCAAGCCCCTGGGATTACAGGAGTGCACCGCTGCATCCAACATCAAACATTTGTAAACAAATATTTTTCCATATTTTCATTGGTTCATTATAATTGTACACAATAGTGAGATTTGTTGTTACATATTCTAAGCAAGTATTTGTCAGTAGGCAGAAAATACAGGTGAGACAATCTGTCCACTAAGCTAAATTATGACTCATATCTCAGGAAATTACTACCATATCTTACACAAAAGTTTATGCAGGAGGAAAAAAAAGTATAGAAACAGGGTTTCAATAAATTTATGGTAAAAATATGCTGTACACTATTGGTTGGACAGAGGATAATTTAAAATCAAGTCTTGGGAACAGTCAGACCAAGAGCTAACTTAATCCTTCTGTCTCATTTATATAAGCATGTGCATGGGGACTCTAAAATAGTTTAATCGATCCACATATTCTGGACATTTCTGTGTCAGACACATCCCTGACCAAAAAGAAACAAAAACAAAAACAAAAACAAACACGGCTTATCAAATTTGATAGATTGGAATGTTTTTAAAGGGGTTACTCCTCATCATAAAAAAAAGCAGTAGAATATGAAGTTTTAATAGCCAAACTTCATGGAATATAAACATTTTTTGGTGCTGGGAATTGAACACAGGGGCATTCGACCACTGAGCCATCTCCAGCCCTATTTTGTGCTTTATTTAGAGATAGGATCTCACTGAGTTGCTTAGAAACTCACTTTTGCTGAGGCTGGCTTTGAACCCATAATCCTCCTGCCTCAGCCTCCCAAGCCACCGAGATTACATACAAGCATGCTCCCAGCCCCTTTTATTGATTATTTTGAGACAGGATCTTACTATGTTGCTTAGAGTCTCGCTAATTTGCTGAGACTGGCTTTGAACTTTTGATCCTCCCACCTCAGCCTCCTGAACTGCTGAGATTACAAGCATTCATCACCTTGCCCAGCATTCATCAACATTTTTGATTCATCTGAATCATACATGAAATTTGAAATACACCTGTTAGTAAGTAAAGTATTACTATTAATCCTGATATTCCACCTTCTTTAGTAAATCGGGTTTTTTACCATAGTTAGACTTAAGGGAAGCATTGTTAGCAAAGGAAATAGGCATTCTTTTCTCTTGAAAGACTTTTTTCTTCTCCTGTTTTGGGAGGAATTAGAAGGGTAAAATGTCATTCCATTCCATCTTGCTTCCTCTAGGATCTATTACCTAACTCTGATCATTCCTTTACAGAGTCTCCTCTTAGCACTGATGCTGTCAGCTTTTACTTCATAAAGATGTACTTCTCTGATGTTTGACTTTGTAAGTGTTGTTTAGTATTTTTCTTATGTTATGTGTTCTGCCTTCCCAATTAGGCTGTGAGATCCTTGAGGGGATCTGTCTATTATTTTGTATTACCACACAGCTTTTCAGGCAAATTGTTCTCAGTAAGTGCTGGTACACTAAAATCCAAGTTTTCCAATGCACATAAGGCACACACACACACACACACACACACACACACACACACACACACACACACATATCCATAGACAGCTTCATTTTATCCAGAGAAAGAATTGGCTACCAAATTTCCAAGTAGGGTTTAAAAGGACTTATTACCCTTGCAGATTCTGAGATTCTGAGCCTTCACTAAATAAGAATTAGAGTAAAGGATTTGTTTGTGTTTGGTCTGGTCATTATTCTCATTGGTTGTAGGACAACTCGTGGGCATCATGCTTGCCTTAGGGGCTGAGCACACGAATGGCAAGACCAAGAAAATTTTGCATGCTATTTTGGGCCAAATGCAAAGCAAAAATAGGAATTAAAGTTGTGGTGTTCAATATCTTTTCTCCTGTGAAACATTCTCTTTTTCAGTGACTGGGAAAAGAATGAACAATGTTGAAGTGAACAGAATACTATAGGTATCATAAAATTATCGCATATAAGCCAAATCTAGCTCATAACCTTTTTTTTCTTGCTTTGTTTTTTTTTCTTTGCTTTTAAATGTTTTCATCAGTACATCATAGTTATATATAATAGTGGGGTTTGTTTTGACATATTTATAAATGCATATAACATAATTTGCTCCATTTTAGTCCTCAGAACTTCTTTCCCTCCCATCCTCCCTTCCCCTGATATCCTTCCTCTACTGGTCTTCTTTCTATTTATGTATTTCTTTTTAATTGGTGCATTATAGTTATACATAAAAGTGGACTTCATTGTAATATTCACACATGCACAGAGCATAATTTGGTCCATTTCATTCTGCAAATATTCCCCTTTCCCACCCATCTTACCTCCTCCTTCATCACCTACCACTATTCCACTGTTCCCCCTTCTATTTTCATAAGATCTTCTTTTTTAGTCTTTAGTTCTCTCTAGATTCCCCATATGAGAGAAAACATTCAACCTTTGATTTTCTGAGTCTGGGTTATTTCACTTAGCATGAGTTCTCTAGTGCCACACATTTACCAGTAAATGCCATAATTTTATTCTTGTTTATGCCACATCCTATTTTTATAAATAAAGTTTTACTACAACATAGCTATGCCCATTTATTTACATATTGTTTGGGGCTACTTTGAAACTACAATGCTTAGTTGAAAAGTTGTGACAGAGATCATAAGACTGAAATGTCTAAATTATTTACTATCAGGTCTTAAAAAGGATTACCGCCTCCTGGAATAGTACCCTACATGGATTTTTTTATAGCAATACTGAATTTTGGTATTGCTCTGAAATAAGAATAAATACATTAAAAACTTAAAATGGTTTGTTTATATTATACTAGAAGTCAGTGAAATGCTTTCAAGTTCATGATTCCTTTTGTGGTGTGATCTGAGGCACACACTTGTCCCCAAAGAAATTCAATTTGCTAGTAGAATTTGAGGAACCTGCTACTACAGATGTGCTTAATTTAAGATGAATCTTTTTTTCCCTTTCATTGTTGCTTTTTAATTTCTGAGAAGCTTTGTTAATTTTGACAGCTATAATAATTTGTCTCTTTTCCTCTCCCTCCAAAAAAACTGCTTAGTGCTCTCAAAAGCTTGCTTAATAGTTATTGCATATTCTTGAATTATATGCAATAAGCAATAGTAATTTTCTAAATGAAAACCCAAGCTTCCTTAGTGAAACCACTGAGACCATGAATAGAAACAAAGGTCCCTGAAATAGTCAATAGTCAAATGTTTATTTGCATTCATAATAACTGAATGTACTAGCTTGACATGAATATACTTACATTTATCCATACATACATCTGTTGAGCTTTTTTTTTTGAAAGGGGATTTTTTAAAAAAGCACTAACATGCTCATCTATTCAACTGTCCTGTTAAGTCAAATCTTTTAGAATATATATGCATTTGAGGGAACATGCCTATTAATCTGTTTTTCAGTCTCTTTTTTTCCTATGTGTGCATATGTATGAATTTATCTCCAACTTCTCTTTCCTGCAGAAGAAGAAGAAAGAACAACAAAGAAATCCACAGAAAAGTTGAGGGTTGATCTTCAAATAGAGAGGAAATAGCAAAGAAGGAATGGAACTAAGTTCACATTTTATTTCATTGAACCTAACAATCCTATGAGCTTAATAAGGTACAATTACCCCATCTTTAAATAAAAGGAAGCAGAATCTCAAAGAAGCTGAGTTGCCGAAGGTTAAACAGTTAATCAATAGCAGCAATAGTCCTCTAATTCTCACTCTAAATTCTGAGGTTTTATTCCCATTATACTCCATTGCCTCTTCAACATGTTTGCCATTTCCCTAGAGGTTTTCATGCTAAAAGCATAATTTCTTCTCTCCTAGAAATATAACTTGGCCTTCTGGAACATAGAACCATTCTTACTAGAGTGGTTGCCATTGCTTGGTCCCACCTCAAAACCCCAAATTAAAATAAAATCTCTCCAATTTGAAGATGTTCCTCAATTTGTCTAGATATCTGTTAGTCAATACCACTAAGCTGATAACTAATAATAATCTCTTTGTTTTATCAAAATTGAGGCAAGACACTGTTCTGTTACAAATCCTGAATTAAAATCAAGCAATCTTTTGCATGTAACTAAGTCCCAATTAAGAATGTATAATAATTAGTTTTAAATTGGGGTAAATCATCAAAGAAAGTTAGGTATCCTGGGAGTTATTTACATGCGAACAGATGCCTATGGAAGTTAAATGGAGTGTGGAAATTTCACAGCATGCTGTAGTAGGGGAGATAAATTAATAAAATGATCACATCTCAAGTTTTTTCTGGTATGAAATAGAATTTTTTATATATTTTTCAAAGATTCCTATTTTCAGTAGTAGAAGACAGGAGAAAGTTCAAATAGTTATTTTGATATGTATGATCACAAAGAATACCAACACAAATATATCTAACCTCAGTGGCAAAAACTTAATATACATACTTAGAACAAATTTAACAAAAATAATTTAAATTTCCAAAATGTTTACTGAATGTACATCATCAATAAAGCACTAGTGAAATTAGACTGATGTTCTACAGAACATTGAGCCCCACTTTTGGGTAGCATCTCATACACAGGCTTAGGCAGATGATTACTATAGCGGTAGCAAACATCAGAACCTATCAGGCACTCCTTTGATTTGCCTAAATCAATGAAATCTCAGTTTAAGCTCATTCTTCTCTTTTGTTTCAGAGAAATGGAGTCAGCTAGAAAAAGCCACCATTTCACACCCTTAGTTCTGACCCTGCTATATTGTTTCTGGTTTACTTTGTTAAAATACTTTTTAGATGTTGATGGACATTTATTTTATTCAATTAATTATATGGGGTGCTGAGAATTGAATCCAGTGCTTCGCACATGCTAGGCAAGCACTTTACCTGAGCCACAACTCCAGCCCCTCCAGTTTACTTTCTTTTAAGCTAAAGTGGTATTTAATCCTACAGTATTGGTTAACTTTGAAATGCCCTAATTAGGTATTCACTCTTCAGGTATGCTTAATTAGCATTTGAATACTCTAATTAGAGTATGTTTTCGTATTTTGGCATGGTTGTCTTATATCACGACACAAGGTTTAATAATTTACATATAACCTATTGGGAATTATTTTTTACTAGTAAAATAAATGATGTTTCAGTATAGACACTGGTTAGAGAGAATGGTTAGTCACCTTTGGTCTTACATTAGCAGGTGAAACCCTAAGGGCTCATCTTCTAGGGCTTTATTTGCGCAAGTGTGTAGCCTTTACCAAAATTCTGTGGTCATATTCTCAAATTTAGCTGTATGTGGCCATTAGGATGTAGTTTATGTGCTTCAAATGAAATGCATGCAGACTTCTTGTTATAGAGACCAAAAAGGGAGAAAATTAGAACTTCATGAATTTACAAAGAGAAGTCTCATTGGTTTGCTACTAAATGTTTGCACGTCTGGCAGAATTTAGTGTGAGTTGTAGGGAAGAATATCTTCCCTATAAACTCTTAGATTTTGCAGCTGGGTGTGACAATGAAACTGACATAAGACATATCAACATGAGAAAAGTGCACAGATTTTATGTAATAGTTTTTATGTGCACACAGGAGTCCTCATAGGAAAAATGAAAAATCAAAGAAGCAGTCAAAACTGAAAGTTTACGCCGGGTGTGGGGGTGCACGTCTGTAATCCCAGAGGCTCAGGAGGCTGAGATTGCAAGTTCAAAGCCAGCCTCAGCAACTGCAAGGTGCTAAGCAACTCAGTGAGACCCTGTCTTTAAATAAAATACAAAATAGGGCTGAGGATGTGCCTCAGTGTTTGAGTGCCCCCGAGTTCAATTCCCAGTACAAAAAAAAAATCTGAAAGTTTATATATTTTTTCAACAAAAAAATTATAATTTGGAGGAAGTGACAACACAAAAGGGTATGACCTAGGGGAGGTAAATTGTGAATAATTTATTGGGAAATATATGAAGGAAGCTAATGAAAGAAGAAATTTGTACAGTTTCATTTTAGTCTCCCAGTCTCCAGTCTCCTAAGAATTTTCCTTTCTGGTACAGAGGTGAAATCCTGAGTGATGGTCTTCTCCGAGGGCTCCATTTGGCCAAGTGTGATGTCCCATCTTTTTTATGGAAAAAGTTTGTACAGTTTCATTTTAGTCTCCCAGTCTCCAGTCTCCTAAGAATTTTCCTTTCTGGTACAGAGGTGAAACTCTGAGTGATGGTCTTCTCCTAGGGCTCCATTTGGCCAAGTGTGCTGTCCCATCTATTTTTATGGAAAATTTATTGACCTGATTTTAGGTAGAAAGGGGGAGGTCAGCCAGCCCTTACTGCACCTGCTGTTTCTCAAATGTCTCAGCCCAGAATAATCAATATAGCAGAGCAGCATATTTTGGGGCAGCATTTTCTGAACTCCTTCAAATACTTTACTTTAGTTGTATTATACCACCTGAAAGTGATGACTCAGAGAAGAAAGTTTTGACATAAAACTTTTTTTTTCTGGTACTGGGAATTAAACTCAGGGGCACTTGACCACTGAGCCACATCCCCAGCCCTATTTTGTGTTTTATGTAGAGACAGGGTCCCACTGAGTTGCTTAGTGCCTCGCCATTGCTGAGGCTGTCTTTGAACTCACGATTCTCCTGTCTCAGCCTCCCAAAGTGCTGGGAATACAGGTGTGCGCCACTGCACCTGGCTAGGATTGACATACTTCTTCTATTTTTTTTTTTGGTACCAGGGACTGAACTCAGGGGTAGTCAACCACTGAGCCACATCCCCAGCCCTATTTTGTGTTTTATGTAGAGACAGGGTCTCACTGAGTTGCTTAGCACCTCGCCCTTGCTGAGGCTGGCTTTGAACTCCTGATTCTCCTATATCAGCCTCCCAAAGTGCTGGGATTATAGGCTTGTGCCACCGTGCCCGGCTTACTTCTTCCATTTTTAACAGATTTTGGATTTCACATCTTACTCAGAGGTTCATGGAAATTTTGCTAAAAACTACACATAATGTTATGATTCAGATATGAGATGTCTCCCAAAATATCATGTGTGAGACAATGCAAAAGAGTTTGGAGGTGAAATGATTGGGTTATGAGGGAATTCACCTAATCAGTACATTAATTCACTTGAATGGATTAATTAGGTGGTAGCTGTAGGCAGGTAGTGTGAGACTGGAAGAGGTAGGTGACTTTGGGGTATATATTTTGTCCCTGGTGAGCAGAGATTGGTCTCTCTCTGCTTCTCAATTGCCATGTCCTGAGCTGCTTTCCTCTACCACATCCTTCTGCCATTTTTGCCTCACCTCAGACCCAGAGCAAAAAAGATGACCTTCTATAGACTGACCTCTGAAACTGTGAGTGTCAAATGAACTTCTTCCTCTAAAATTATTCTTGTCAGGTCTTTTGGTCACAGTGGTGAAAAGGCTGACTAAAACACGTAATACCAAGAACATAGAAGAAAGTGAAATGAAATAATTTCTTTTAAAAATCTGGTAGTATATGGACAGTCCCCATCTCTGGCAAAAAATATCTAATAATTTTTAAAGACTTTAGTACTAATAAATTCCACAAAGTAGAATATTACAAAATCAACATTCAAAAATCAATAGCTTTCCTATATACCAATAATGAATCTTCTGAGAAAGAAATCAGGAAAACAGTTTCATTCACAATAACCTTAAAAAAAACCTCACAAAAACCTAGGAATACATTTGACCAAGGAGGTGAAAGACTTCTATAATGAAAACTATGGAACATTGAAGAACAAAATTAAAGAATACACAATGGAAAGACCTCCCATATTCATGAATAGGCAGAACTAATACTGTTAAAATGGCCTTACTACCAAAAGCAATATACAGATTCAATGCAATCTCCATGAAAATACCAATTGACACTGTTCACAGAACTGGAGAAAAACAGTCCTAAAATTTGTTTTGAAGAATGAAAGACCCAGAATAGCCAAAGCAATTCTAAGCCAAAAGAGCAATGCTGCAAGCATCATCATACCTAACTTGAAATTTTACTACAGAGGCATAGTAACAAAAACTGCATGGTGCTGGTTGTGGTGGCGCACACCTGTAATCCCAGCAGTTCAGGAGGCTGAGGCAGGAGGATTACAAGTTCAAGGCCAGCTTCAGCAACTTAGTGAGGCCCTAAGCAACTTAGTGAGAACCTGTCTCAAAATTTCAAAAAAATTAGAAACCTACATGGTACTGGCATAAAAACAGACATCTACACCAATGGTACAGAATAGAAGACACAGAGACAAATCCACTTACATACAGTTATCTAATCTTTGGCAAAGGTGCCAAAAACGTACATTGGAGAAAAGACAGCCTTTTTACCAAATGGTGCTGGGAAAACTCATTATCCATATGTAGAAGAATGAGACTAGACCCTTATCTCTCAACCTGCACAAAAATCAAATCCAAATAGATCAAAGACCTAGGAATTAAACCAGAAACCATGCAACTTCTTGAAGAAAACAGAGGGTCAACACTTCAACATATAAGCACAGGCAACAACTTTCTCATTAGGATCTCTAAAGCTCAGAAAATAATGTCAAGTATTAATAAATGGGATAGCATCAAATTAAAAAGCTTCTGCACAGCAAAGGAAACAATAAAGAATATGGAAGGGAACCAGCAGAATGGGAGAAAAATCTTTGCTAGCTACTCTTCTGACAGATTAATATCCAGAGTATATAAATAACTCAAAACATTTGACACCAAAAAAATAAAAAACAATAAATAACCAAAATAGTAAATGGGCAAATGAACTAAACAAACAATTCTCAAAAGAAGAAATACAAATGGCTAACAAATATATGAAAAAAAATTTAACACCATTAACAATTAGGGAAATATGAATCAAAACTACATTGAGGGATGGGGTTGTGGCTCAGTGGTAGAGTGCTTGCCTAGCATGTGTGAGGCATTGCATTCTATTCTCAGAACCACATATAAATAAATAAATAAAATAAAGGTCCATCAAAATCTAAAAGAAATTTAAAAGAAAACTACATTGAGATTTCATCTCACTCCAGTCAGAATGGCAGCCATCAAGAATACAAACAAAACCAGGCATGGTAGTGCATGCCAGTAATCCCAGCACCTTGAGAGGTACAGGCAGGAGAGTCACAAGTTCAAAGCCAGCTTCAGTGAAAGTGAGGTGCTAAGTAACTCAGCAAGACTCTGTCTCTAAATAAAATACAAAAAATAGGGCTGGGGACATGGCTCAGTGGTTGAGTGTCCAAGTTCAATACCCAGTACCAAAAAAAAATAATACAAACAATAATAAATGCTGGACATGATGTAGAGAAAAAGGAACACTCTTACACTATTGGTGGGACTATAAATTAGTACGACCACTATGGAATACAGTATGGAGGTTCCTCAAAAGGCTAGGTATGTAACCACCATATGATCCAGCTATACTCTTCAGTATTTATCCTGAAGAATTAAAGCCATAGTGCTACAGTGATATATGCACACCCATGTTTATAGCAGCACAATTCACAATATCCGAACTATGGAACCAGCCTTGGTAGCCTTCATCAGATGAATGGATATAAATAGAAAATGAATGGTATAAATAGAAAATGGAGTTTTATTCAACCACAAAGAATGAAAATATGTCATTTTTACAAAATGAGTGGAACTAGAGACCATTATGTTAAGCAAAATAAGCCAAACTTAGAATGTCAAGGGACATGTATTTTCTCTCTTACGTGGAAGCTAAAGAGGAAAAGTGGAAAAGTGGTGTTGGGGACCCATTAAATTGATTTGAGTCAGTTTGTAACAATGCTCCAATTATTTCTGGTGTCTCTTATTTTTATAACCTCTTTATTGGTGTCCTCACCTCTTGTTTCTCCACACTTTAATCCAGAATATTCTAACTGATAATGAGCCCTGAATGCTAACTTATTTCCCTCAGATTCAAAGTTCTCATCGATTAGAGTGACCGTATTAATTTCCTGGGACTTCTGTAGCAAGTTCCACAAACTGAGCAGATTAAAAGAACATAAATTTATCCTCTCACAGTTCTGGAGGCTAGAAGTTTAAAATCAAGGTATAAATATGGCTATGCTACCTCTGAAATCTGGAGGTCTCTTTTAGTGTCTGATGTTTGTGGCAATCCTTGACACCACTTGTCTTATAGATGCATCACTCCAATCTCTGCTTCTGTTGTCGCATGGATATATTCCTTCTATGTCTATGTGTCTTCACTTTGTCTGCCTCCAAATTTCTCTCACCTTATAAGGACAGCAGTCATATTGGATTAGTCTTCCATCCCATGATCTCATCTTATCTTGATCTTGTTTGCAAAGAACCTGTTTTCTAATGTCACATGCACAGGTACCAAAGATAAGACCCCAACATATCATTTTAGGATACAAAACTCAACCCATAGCAGTGACCACAACATTTACTGCTCAGTCTAGGGAACATTTGAGAGTAAAACAGTGGACATTATTAGTAAATATACTGCAATATTAAGTGTAAGCTGGCAGTGTCCCAGGAATAATGGGACACGATATAACTTGGCCAATTTCTTTAGCATTTATTCCCATGTGGACCTACACATTCCTTAACCTCCCATCTGGCTGTACCCAAATCTAGTTTGCAAACATTTTCAGTAAAAGGCTAGTTAGTATATACTTGAAACATCTACCTTAACTACTCAATTGTAGACAATAACTGAACAATGAGTGTTCCAATCAAATGTTATTTATAAAACTAGTCCCCAGGCCAAAGATCATAGTTTGGTAAAGATTACTTTGGATCATATAAAGGGAGAGAAAGGAGGATGCTCTGTGAAATACTAGGAGGGTTCTTTATATTTTGACAAGTTTAATCATTTCTCTGTGTTATGAGCTATATCTTGTCCCCTCTACCACAATTCATATGTTGAAGTCCTAACTTCTAGTAGCCCAGAAGCATTTAAAGAGATAATTAAGGCAAAATGAGGAACTATGAGTGGTCCCTAATCCTATACAATTGGTCTCCTTATAAGAAGAGATTAGAATACAAACAACACAGAGACTAAAGTGTGAACAGTGAAGACACTGAGAAAGCAGCCATTTGCAAGTGAAAGAGAGAGACTGCAGGAAAAGTGAACTCTTCTGGCACTTTGATCCTGTGGATTTCTAGCCTCTAGAACTGTAAAAAACAAAAGACTGGTATTTGGTTGTGGAAGCCCTGGTAAACTAATATACTTTGAGACATAAAATGTAAATGTTTTCTACCATTTTAATTAATTGATTTTTGTTTTGGAGGCAGAAGTTTTATTGAAATAAATTAACCATTTTACATATTGTTTAGGTAGAAAATCTTTACCTTTTTCTTCAATGAATAATTATTCCATGCCTCCTTCTGGTACTTTTATGCTCTCCTGTTTTGCACATTTAAATTTTGATCTGTTTGTAATTGAACCTTATTTGAGGTATAAACTCGATGCAACTTTTTCTTTCAGAGTGCAACCTAGTTTTTCAAACAGAATTCTTTATTTTATTTTACTTATCACCAGTGTATCATGCCACTCTTTTCAGAATCTGAAGTTCCATATATATAGTATCTCTAAAATTCCTATTCCAGTCTTTTTATTCCTATGGCAATATTACATAATTTAAATTACTTTGTCTTTTTGTATATATCTGGTAAGGCTAATTCTTTCACATTGCTTTTCTCCTTTAGAGTTTTTCTGTATATCCATTTTATTTATATTATATCAAATTTGTCTTATGTAAAAATATCACATAATACCCCATAAATATATCCAGCTATTATTAGTCAATTAGAAAGATCGGATTTGTTTCCCAAAACAAAAATAAAATCTTATGAATCTTCCTATTATTTTTAATATTTTTCAAATATATTTATATATGGGGTTTCCATATATAACATCATATCATCTGCAAACGGTGATACTTTTACCTCAACATTTTTTTAATTGAACTGCATTAGCATCTCTCATAGAGTTAAATAAAAAAAGGTGAGAGTGTGCAGCTCTACCTTGATCCTGAATTTAGTGCAAATGCCTTTAGTGTCTCTTCACTGCTTAGCAAAGAGGACTGAAATAGATAAATGTTTTCACAATAAAGACATATCCATTACATATGAATGTATCTTTCTTTTTTTTTTTTTGGTATTGGAGATTGAACTCAAGGGTACTCAACCACTGAGCCACATCCTCAGCACTATTTTGTGTTTTATGTAGAGACAGGGTCTCACCAAGTTGCTTAGCGCCTTGCCGTTGCTGAGGCTGGCTTTGAACTCGTGATTCTCCTGTCTCAGCCTCCCTAAGTGCTGGGATTACAGGGGTGTGCCACTGCGCCCAGCAAATGCATCTTTTTTTAGCACCTACTATGAATTAGGTGATGTCAAAGGTGCTTGAGATTCTTCCAAAAGCCAAAAGTCAAAAGACCAAAAAAAAAAAAGAAAAACCCCTGCACTTTTGGTACTTGCATTTCAGTGGAATGTTGAGGTAGACTTGTTTTCTGCTTTCTACATACAAGGGAAGGCTGTATTTCTTAGCATCACTGCAGGTAGGTATGGGTACCAGCTGAACTGCAGACAATGGAATGTACACAGAAGTGAAATGTGTCACTTACAGCATGAAACAAATAAGAGGCGAAGACCTATTCTCTTTCTCTTTGCTCTTTGGAAAGTCAGTGTTATGGTTATGATATGTGCTGTCCCCCAAAAGCTCACGTGTAAGGCAATACAAGAAAATTTAGAGGTGAAATAATTGTGTTATTAGAATCTTAACCTAATCAGTGCACTAATCTCCAGACAGGGAATAACTGGGTGGTAACTGTAAACAGATAGGGTGAGGCTGGAGGAGGTGGTCACTAGGGGCATGCCGTTGGGCTATATATTTTGTCTTGGTGAGGAGAGCTCGATCTCTCTCTCTCTTTCTCTCTCTCTCCTTCCCTCTCTCCCTCTCTGCTTCCTGGTACCACATTCCCAGCTGTTCTCTTCTGCCACACCCTTGTGCCATGATGTTCTGCTTCCCTTCCAGCCCAGATCAACAAGTTGGTCATCTATGGACTAAGACTTCTGAAACAATGAGCCCCCACATACACTTTTACTCCTCTAAAATTGTTTTCATCAAGTCTTTTGATTGCAGCAGGGGAAAAGCTGACTAAAACAGATAGAGGAAGTCCAGTAAGAGATTTCAAGGATATCCTCAGGAAAAGCAGTTTTAAAAGGGAAAGGTGCTTGGATGCTTACTCAGCATTCAGAGGTAGAAAGTAAAATTAAATATATAGAAATCAATGATTTTTATAGTATGTGTGAAAACAACAATCATTTAATAATGCAATGGTAGAAATTATTTCATTTCATTTACAGTAGTCTCAAAAAAGAAAATGACCTAAGAATATATCTTATGAAAAAATGTTCCAGGTCAATATGAAAAAAACATACTTGAAGGACAAGAAAAGTATTTGAACAAATAAAAAGAACTACCATATTCTTGGATAAAAACCCAGCTTCATATATCAATCCTCTGAAAAGATGTGTGCACATTTTAAGGTGGCCAACTCATTCTGGTTTGCTCAGGGTTTTCTCCTAGTGTCATCACTGAAAGTTGTCCATCTTGGGAAACCCATCAGTGCCAGGTAACCTGGAAAAACCACTAATCATAGCACAAGGGTATTTATTATAGTACTCTGTAGGAGAAAAATACTAAAACTTCCCCAAACTGCACCAAAAATATGCTGTTTGAATAAACTTGGTACATCTATACAATGGAATGCTCTATAGCAGGGTGGGGAGGTTGAGCGTGTGAGAGGTAAGGAATAACTTTGATTACTATATGTTACTCTAGAGTCATTTATAGGACTTGTTTTATGAAGGGAAGGAATGAAGAAAGGACATCATCTGTAAGGATTTTTCACTACACAAATGCTGTAATAAGAGATGGGATGAAAAATAAGTTATATGATTATACTTCTAAAAATAAGCAATCATTCAATAAATAAAGATCATAAAAAGGGAGAAGGATAAATGGGTGAATAGACAGGAATGAGAATTAGATCTGTTTGAATATACAATGGTTTATAATTTTAACATAGGAAGTAAAAATTTTAGAATGATATTGAATCAAAAAGAAAAATAAAATATAAAAATAAAAAAAACTTAATCAAGTGACCTGTATATCAAGTTGGTAGCAAAACTAGAGAAAGAGGAATTATTTCCAGTAACTTGAAACACAGAATTTTGATGAAACATCTCTAGTGGGATATAATCCAAAGAAAAAAGAATTTCAAAGTCATCTTAAATTACTTTCAGTAGACTTATTAGCAATAAAACTAATATTGTTATTTTGAAATTCCAAAGATATACACACAAAGTAAATATGCATACTCATAAGTACATACATGTATATGGTGGAATAATATTAAATTGCTACTATTCTATAACTAGAAATTCATAAAGTTAATTTAACATGGATTAACCTGATATAGATAGATATAAAGCAAATGAGCAATCATGATAAAGATAAGAATCAATATTATGACCTAAGAGAAATATCCATAAAAATCATGCTGTGTGGGTCTGCTTGACAAGTTGGGGTCCTGAGAGATGAAGAGGGTTCCTTGGGGGACAAAGTGGGGTCTCTCAAGATGAGGTTTTGGGGTGACGGTCTGCAGAGTCACTCCACCCGGACTCTGGGGTAGGTAAACAGTTCTGCCGGAGCGAGATGCAGAACCACCATTTATTCCAGAAAGTACAAAAGCTTATATACACTCCTGAACCAATTAAGACCCAAAGTTACAAACAAAGGGGTGCTCTCTGTCAAGTGCACAGTTCATTAGCATAGAATGGGGAAAGATGGAAGGGAGGGGTTGAAGGTATGGAGAGCGCTCCTACATCCATAGATCAATTTGAAAGAAAATTTCAGAGTGAAATCAATATTCAGTTTTCTTTTTCTAAAAACTTGTGTTCCTTTACTCTGTCCAATAAAAAAAATAGAATTAATGACAATCCTGTGGCAACTAGCATAATTTGCTTCCAGATCATATTGTCTGAATTTCATTTCCCACTAAAAAGAATTGGGACCGTATAGAAAAGGTTAGTTTCACATCTAGAAAAGAATACCTGTAAACTTGAAGTATCTTTTGCCTATAGGTGAAGAACAGAGACACCAAAATGACCAAGGGGCTGACTTTAAAGGTTTCTCACTGATAAAGAAAGAACAACATAGGTGTCAAAAGGAATCATGCTTGGAGGAATTACAATACAAGACCTGAAACTATATTACAAAGCTATAATAACAAAAAAAACCCCATGGTATTGGCACCAAAATAGACATGTAGACCAATGGTATAGAATAGAAGACAGAGACAAACCCACATAAATATAGTTATCTCATACTAGACAAAAGTGCCAAAAACATACACTGGAGAAAGATAGCCTTTTCAACAAATGGTGATGGGAAAACTGGAAATACATATGCAGAAAAATGAAACTAAACGTCTATCTCTCACCATGCACAACACTCAACTCAAAGTGGATCAAGGACCTAGGAATTAGACCAGAGACCCTGTGTCTAATTGAGGAGAAAGTAGGCCCAAATCTTCATCATGTTGGATTAGGCCCTGACTTCCTTAACAAGACTCCTAAAGCACAAGAAATAAAAGCGAGAATCAATAAATGGGATGGATTCAAACTAAAAAGCTTCTTCTCAGCGAAAGAAACAATTAACGAGGTGAACAGAGAACCTACATTCTGGGAGCAAATTTTTGTCACACGCATATCTGATAGAGCACTGATCTCCAGGATATATAAAGAACTCAAAAAACTTAACACCAAAAAATACAAACAACCCAATCAATAAATGGGCCAAGGAGCTGAACAGAAACTTCTCAGAAGAAGACATACAATTGATCAACAAATATATAAAAAAATGTTCAACATCTCTAGCCATTAGAGAAATGCAAATCAAAACTATTCTCAGATTTCATCTCACACCAGTCAGAATGGCAATTATCAAGAATACAAACAACAACAAGTGTTGGCAAGGATGTGGAGGAAAAGGCACACTCATACACTGCTGTTGGGACTGCAAATTGGTGCAACCAGTCTGCAAAACAGTACGGCGATTCCTTAGAAAACTTGGAATGGAACCACCATTTGACACAGCTATCCCACTCCTTGGTCTCTACCAAAAGGACTTAAAAACAGCATACTACAGTAATGCAGCCACTTCAATGTTTATAGCAGCACAATTCACAATAGCTAAACTGTGGAAGTGACCTAGATGCCCTTTGATAGATGAATGGATAAAGAAACTGTGTTATATATACACAGTGGAATGTTACTCAGCATTAAAAGAGAATAAAATTATGGCATTTGCAGGTAAATGGATGGAGTTTGAGAACATCATGCTAAGCAAAGTAAGCCAATCCCAAAAAACCAAAGGCCAAATGTTCTCTCTGATAAGTGGATGCCGATCCATAATGTGCAAGGGGCCATGGGAAGAATGGAGAAACTTTAGTCAAAGGGAAGAGGAGAGAAGGGATGGAGCATGGGGGAAGGAAAGATGGTAGAATGAGATGGGACAACAATGCCCTAGGTTCATGTATGACTGCACATACAGTGTAACTCTATATAGTGTACAACAAGAAGTGAAAAGTTGTGCTCCATTTGTGTACAATGAATCAAAATGCATTCTGCTGTCATGTAAACCTAATTAGAATAAAAAATATAAAAAGGAATTATGCTTATAATATATTAAGACATGCCAAGATAAGTTGAAATTCATAACAGTACTTAAAAATAATTAAAGATGCCTGGTGCAGTGACAGATGCCTATAATCCCAGTGGCTCGGGAGGCTGAGGCAGGAGGATTGTGAGTTCAAAGCCAGCCTCAGCAACTAAGTGAGGCTCTAAGCAACTCAGAAAGACTTTGTTCTAAACAAAATGTTTAAAAGGGCTGAGGATGTGGCTCAATGGTTAAGAGCTCCTGGGTTCCATCCCTTGTACCAAAAAGAAAAAAAAATGAAAGATCTTCTCTTAATATTGCTTAGGTACCAATTAATTGTTCTGAAAATGGATAATGATGATGAGGATGATGAAGGAGGAAAAGGAGGAGGAGGAGAAAGAGGAGGAGGAGAAAAAAAGGAAGAAGAAAACTAAAATGATGACATCTCTGCAGATAGGTCAGATAAGGAATGAGAATTGTCTTTTTTCTTCTTATTTTCTTATACTGGGGATTGAACACAGGAACTCTTAACCACTGAGCCATATCCTCAGCCCTTTTTTATTTATTTTTTTTATTTGGAGACAGAGTCTCACTAATTTGCTGAGGATGGCTTCAAATTTGTCATCCTCCTGCCTCAGTCTTCTGAGTTGCTGGGATTATAGGCATGTGCCACCATGCCCAGCTGACTGTTGCTTTTAGAAATGTAGAGATCATTGAAATTTAACAGATATGTTTTTGGTGGAGTGGTGGAGGTATAAGATAAAATTGTTTTTGTTTTAAGGAAAATTGGAGAGGAGATAAGTACAATAAACATAGGCAGCATTTTTGGAGCAGTTCTGCTGCCATAGAAACACAGAAATGACACTAGCTATTGTGAGAGAAGAGGTTAGGGAAATAATTTACAAGGTGTGAGATAGTACAGTATTTTTGCATACTGATCAGAATGATCCAGTAAAGACAGCTTCAGTGATTACACCATCTGTACTGAAGATAATTTCTGGAAAACTGTTTATGAGTATGTAAGAAGTATGCTTAGAAAGTGCCTTTTTTGACAGATGTGAGACCCCTCTAACAGATAACCTCTGCTTGCTTTACTACACTCCAGTCTGTGGCTCTTCCTACTCAATTCTGATTCTTCCTTTGTCTGTTTTCGGGGGTGTCATTCCTGTGTTGAGGTCTGAAGACATTCTCTACCTTCTGCTCCATCACAGTTAATCCTTCACAAATGATTCTCCAATGCATTTTGTATGCTTCAAATCCTGTCTTGCCATCTGCTTCTTGGAGGGCCCAGATAAATTCATCCTGTGGAAATACCTTCAAGTGTGCTTCAAGAGAAAATAGCCATTAGATAAAAAATGTCCTCATTCTTCTACAGGAATCCAACATTGCACATATTCTTTTTCTTTTAGATTAGCTAGGCAAATTATATTTTATTAAAAATGTATCTATTTCATCTAAAATTTTTAATTTATTTATGTGAAATTTACCAAATATACTTATTCTTTCATTTATTTTCTTTGCCCTTTCTTCCTTCCTTTTAGTTTTCAGAATTAAACAGAATTCTGAAAATGGAATTCTGGGAGTTAAATGCTGGATCTGAAGCATGCTAGGGAAGAGCTCTTTTACTTATTACACCTTATAATTTTCTTTCTTATTTCTTATTTTGCTTATTATTCTTTCTCCCTTTCCTTGATTTCATTAATACAAAGACTACTCATTTCATTATTATTAATAAAGACACAATTTTAAATTATCAATGACATCAACTCTTAGATCTAACAAATGATGTCAGTACCATTTTGTATAGAAATCCATGGCATGATCTAGTGGAAATCCATAATGACCTAGTGGGAAAGGAACCAAGAAAATAATTTCATTTATAATACCACCAAAAAATAAAATACAAGAGGAATTACTGGGGAATTATATTAGATAAATTATATTGTATATATGTACAAATCTATAACAATGAATCCCACCATTATGTACAACTTAATTCACTAATAAAAATATGGGAAATTTTTAAAAAATACTTAAGAATAAATTTATCCAAGGTGGTGAAAATTTTGTACACAGGAAACTATATAACACTGATAAAAGAAATTTAAGAAGACATAAATAAATGGAAACCTATTCCTATGCTCATATGTCAGAAGAATTAATATTGTTAAAATATCCATACTACCTAAAACAATACATAGATTTAATGCACTCCCTAACAAAATTCTAATGATATTCCTCACAGAAATTTTATTCTAAAATTCCTATGGAAACATAAAAGACCTAACACCTCTTAATATAAAATTATATTACAAATCTTTGGGATAAAAATAGTATGGCATAAAAATATACACATAGGTGACTAGAACAGAAGAGAGAGCACTAATAATAAAAATATACACAGTCAACCAATTTTTGACAAAACACTAAAAAGACACAATGGTAAAAAATATTCTGTCAATAAATGGTGTCAGGAAAACTGGATTTCCACATGCAAAAGGATAAAAACGTACCCTTATCTTATACTGTGCACAAAAAGCAACTCCAAATGAATGAAAGACCATTTGTCCATAAGACCTGAAACTGTGAAACTCCTAGAAGAAAACATAGGGGGAAAATCTCCTTGACACAGGTATTGGGATTGATTTCTTATGTAAGCTCAGGCTACAAAAGCAAAAATACATGGAACTATATCCAGCTGAAAATCTTGGCATCAGATAGCAAAAGCCTAGCATCCAAATAAGTAAGAACTTAAATTTATTTTAGTATCATGAATAACAGTAAATATGAACAACGAAGCTACTTCATGCTCATAAAGAAGTCTAGGATCCAAGAGCAAGGAGGTCTAGGTTATGGGTATAAATATTTTCAGGGGATGATTAGTGTGGTACCAGATAAGAAATCTCCTCACATAGCAGGGTCATAGCTAGCTAGCATTTGTGAACTGTCTATCTTACCTCTGAGGGGACACTGCTCTCTGCTGGGATAGGTAAATGGCAGGTTCCCATACAATGGACCATCTCTATTGAGATGCTCCAATCTTTATTCTCCTAGTTGTATCTCATTTAGTCCCCCTCTTTATGATCAGATACCTATAGCGACTTATCAAGCATTTAGTCAGCCTCATGAGGGCAACCTCTTTTAGTAGTCCATGAACATTTGAGCATGGGTTCTGTGTCTAAAGGAGCACTTTTCCCGTCTATACTAGGAATCTCTGAGAAAAACAGAACTGTGTTTTCCTTTGGTGACCCAGAGAGTGGTGAAACAATATAACAAATGAGAACAGGAGTGGATCTGTATGGGAAGGCTTTGGGATATTGTTGGCAACTCTCCAACCATCAGAACCACCTCCATGTAACCCTTAGAACAATACTTCAGCCTCCAGATCCTGGATTTCCTCGAGTATAATCAAGTATAGTATATAATGTACATAAGCACATGTACCTTCAATTTTGGGATACACACACATATATGTATGAATATCAAATACATATATTTGGTACTGGTGATTGAATCTGTGGGTACTTTAACACTGAGCTACATCCCCAGTTCTTTTTAATTTTTATTTTGAGACAGGGTCTTACTAAGTTGCTGAGGGCTTTGCTAAAGTGCTGAGGCTGGCTTTGAACATAAGATCCTCCTACCTCAGCCTCCTAAATTGTTAGGCTTACAGGAATATGCCACCATGCCAGGCTTGCCTGGTCTAGGTAGGAGGAAAAGATTTCACCAGTAAGCCATTGTTAACTCACTGATTCTTTTTGCTGATGGTTTCTGACTCACTAAAGTCACTCTATTTCACTTTAAAAAATGCATACGTTTTAGCATTTGTGCATTCTTTTGCACTTAGCTGATTTTTAACTGTTCAAGTCACAAAATTTGGCACTGACTGGTTTCATATGAATACTTTGCTGGAAAAGCACAATTTCCAACTGCCATATACATTTTCTCAGTGAGTTGCTTTTTTCCCCACAGAATTTATACAGGATAGTTCAATATATAAAATCAGACATAGTGATAAAATTCATAATATAAATGTTTTCATAGAGATATAAAAGGCATACCAATGTAGTTGAAGTATATAAAGTCTCCATATTTGGAGGAACTGGTAGCAACAACAACAAAGAGCAATCATTTTCCATGAATTCTGCTAATAGAGGACAACATATTCCACACCTCACAATACCCATGAACTGTTTTCCCTCAGGAACTCATTGAAATAGGCTGCTAAATTGTGCATAACTTAAACAATCTGTAAAATTTCTCTTCAGCTTCATACACACTAGAGGTCCAATTTAAAAATGAAAAGTAAAACAAAAACCTGAAATAAAATATATTGCTTATCTATGTGACAAAATATAATTTTAATACTAAGGTACATTCTTATCACAATAAATTACTTTTAAAAACTTGACATTAGCATTATATTGTGCCATAGATTTAACAAGGTTAGTTTGAGTTCTTCTTTTCTACGTTGCCTAATAAACCCCTAATTTTTGAATGCCCAATCAAATCAATTCTGATGGTGAGAGGTAGGGAATGAGTAGGATAATGCAAATGAATATTGATAGCACAATACTAATAGTATGATTGTCAAGAGAGCCTAAGAGATCATAGAAACATGATGACTGTTCATTCTGATGATTCCAAGGAGAGAAATACAAGTGATTTGAGGTCCAAAAGAGGAGAGAAACTCAAATGAGGAGTAATGGTATAAGGATAAGCAAAAAAGAAAGGAAAAAGAGGGCAAGACTAAAGCCAATAGAGGAAGAAATAATGTGCAGTGTATGGGGGTCGTTGTCTTGCTGGGTAACTGAGAAAAGAAGGGTAATAAACTAACATGAAATTATGCAGTATAAAACATCTTGTCCAGGGGTATTCATAAAACTTGCAATGAAAACAAAAGGTGAGACCTGTGTGTCTGCATACATTTAGAGAAAAAGCAGTGTCTACACGTCTTGAAAAAGTTCAGAATAAAGGAAAAAGTTTCCATAAGAGTATAATAATTTCCAAGACATTTCCAAAAGTATAATATTTCCAAGTAGGAAAAAGTACTCAAATTGATAAGCTCTAGAGACCGATGAGATGTTCATCGTATGTTCTAACCTTGGGCATGTAGATTTTGATTTTTTTTTTTTTGGTACTGGGGATTGAACTCAAGGGCACTCGACCACTGAGCCACATCCCCAGCCCTATTTTGTGTTTTATGTAGAGACAGGGTCTCACTGAGTTGCTTAGTGCCTCGCCATTGCTGAGGCTGGCTTTGAACTCGCAATTCTCCTATCTCAGCCTCCTTAAGTGCTGGGATTACAGGCTTGAGTCACCGCGCCCGGCTTAGATTTTGATTTTAAGAGTGTTTATGTAAGAAAAGATTACAGATGCCTTTTTATTTTCATTGTCACTGGAGACAAAATATTTTATGTGAATTAGTCCAAATTCCTATACCATATAGCTTGTTTGTGGGCATGCTTTTCTGTTTTAAATTTCCCTGAGGCCTGAGAAAGCTAGATGTTTCTGAGGACAGGCTTTAAGTTGACCATGAAGTTGTACAAAACAGAGAGGGTAAATAATCCAGAAATTGAACAGCACATCATTTTTTTCCCACCTATTAAACAATGCTGTGGAAAATGATTCATTTGGTAAAATTCATTCCTATCATTTTTATCAGGTACAAGTTAAACCAGCACTACTAAGTTGAAGATGAATTCAAGAGATAGTACTATATATATAATTTTTCCCAATTTCTTTAAAATAAAATTCATTGTTAATACATATGATGTGTAAAGAATACCTAAATATTTGATAAACATACCATTCTTGAAAAACATTTGGATCATCCATTTGAACTGATTTTTCTACATGTAGAGAATATTAAAGAGAAGGGTCTCTAGAAATTTAAAATATTTCCTATCATTTCTTTCAAATGCAAAGAGATAAGCTGGAATTGGGCACAGTGGTGACAGAGAAAAGATTCTTTCATAGCACTTTGGGAGGCTGAGACAGGAGAATCACGAGTTCAAAGCCAGCCTCAGCAATGGCGAGGTGCTAAGCAAATCAGTGAGACCCTGTCTCTAAATAAAACACAAAATGGGGCTGAGGATTTGGCTCAGTGGTCAAGAACTTCTGAGTTCAACCCCTGGTACCAAACAGAAAAGAAAAGAAAAGAGAAAAGAAAAGAAAAGATTCTTGCTCTGGAAATCTCTTTTGCTTTCATTATCTGGCATCAGGATTCTCTCTAAGTATTGTCTAACAGAAAGGAAAGAGGGAAAGGTAACTCAAACTTTGGCCAAATCCATTCATTTTCTCTCCCTGTCTCTCCCTCCATTTTTCTAACCCTTCCTATTTTATTTCTTCTCTCCTTATCTCTTTCATTGATAGCTTTAAGGAAAAGTGATGTGACAACTTACTAGAGTGACTCTAGGAATTTTGTTTAATTTCTTTGATCCTCAGTAACTTGTCAAATGGAGAGAGTAACATCACCCATGTCATGAAACTGTTGTGACGATTGAGTGGAATAATGCAAATACAGTGCTTAGCACAGTGTCAGGGGCGTGGTAAAGCTACAGTAAATCTTCACCATTATCAGTGTGGAAAGGCTGTTGTCAATCACCCTAATTATGTTCATTTGGGGATTTAGTTGATCTACCCTGCTTGTAAGCTTCAGAGCATTCCCTGCAAAAAAATGTACTATTGTTTTTCTTCTTCAAAAAAGTATTGGGAAAAGAAAAGTTGAAGCTAGAATTAATTTCAGATCAAAATGTTTTTTTCCCCATTGGTCTCAGGCTGTAATATAAAGGAGAGAAAGGACATTAAGGAAAAGAGACATAAAGGAGAGAGAGATTGATGCCCAGGGGCTAGTTCAGCCTGTGACCACTCACAGAACATCTTTGAATCCATTGTGGAATCAGGAGGTTCTATTCTTGTCTAAATGGTTTCAAGGGGGATTTAAAATGCTAATGACTGTGATCTAGTATTGACAGGAACCTGGGAATAGGGACACAGATGTTGTCAACAATGGTATAACTTTGCAATACAATTAAATACCTAAGGGGAACTCTCAGTGTCAGCTTGTTTCCAGAAGAATCTAATCAATCCACCCAGAGAGGAGTGGCACATTTTGTATTAGATTTAAATAGATTCTGGAATGAATACTCAGAAAAGCAGTATTCTCACTTAACTTAGATTTCTGTTGGACTTTGGCGGATTTTGGCTCACTGGTGTGCTGGATGCATTATATCAAGACACTATACTCTGCAATTCATATGCTATAAATAGATAATTTATCTTCCTCTGAAGCAAAAATCTATTTATTTATATAACTCTATCATCTTTGTTTTTCTTGCTGGAACCAGTTTGCTAAAATTTTTCACCCATCTGAGGGCTTTTATTTCTATTTGAATTCAATTCCAAGTTGTCTAGACATTAGCAGCTTAACCCTAGAGCTTAATCCTACCACTTTGTGAAATTCTTGTTACTGAGGTCAAAATAACTTAGAAAGAAAAGTAGCTTTTATGAAAATTCTAATAAAAACCAACATTATCCTTTAAGTAAGATTCTGTAATTATCTGAAGAACCATATTGTCAATCATTGGAACAATATTTAAGAAACTTGAATGAATTTTAATTTTGTTTCCTTTATTTGTATTTCTGCCCCCAACCCCTAATCCCAGCCTTGATTAAATTTATCTTCCCATTTTGATAGATGAAGAGTATGGTATATATATTTCTCAATTGATAAGTCTTTTTTCTAGACACATTTTCTGTCCCTAACTTCCAATGATTTTCCCCCACTTATATTTAAAACAAGGTTTCACAGATAAGTAAAAAGCTACTTGCTTTTTTTAGAGATGCTCTTATACAGCTTTTCTTTTTGGTTCACATGAAAAAAATAGGAACTATGATTGTGTGTAACTACTATAAAGAAAATAATCTATTAATTTTCCTGAGTTTTATGGAACATTTTCACTGTATGCAGGGGTGGATGTAGGTGGAGATAGGGAACTTCATAGGGAAAACACTCAAAGGGATAAAAATATAAAAAGAAACAGTGTGAATTTACAATATTCTTATCATTTCAGTCAATTTGGAAGTCAAAAATTTTAATGTGCTTGTCTGGTTTAGGGAATTAATGATGTTAAGAGAGAGATATCATTGAACCAACACAATTGAGGGAAAAATCATTTTCTTCTAAGGTTTGTTCTTGATTGAATTAAAGTATTCTAATATGTATTTATAGTTGGATAAGTATCCCTTAATGATTACATATTATTAAACCCATGGTCACATAATATACCTTAAATTTGTAAAATGTTCCATTCAAATCTATATTAGCATAGCAAAACTCCCATAATTGTTTTTAGTCTTTAATTCAGTTATATATACTTTTTTTCCATTTAAGATTAAATCTAAGAACTGGATATCAATAAAGGATAGTTTAAAAATAAATAAATGAAATAATCTTGAAGATAAATCAGAGGGAATAAACCAGAGGGAATAAACATCTAGTTTAACCCTCTTGATTTATAGATGAGGATGTTGAGGTCCAGAGGTTACTAAAGGTCACCTAGCTAGGGCATAGCAAAAATGAATCTAGAATCTTGCTCCATTGACTTAAATTTTCTTTTCTCCATATCTTATTCAAAACTTGTCCAAAAGACAAATGGTTGACATTAAGTGTGTGAATTGTATAGTATGTGAATTATAACTTAATAAATGTGTTTTGAAAAGATAAAAAGAAATGTTTAAATGTTTGAAAACGTGCCTCCTTCCCTTTTGGTACCCTCTTTATTGTCTTAATTCCAATTTTGAATTGAGAATTTAGAAGCAATAATAACGACGATATTGAATGAGTTCATATATTCCTTGTAAGTTCTCTTTTTTCTATTGTTACAAGATTAGCAATGCCTTCAAAAGTAGGGATGTGGAAACACTGATTCATTTTTTGATATTTGCCTGAACACTTTTAGAAGTAGCATTTTAGTTTTTGAAAAATTTTTTAAAATAAAATGTAGCCTGCTTTTTCACTTGTCTAATAATAACTCATGAACTCTTTCTGCTTAGTGCTTAACTATGGTGCCAGGCTAAGTTAAGTCTCACCTAAGTCTCAACATTCAATACTTTTACATTTTATCACATTTTCTTCACTGATCGTAGTTTACAATACCAAGAAAATAGTTTAAAAGCATTTTCCTGCTCTTTCTAAAATTAAGACCTCATTTAGTCACTGTTTCATTGTGATTTCCATGCCCTCAGAAATAACCTCTTAACTTATTATTATCATGTCCCAGCAGAAATCAAGGCTTAAATAGGGAAAGCTCACATAGAATCTCTGATCTCAATGTTTAACTCTCTTCTCCAACCTGTAGTTGATTTTAAGCCAGAAAGAAGTTGAGTTCTTTTACTGACATTAACCAAAATGGATACTTCAAACCCTTATTTCATTTAATTTTTCCAGTAAAGTGATGATCTCAAAATTTATTTGCCAGTGTAGAGTTTTGAATTTGGCTTTCAACAGACAATGTATCATTCATTCCCAACCACCATATTTGATGAATACCTGGGACAGTGACGTAGGATAGTCTTAGGGTATCAGCAAAAGGTTCTTGATTAACCTGCTTATTATTAAATAGTTTGGATGTCTGGGAAATGATTTCACTCACATTCTCCCATTTCACTTCAAATTGTATTTCCTATAAATATCAATGTCCTTCTGTTGTTTTAGTGTCCCCCAAAGTACTTATTAACTCCAAATCCACAGAACAGTGGCTGTTAGAATGTGCTCCCTTGACCAGGGATATCATTCATATCATTTGAGAACTCACTAGAAATGCAATGTTTAGGGTTCTACCCCTGATTTCCTGAATCAGAAACTCAGGGGCAGAGTTTAGCAAATTGTTTTGTTTTTGTTTTTTTGGTACTGGGGATTGAACTCAGGGGTACTCAACCACTGGGCCACATCCCCAGCTCTATTTTTGTATTTTATTTAGAGATAAGGTCTCACTGAGTTGCTTAGTGTCTTGCTTTGGCTGAGGCTGGCTTTGAACTTGTGATCCTCCTGCCTCAACCTCCAGAGCCACTGGGATTACAGGCATGCTCCACCATGCCTGGCATCAATTTGGTTTTAACAGTCCCTTCATGTTGGAGAATCACTGTCAGATCTTATGCTTCATAATATCTGTATGGCATTGCATGGTATAAGAGTAGAAACTCGATGTTTCATTCAATGAGAAATTATAAGAATGACTTCAGTTACTTATTTCCTTATTATAAATAATTTATTTATTATACTAGGGATTGAAGCTATGGGTGCTTTACAACTGTGCTACATCTCCAGCCCCTTTTTTAATTTTTTTTTTATTTTTTAGACAGGGTCTCACTAAGTTGCCCAGACTAATGTTAAACTAGCAATCTCCCTGCTTTAGCCTCTAGAGGCACTGTGATAAAAGGTGTGCACCACTATGCCCAGCTATGATTTGAATTCTTATATTCACTCTCTTTATTGTGAAATTTTGCAGTTCCTCTTATTAAAGATGCATATTTTCCCATACCTTGACTTTCTATTGATTTTATGACCTGCTTTGTCACATGGTATTTGATAAAAGTGATTGTATACTAGTCATGAGCTTAGGCCTCAAGAGTCCTTGCATATTTCCATTTGCTTTCTTTTGTGTCTTAGATATTGGCACAAGGATATACCTACATTAACATTCTGGGTGATGAAAGACACCTGGAGCTAAGCTAAGTTGCTTCAATCATCCAAGATGAAGACAGCTTATACCATCCAACAGCTAGCTGATCTTCTAGTAAGGTCAGAATACATAGGTCCTTGGGCTTCTTTTTCTCCCTGGGGACAAGATCTGCAGGTAACTCTATATACACTAGCAATAAATATTGTTGTAGGCTGCTGAGGTTTTGTGGTGTTTATTATGAAGTGCTGTGCAAGAGCTAACTGCTATGTACAATGAATTAAGAAACCTAAATGTCTACCATTGTCTGGCACATTCTTCTCCCCAGCTTTGTCCAAATATCTTCTCCTTACTGTCCCCTAGCAGACAGGGTGTGACCTAAACTTACATACTAGATTAACAGGGAAGTTTTACAGTAGTCTTTTGGAAATGCCCTAGACAAAATTCTTTCTTTTTCAGAATGAGATATCAGCTGATTGCCACCACAGAAAATAAGTTGATTTAAATCTATGAAAGACATGAAGACAATGCATCTAACTCAATACTATTTTTGACATTTTCAGCAGTCTAAAAATACCAGAACATAATTTATGAAGAAGCAACACCAGCCAAGCACCATGGAATAGGAGACTTCCTTACTGAAGTTTACATCAAGCAAAATGTCCCATATTGTGAAGATTCTCTGGCCAATCTTTTCATAGAGAGGCAAATTGGGATTTGGCTATAACTCTTTAGCTAACTTTAAAGATATGTGATAATTTTAAAGTTCAATCATCTGTGACTTAGCTTTCTTCAATTCGGCTTTTATTTCTTGGTCTCCTTATAGTAAAAACGGCTGAACTGAAATCTGTCTTCTTTCTGAATAATACTTTTCAAATTATAACAATGACATATCTTAAATACTACCTTATGAAGCAGACAGAAATGCATTTTATCCAGCTTTCACCTCACATTCAGAGAGAGACATCTATTTTCTAATTAAACTCTACATTTATCTTTTCTAAGATTGACAGAACTCATCATTACAGATAGAATATTTATTATGAAATTTTATCATTTTTTACAGTTTTTAGAGCACCAAGTGCAGGGCACTGCACAGAAGTATGTTTTGATGATAATTTAAATCCCATTGTTCTTTTTTCTTAGATTTGAATTACTTGCTAAATGGTATGCTAATTGCCTTAAAGAGTTCTTGAAGTTTCTAAAGGTACAGAACTTTGTTCTGAGTTGCAGCTGGAACACTAGTATAATCAGGTTGATTGTGAGGCAATAGTTTTTAGTCTTTGAAGGTATACAGCAACACTCCCAGATAACCAAAGTTCAGTTTCAGAAATTTCAACTTAGTAAGTTTGGGGGTAGGCTCAGAAATTTGCATTTGTAAGTGGAGACCTAGGTATATGTTCTACATTACAGTTTGTAGAAAGTTTATTCATGGGGTTCTGATATTCTAAAATCCACACTTTAGAAAATACTAATGTGTGGCAAGTAGCTATTCAGTGTCCCATATTTTATAACAGAAAAATCATACACTTTTAAAAAAATATGAAATCATCTTAACAATATGGTATAATACCTTAAGTAATATAACTGAGATAATATAAGTGACATCATCAACAATTTTAAGAAACTGAAATCTATACTGGGAGACATTAAGAGGACTAGAACATGATGCAATACAAATCTATTTATGATTTTATGTCTCTAAGAGTACATATGCCCAATGAGGGAGGGTGTGTATTGATATAAAACCACTTTTGAGTTTTAATATTTTTAAATTTTTTTAGTTGTAGATGGATATAATACCTTTATTTATTTTTATGTGGTGCTAAGGATTGAACCCAGTGCCTCACACATGCTAGACAAGCACTCTACCACCGAGCTATAACCCCAGCCCCACTTTTGAGTTTTAAAGTACCTTACAAATATAAGAAATATTCTTTTGAACATACAGAACAGAACTTCAGAAGTCATTTCTTTATCATTAAAAATTTTGATCTGTAGGTGCTGTTGATGTGGGCAAGGCACAAATGGTGCTGATACAAGTAAGATATTAAATGACAATAATTTCTGAGAAAAATAACAGTATGCCTTTCTAAGTTGTGTCAGGATGGATCTAAGATAGCTGTGAAATGATGAGTAGCCTGAGGCATTTACTTCCAAAAGACTCTGAAAACATTATACCAAATATTGTGGGGAATCCTTGATGCCCCTGAATTGGAGTGAATTGTCATAAGGTACTTCAACAGGAATGGTTATAACACATGAAAAGAAAGTCTAACGAAACCAATTTCATAAGAAGTGGTTATTATAAACCAAGTTTGGGATGATGTGCATGAAAATGCTTTGAACATTATGTACTACTACAAAAAAAATCATGGATAGCTATAATTATAAATTACCACATTCAAAGATTTTCACCTCGAGGCTGGGATTGTAGCTCAGCGGTAGAGCGCTTGCCTCGCATGGGTGAGGCCCTGGGTTCGATCCTCAGCACCACATACAAAGCAATAAAATAAAGACATTGTGTCCATCAACAACTAAAAAAATATTTAAAAAAAAAAGATTTTCACCTCAGGTTTGGACTTGCTTTTATAATGTTAGATGATGTCCAGCTGAGCCACCTTATCACTGATAGCTATGATATTCTGGGAAGCTTACCCTTTCAGAATGACTTCATTTTATTGATAAACATGTATCATTGTACTGTACTGACAATGATTCTCAGTACACACTTAAAATATATATTAATATCCATTGTATGCCACTCTCATATTAATAGAGATACAAAGGCAATTATCTATCTGGGGTCATGGCCCATATCTGTCTCTTGGGCCCATCCTCTTTTAGTTTGAGTAGATTAGAGTATTTGGTGAAATCATGCCAAATAGATCAAATGTCTTGCAGTGCTTCCAAGCTTTGTATAATTTTTCAATTTGACTAACTAGGATGTACATTCTTATAAACATGAAATATTAAGATTTTGACATTTCTGTTCCTTAACATTGATGCTTAATGCCACCAGAGTGTCAGATGAATCTTTGAAATAATTATATCAGGGGAAAATGCCTCATTATATGATTTTGGGCAATTGTTTCTAAAATCAGATTCTATTATTTGATAGAATACAGCCAAAATGTAAATGGCTAAAATCTTATAATTAAGGTAATTACACTAAAATTAAGAACATACTGCCAATGAAAAAGGGAAAGCTACAGAAACATGTTTGGTACTGGGTTCACCAGTATCATTTTTCATGTTTAAAACATAATATAAATAGAAATAATGTGCATTTGTGCAAGTATGTGGCATAGGCTTAAATTATGTCACTCAATATATGGAAATGAGATCCTACTTTTCCTCCCTGAATTTTCCAATAATTTCATTCACTCAATGGGTACACACTGAGTATCTACCTACACTATGCCAGACACTAGTCTATGCACTAGGAATATAGCTGAGAACTAGAGAGACAACAGCAGTTAGCACCAATATGAGGACTTGTACTTCAATATATTGGCACCTGATGCTAAAATAATGGTGGTTGTGGAGATAAGCACTGGCACAACCAGATGTTTTGGTATGACTATGCATTACCTGGAATTGAGAGTTTTGTAGCAGAGGTGTGCTAATGTACACTGACTCTTCACTTGGCCATGTGGACAGACTTGCTGTGTAAATGGGACACTAGCGAACAGGACACAAGCAGGGGTTTAAAGGTTCTTAATCATTAGAGCTTCTCTTCTTGGGTTTCTCTTTGAAACCCCATATCTACCATGTGAAGAAGACTAGGCTAGTTCTACCAAAAGATAAAACACCCTGCAAAAGAGCTTATTGCCAGGATGAGCCACCTAGCTGAGGTGTACTAGATAAAGCAGCCTGTAAAAAAACAAATTAATTAGAGGCTATCATAGACCATCCAGTTTCAACACAGCCTCTACCTAATTACAGAGATAAGGCAAGATTGCAGGGAACAGAACTGCCCAGTAGAGCTTAAGTAGACTTATGAGAAACAATACCTTATTTCATTTACCTTATGTCACCACATAATCCTTGCCACCACATTAACATACATGTACGAGTATTTGGTATGTCCCAATCTTGCACCAAAACCAGTTTAGTAATAAATGATTCTTAAGTAAAACAGGTACAATTAAAAAAAAAAAGCTTGACATAATTGTTGCATGCCACATTTTTGCAAAAAAAAAAAAAGAAAATTGGCCTACAATCTATGACAGTTATGCAGTGGAACATGGCAAATGCTTATTGTTTTAAACCACTAAGCTTTGGTTTGTTATGCATAAAAATCCAACTGACACAGGACAGCCATATGCAAAAAATACCGAAGTTGGATCCCTAATTTATACCATATACAAAATGCATCAAAGACTTAAACATTAGAGCTAAAACAGTAAAATTCTTAGAAGAAAAAATAGGTGCAAATCTTTGAAACCTTGGGTTAGGCAATGGTATTTTAGATTTTCTAGTGAAGCCAGAAAAACAAAAACAGATAAACTGGGTATCATTAAAATAAGGAGATGTCCTTTCTTCAGGGCCATTATTGTATAATCTACCAAGCCACTTTCTGGTTAGGTGAAGTTGGGCAAGCTACTCATCTCACTGAACTTCATTTTCTTTATCTGTAAAAGGAAGATACTATTTATATCATAAAGTTCTTGTAAAGAGTAATGATTATATTTTAGATTTATAACATGTATTTAAGCTTATATCATTGCCTATAAGAAAACTACATTTGTCTGTCATAGTTTGTGCTCAATTCCCATTCCCCAAAACTAACATAGATATACTAGCACCCATGTATTATCTTCACAATTGAAATAGTCAAGGCTACTCTATTTATAGTTATTATAACATTATAATAGTTATATTTATAGTTATTGTTTATAGTTTTCCATAATTGTTATGTCAGGATACTTAGCAATATTACCAATGCCTTACTGCATATAAATATGTGAATTGATAGCACTAAGGAAGTTCATACAAAAACCATATAGGTTTGTAACTATGAGAATATCTCAAAATAAGAACTATAGATTTATTTCCAGCATCTATTTACCATTGGTATTGAATTTGTGAAATAAGATCAGAAAATTTATATTAATTTCTATATAAATAGCATCACATTCATTCATTAGCATGAAAAGAAATTAAGATCTACAGTTTTGAAGACCATGTTATTATATTAAAGAAAAAAAGGTGATACTGTTTAAATTAGTTGAGTTGCAAAGGTCAGTTTCTATTTTTTTCATTAGAGAATTATAGTTATACATAGCAGTTGGGTTCATCCTGACAAAATCATGCATGGATGGAATTCAATTTCAGTTCACATTCCCTTACCTCCCCCCCCATTCTCCTTCCTGTACTCTACTGGTCTCCTTTTCACCCACTCATTTATTTATTTTCGATTGGTTCTTTTTAGTTCTCTATAAAGGTGAAATTGCCAGTGATATATTTATGTATGCACATAACATGATTTTAAAGAATTCATTCTGTATTTTCTCCCCTTTCTGTTCTCTTCTCTCTCCCTCTCGATCTCCTTCTTCCATACTACTTACCTTCCCTATATCTTTATGATATCTGATCTTCCCTTTCTCCTTTCTTTTATTTTACTTCAGCTTCCACATATGAGAGAAAATATTTGATTGCAAAGGTCAGTGTATCTTAAAGTATAAAGCCAGTTGAGGTAAAGAGGAGCTAGTTATTTCTGATCAATTCAACAGACATAAAACAGAAAAGTCTTACCTATATATTATAGTACGTGGGCTCTGGAAAGAGATATTTGCAAGAGTAGAAAACACAGAAGACAATTTAATGACCTTAATTACTATAAAGACTGGTGGGGGATATTCAGTGAATAACATATTACATTTTTGTGTCTTCATTTTTTTGATGGAACAGATTTGTCATAAAAACTGAAATTATGGTGAGAGTGTGAGATAAAGCTTTGGGTAAATACACTTTATTGCCTTAGAATTCAGGTCATTTAATTTGAGTCTGATTTATGCATAATATCTTGGATATGAACTGTCCAAAGTAGAGATACATGAGAATAGTTGCTTATTTAATTAGACATTTGATACCTCACTGTGTCCATTCTCTGATATTTTTCTCTCACACAGCTTGGCCAGCAAAGATAAAAGTAGTTGGAGAACAAAGAGTAATGAACTGCACAGATGAGAGAAAGATTGGTCTAATTCTATGTTAAAACAGGTAACAATTTAACATAAAGCCAATTCAACAAAAGATATTTTGTCATTTTCTAGTGATTCACATTCCTTAAGTTCTTATTTAAAATGGCACATCACCAGGCCTAGTGGCACACACCTCCAATCCCAGGTACTCGAGAAGGTAAGGCAAAAGGATCACAAGATCAAGGCCAGCCTTATCAACTTAACAAGACCCTGTATCAAAATAAGAAATAAAAGACCTGGGGATATAGCACAGTGCTAAAGTGTCCGTGGGCTTAAACCCTACTGCCAAAAAATGAAATATAATACAATAAAATGGCATGTTTATCAAATATATTTTTGATTTGAATACTGATAACTTTTTAAAGTTTTAATTGTTTAGAAAAAAGAAAAAGAAAGGCAATGAAGATTTTATTGGAGGGGCTGGGATTGTAGCTCAGCGGTAGAGCGCTTGCCTCGCATGCGTGAGGCCCTGGGTTCGATCCTCAGCACCACATACAAAGCAATAAAATAAAGACATTGTGTCCATCTATTTAAAAAAGAAAAGATTTTATTGGATTTGCTAGGTCTTAACCATTGGAGGAAAGAAGAGACAGAGGCAGTGAACTTAAATTTCAGAAGGAAGACCCCAAGTCTCTGAAGAAGATTTCCTAGAACAATTTTGATGACATCAAACCTTACCTAGAATAAGAACAAAAGAGGACTACCCTGAACACTTTGGAATTTAAAAGTACAGTTACTTTTCACAGAGCAGAGTTTAGTATGAGTGGATCTTTCTTGGCTCTCATCCAAGTCAGATTGGTTGAATTGCCATAGTCACCAAAGACTCTCATTTAAAGATTATTTCTCCATAAAAAGGCATTACCTTTAAAAAGAATATTCTAGGAAGGCTTTGGTAAGTTCAATAACAAGGGCCCAGTGAATCACAGAAACTCTTTGTAAAGTATTTAGAATACTGCAGCTCTAATATTGGGAGAGATTAGACACTTTTTATATGACACTGACAATTGAACCTTCTAATCGGCAACTAGTGAGTCACAGTAAGTTTTACAATTGTTACATTAAAGGTTAAACATAATTGGTTATAGTCTAACCTTCTTAACCACTACAGTAGCTTCTGTTAAAACTTTAGCTATAACAGAGTCTGTTGAGTTCATGATCTCAGCTCTTATTTAGTGTTTCAATGGGTATTTTGAACATGTTATGAATAAAAATATTAATATGTCTATAAAATTTTCTTGAAGAAAAATATTACCTAGGGGGGACACAGTGTAATTAACTAATTATGCCTAGTCAGTACATAGTTAACTTTAGTAGTTTTTATTTATGAAGAATCTTTTAGGATCACCAAGAGTTTTGGAGACTGAATCCTGCTGTGTCTTACCTTATCCTTGGGATTACGGTTTGGACCAGACAAACCCCATGTATAGAATTGATTACTGGGATTTGTCATTTGTTGTTCTGGTATTTGTATGTCAAAGTAAAATTTTTTTGTTTTTTTGGTGTCAGGGATTGAAACCAGGGGCACTTAACCACTGACCCATATCCCCAGCCCTTTATATTTAGAGACAAGTTCTCATTAAGTTGCTCAGGGCCTTCCTAAGTTACTCAGGCAGGCCTCAAACTTGTTGTCCTCCTGTCTTAGCCTCCTGATTCTCTGGAATCACAGGCATGCATCACTGAGTCTGGCTCAATGTAGACTTTTGATCAAAGGAAGTTACTTGATTGTTGTCTTTAGTTGAGGTAGCTATTGCTGCAACTTCAGTGCTGAAAATGATTATTTTCATCTCTGTAGTACATTGTACTGACTCCTTAATTGTTAATGTTTATGAAATATCTGATCTTGATTATCTTATAATTTAATTTAGGCATATAAATTCAGATACATATTCTCACTTGTGTGCCTTCATAAGATTTTATTTCAGTATTGTACAACTTGAGCCACTCTGGAGAATGATGTAGTACAATGCAAATATACTTATCAACCACCAACTCTTCAGTAGAACCTGTGGGGTGAGGAAGAGGAGTTTCTAGAAAAGGACACTATAGATAAAGGAGACCTACCATATAAAGTAGACATGCTTTTTGTCCTATGAATATGTGTCAACTTAACCCATAAGGAGTAATTCAAATTATAAGGGATCTTTTATAACTTACCAACTTGGCAAAAATAAAATGATTTGATTTGTGCAAGTAAGGGTGTGTGGGTAGGCACCTAAGAATCAAAGTTTTGGTAAGGTGAGATGGCATTTAATTTAAAAAATCAGAGAAATCTGTTTCTTGAATTAGTCTCAGAAAACAAATTATTTCTATTTTTATTTCTTTGTTTATTTAACGGACATAATGAATAGTTTTAGTTGTCTATTACCTTTTCTTTTCTTTTCTTTTCCTTTCTTTTTTGGTACCAGGGATGGAACTCAGGGGCACTTAACCACTGAGCCACATCCTCAGCACTATTTTGTGTTTATTTAGAGACAGGGTCTCACTGAGTTGCTTAGTGCCTCGTCATTGCTGAGGCTGGCTTTGAACTCGTGATTCTCCTGTCTCAGCCCCCCAAAGTGCTGAGATTACAGGCATGCACCACTTTGCCCAGGCTACCTTTTCTTCTTAATGAAGGCAAGCTAAATTATTTAAAGTAGGATGGATATTATCCCAACTATGTAGCTGTAGTAAATATGAATGATTCTATCACATCCTTCTTATATAGGCATTGATATCTTTGCAAAATTTTCAATAAAAATGCGCCTTTAACTATCACTAATAGGATAAGGATTGATGTGGTCAATTTGACCATCTTTAAATTGATGAATGTCAAAAATCTTATTCTGTTCACTAGTTCACAAGAACCTTTCTACAAGAAATCTTCTAAATGCTGTAAGCAAATAGTTTCTGAAAAGCATTTGGCTGTATTCCTATTCATTGAAGCATTGAACTCATAATACCATGAAACAATTAGTCAGACTACAAATTAACTAAGAAGCTTTACTCCCACATTACTGTATAATTCCTGAAATCAGCTTGAAAAGAGTAAGAGACCCATTATCCTGAACCTCAGAATAAATGGGCCTTGGACTTTTATTTTTCCTTTCATAGGGCTTCTAAAATTTAAGCAGTACTCTCAGTTCACATTAAGACCCTCCTGAATCATTTTTGTCTTAAGAAGAAAATCATCATTTGAATGAAGAGTAAACCATCACTTGGAAAGCATATCATAGATAATAAACGTATTAGCCTATAATTATGATATAGTTATGGAAAGTTTTGAAATACAAGGGATATTTAAGGTAATTTTTTGGCTGATAGTATTTATAATTTGACACTTCATATAAATATATTTCTTTTTGACGAACCTATTTCTAGAATGGGAAGGTAATATGAACATGTACTTCTTTGCAAATATTAGAAATATAGACTACTTTGTTACATTGACTTTTTTATTTTTTTCAGTGTTTATCACAATGATTGTATATATAAACTTATATTAACTTTTCAAATATTTACTTATTTTAACCAATGAAAATGCAAAAAGAATACGTCAGAAATGTTCCATGTGGCAGAAAAACAATATATAATTTTTCAATGGAAATTTCAGAGTATTTTAGCTGAGTTAATTATTTGTACTTCTCCAGTAATTTATTCACCATGTGCAATTTATTAAATCAAAACTATGTATTACTTTCTTTCTTATTTAAATATAGCCAATAAAATGGATTTTTCAAATGAATGGTAATGTATTTATGTACTTGTCCTAGGTATATTCTTGGGTCATAGAAATGCCCAATATTGTAACTCAGTCATTGAAGAAATATCTCTTACAGTGCTACCCTTTATAGAAGTGGGAAAGGAGAAATGCCTGGCAGTTGCCCTCAGCGTGAAGAGATACTTGCTCAAAGGGACTGGATTCTAGCAAAAATATATTATGAGGTGGACTTGTTTCTGGCTACATGAGAAGCATTGCGTTACAGTACTTTACCAAAAGAGAATTAATTTCCCTGTCTCTGTTTTCCTACTTGATTATCTCAGGTGAAAACACATTTGGTTTCCTTTGCTGACCACAATGAGCTCATACATCTTCAATTGTTTTTTTTTGTTCCTTGTTTCAAAAGAGGAGCTGTGCCTTCACCAGTGTCCTGGAATCTAGATAAAATCTCAGGCACTCTCCTCTGAAATATTGATCTACAATCACCTTCTCTCTAGTATGTATTCAGTCTTTCTATTAGTTCTTCCCTCTCTCAGCATATTTGGTAGACACTATTGTTTGCCTAGCAATAACCTTCATTTCCTTGTTTCTGTTTTTGCTAATTTTACTATTTATCTATGATAAAGATTCAAAGTGCCCAGATACCCTGTTTCTAGCCCCTCCTGTGGGAGTGGAAAAGGCTGAAGAAAAGGGACAGAGTCTTGAAAAAGAGTCCTCACTGATGAAAGGCACCTGAGCAATGCAATAATTTGTCTTCCTTTTCTTCCTCTCTGCTTTTTATGCTGACTTGTGAGGACAAGAGGCTTGGAACTGCAAGAGCCATCTTGCAGCTATAATGGAAAAAACAGAGTCCATATTGAGGAATGTATCTGGGAACAATGGAAAGCCTCTGGTGTTAGGTAGCAGGTAGACAGACATGAGTGGTAGAAACCTGGAGTTTAAAGGGTTAATTCTGTACACTGAACCTACAGTGTTAACTCTCAGCATGTCTTTCTTTAAAGTACCTCACACAAGGTCATTCTGACCAAACTGTGGTTTAAAAAGATAAAAGTATGTTACAATCCTTGATTAACAAGCTTATTATTTCCAGATTGTCCTTTCCTCTCAAGGTTGAGAGATGCATGTCCAAAAACTCATCCACTGATTACAGACCAAAAAACAAAAATACAAGTTACCCTGATCTGGACTGGACATGGTGAAAGAGAGCCTTTGTGACCACTACACAAACCAAAATGACCTAAGTAGAAACATGTATGTTATGAACATAAAAATCTGGTACAAATCTACTGTCAGTCAGAGGTAGTGCTTGGGTGGGATTTTCCAGAAACCTCTCCTCCCACCCCAATTAAACTGAGCTAACAAAGAAGTGAGTTATCACTCTTTGCTCTGAGAGGACCCACTCTCTCCCTTGGGGGTGCTTCTCCCCTTCATTTTTTCCTTCTAATAAACTTTGCTATACTTTTACTAAATCTCGTGTCTTGTTTGAAATCTCTCATGTGAATACACAGGAGCCTAGAACAGGATTCAATCTCTGATCTCCAGTAAGATCTTATCTCAGGCATGATCTCATCACTGTTATTATTGGTACCTTGATAACATCAATGTCTACTGAATAAATTCTGCATTTAATAATCTCTGGTCTTCTTCCTATGTAAGAAGTACACACCTATTGTCTAAGCAAATTTTGGTCCAACATTCTATTCAGTGGGTTATACTTTATGTCATAGAAATACAACAAATATATCTTCAGTAAATTATCAATTTTTACCTGTATGGCTTCCAGAGTTTGTACCTTAATTGGAAAGACTTCCCTCATACAAAAATCTAAAAATCATTTATACATACATGTACATCCTTAGCCCCCTTTTTAAAATTTATTTTTAACCAATATATAAAAACATGAAAATTATAAATGAGGTACCATGTAATGTATGATGCATGTATATATTACATACTATTAAAATAATTTTTATACATATTTATATCCCCACACATTTATCACATTTTATGGTGAAAACTTTTATATTTTATGTACCTAAAATTTATTTTGAAGGTCTACATGAAGGATACGGTAATTTTTTCTCAAAAGAGTAGTCAATTGTTTCAATACCATTTATTGTGAAATCAGTCTTTTCTGCACAAACTGAGTTGCCATTTTCTCATACTTTAAATTTCATCATATTTTTTAGACTGTAGCACAGCACCTGGTATGAAGTAAATATTCAATATTTGTTTGTTGAATAAAGAAAATGTGTAAAACATCCCCACAAATCCCATTGTTATTTTAATTAGAACCACATTGTGTTTATGAATTAATATGAATATCAGTTGATTACATTTAATACTGCATAGAATTTCTTAATTTAAAAGTATGGTATGTAGTTCCAGGTATTTGTATTTTTGTGCTGTACAGTTTTCAAAGTTTAATTCTGTTTTTTTAGAGCCTTTCTACTTTTAAAAAGTTTATTTCTCCAATTTTCCCTTTCTGTCTTGTTAAGTTCCCACAGTATATTTATATTCTTTGCTGTCTTCCCTGCCGTACAGCCCATGCATCCAAAATACTATCTGATCCATAAGGCTCTTGCTATATAATGCATCTATGGGGATTATCTCAGCTTGGGAGGCCTTCATTTTCTTATAGTATTGGTTGTATAACTAAAGTAATAAGTAGGCTCATCCTCTCAAATCTAACAACTTTATGAAGGATTTTCAAACTAAACATGAAATTCTTTGAAAAGTTTGGATCCACAGGGTCTAATTTCAATCTTCAAAAAAGTCTCATATCCATATAAGAGACTGATTGGTAGATACTTAATTAAAAAAAAATACTGTTCTTGACACTGGGTTTTGGAGAGCTGTGGAAATATAATAGACATATGAAACAGAGAGATCTTTAAACATATCACGGTCTTATTTTGGATAATAGAGATGACAATACAAGTAGAAATAATATTAGACATAATTAGTTGAAGTATCAAGATATATGCAGTAACCCAAATATTTAGAGAACAGAAAAATTTAACTAGTTTTGAGGCCACAGATTCCTTTGTGATGATAGCTACAGATACTTTTCCTAGAAAACAATAAAAGTAATATAGACCAAAGCATTCAGGGTGGTTTTAGAGAATAACTTGGGATTCCTATTAGTTCTACAGAAGGAAAGAATCTGAATAAATTCTTTTAAGTAAAATATTAAATTTAATAATATGTATCACACAGAGTTTCCACAAGAAACATGCTTTACTTCAAGGTTTTGAATAAAAAAAACTTTAATAGAGGGGTGACTTATTGAAGAATGAGTGGATTTTGGGGGGATGGGCAAAATGAATAGGAGATATTGAGACATCTGAAATGTAGCACAAGTGGGAAGTCGTTTCCATTCTTAGACCTCCTTAAAAAACAAAGAGAAGTCAGGCGCAGTGGCACAGGCCTGTAATCCCAGCAATTTGGGAGGCTTAGACAGGAGAATTGCGAGTTCAAAGCAGGCCTCAGCAATGGTAAGGCACTAAGCAACTCAGTGAGACCCTGTCTCTACATAAAACACAAAATAGGGCTGGGGATGTGGCTCAGTGGTCGAATACCCCTGAGTTCAATTCCTGGTACAAAAAAAAAAAAAAAAAAAAAGAAAGAAAGAAAGAAAAGAAAAGAAAAGAAAAAAAACAGAGTCCTTTCAACATGGGAAGCATGGAGGTCATGTGGTGCAAGGGTTGATACTGCTGCCAGAAATCAGAAATGAGGTGGATGGAATAAAAAAGAAATGCCTAGAATTTTCCTACTTCTAAGCTTCCAAACTCCTGTCAGTGGGAAGCTTGCCAGCAAAGGGGCCCAATGATGCAGTCCATGGGAATCAGCCTCCTTGGGAAAAGACCAAGAAAGGAAAGAGTGGAGAAGGCACCTGTATTAGGAACAAGGTGAAGTCAAGAGAAATGAACCACCAAAATGTTCTTTAGGATATTGCTTTCTTTTATACTAAGGTCATATTGTGTAAATTGACTGTGAACTATATAAATACTGTATTAAAATAATAAATGTTGCATTGGTACTGAATTTCTCTTATTGACAATTGATTAATCTGTTTATTGACCTGCAATTGAATTGATGATGACAGGAAGACTCATCCTTTAAAACACATAAGATGGAGAGGAAAGAAGGAAAAAGAAGAGTTGTTGCATTTAAAATGATTAATCTTTCCTCCTCATTTGAGGTATAAGATAATGTTTAAATGAAGATTGTAAGCCTTTGTAATTTTTACTTCTATTTTTTTTCTACCAAGAGTAAAGCTTTAGGCAGGATGTGCTCCATGGGTGTTCAATCTGTGCAGCTGTATAAGGCCCTGTGGTCAGGGTCCCAAAATTGCTAAATGTACCACTATTGCCCTCTTCAAATTCTTAATAATTTTTGAAAAGTGGTCCCACATCTTCATTTTTCACTGTCCCTGCAAATTATACAGTTGGATCTCCCTTCATGTACGGCAATGTCTCCTCACTCTCTAGAGGAGGTCTTTATACATTGTTATGCAAATAGTAAGCATAACAACCTAATCTATCACATTCTACTAATAAATTTAAAATATTGAAGATGTTAGAGCTTTTTGTTTTCCACCACATTTTGTGATTCAATAAAGAGATATGGATATACATAAATCAATATAAGGAAATCATAATAATATAACTCATGTGCCCAAGATATAGTATAATTTAATGCTGGAGTCAAGATGGAACCAAGATATTTGGACTGTCAGCTTCAGTCATCATGAATCCCTAAAGTGTCTGGATGCTGTGGATTATATGGTATGGTCAACCAATGGCAGTAACAATGAAGACTTGTTTTGAATCTTTTTACTTATAACATATAAGAATCTTTTTTCAGTTAAAATACATCCTGACAGTTGTCAATAGGGAGTGGGGAACAAACTAACACCATGACATATGGAGGTGAAGAAAATCTTTTTGGGGCAACCATAAAGTTTGGAGGGGCAAGAGTATTAGAAGAGTGTCTCAATAAGCACCAAGAATTCAACTCTAATGTAGTTCATATCTGTGATTTAGGTCTAATATGGTTCAGTAACAAGGTGATTTTATCAAGTACTTCTCAATGCAAATGTCAAGTGATTAGCTTTAGTATTTCATCTTTTATGGACTGAAATAATGATTTTTTTAAAAAGAATCTATCATAAAACATTATTTGGCTCTACTTGTTTGTGAGTGGTGGGACCACGAGGAACCATGATTTTATAGTTTTCTGTTTTCTAGCATCTCACAGAAAAAAATTTTGAGTTGGCTTGGCAACCAGTGACCTGAATGTTTTTCCTTCTAGTATTTAAATTTTGTCAATTAGCTTTCTTCTAACAACCTATCAATAAAAATGGTTTTCACTTAAATTTATTTTTTAAAGATTAAAAAAACCCACAAATGCGGATGTATTGACTAAAAGAATATATGTTCAGATTTCTCTGCATTTTACATTTTATATTTGTCTATGAAAATATTAGCCTGGTTCACACTTTAAAAAAATAGCTGTCATGCTAAAAATCTGAGTCAGTAAGATATGAAATTAAAGGCAAAATTAATTCTAGAGAGAAAAGTCCAAGAATATATTTGTTGTCATATTTTAAGGTTTTGTATTATATTGTTTTGATTTGTATCATCAGAGACTTCTAGAAATAACTCTTTGAAACATCCAGATGGGTAGATTTAAGCTGTAGCATTCTAAAGATAGGAATATTTCTGCTAAATCAAATTGCTTTATGCCAAAATTACAGATGAAATCAATAATTTATTAAAATACTTAGGAATAGTCACTAATAAAATATTCCTATCAATAGATAATTTGAATTTTTGAAATTTGTTTATATTAACTTTGTGATTATTGGCCATGTTCTCCAGGTTTTGAATTCCTCTGTATCTCTAACATTTGTCCTTTTCTGGTCATAGGTTGAGTTAGTGATTAAAGAAAAAAAAAATCTATTTCCTCAGTCTGACTTTGACCCTGTTAGGTTGTCATTCTCTCTGACAGGGCAAAGAATGCTCAGCTGCCAGTTTTTATGACAAGAACAGTATTCTCTCATATGTATTCTAGTACCCTACTTCAAAGCAAACTTTCATTTCAACAGTCTCAGTAGAATAACACATTTGTCTTTTATTTGTCTCAATACTGAGTCAAGGAAGCTTTCTATACCAGCAGTTTTCCCAAAGAAGGGGAAAAAAATTCAACATTAAAAACAACCACCTACACAGCCCTCTAAACACGGCTTTCTGAGTTAAAGTATAAAAGATTTGCAATGAGAGAAAATCACATAGAATGTCTATTTCGGTGTGGAGACAAGGAACTAAAGAGGAAACCCAAAATAGGAGGGATGGAAGCTGCACTGCCAGTGACTCAGTAGGGGACCTTTAGTAAATCACTTAACCTCATCTCATTGCCTTTTAAACAAATCCAGACTTGCCCTCACCTTCCCAGGCCTTTAATCCCTTCCTCCCATTTATATTGCTTCCCTGGCTTCCTCCAGGCCTCTGCTACTCCCCTCCCTCCTTTAGCTATGACTAAACATATTTCTTTTCTTAATCTCTTTCCTGGGAAATTTTTTCCCTTCCCTACTCATCATGCTCTATGTGCCTGGAATGATTCTGGTGAGTCAGAGGTATCCTTTTAGAATCACAGTTTCCATAAAGCCTTGCAACAAGCTTTAGGTTGCTGCTTAGTCTTTTTATTCTGGTAATTATTAAAGTGAATAAAAATTTTATTTCAAAAGTTTTGCCTCATTGTTTACCAAAACTTATTAAACTTGATAATAACCTGAGTTGGGAAGATTTTGCTCAGCAAGCAACATGATATTTCTTCAGAGCAATTACATCTTGCAGTCTCTGTTCCCTTCTTCATTTTTTCTAACCTGGGTCTTACTCACAGAAATAGATTTCAGGAAATGACACATTTGCCCTAGACCTAGATGGAAGAGTAGTTCAGGTATTGGATAAAGAAGACGAAAATAATTAAAGATTAGAGTTTACTCTGATGACATTAAACATGCTTCTTTAATCCTATATTTTATGTAGCTTTTTTCTCTACTGATATTATTGGATTTATTAAAAGTTTGAAATGTGGTTTATCAACATCTACACTGGAGACTGTAGAAACGCAAAAGATTACATATATAAACTAATATTATTCTTAAGCACTGCCTATTTTTATAAAAACTAAATTGAATTAGTAGAGAGGTAAGAAAGCCCCAGAATCACAATTTATTTTGCAGTGCTTAAGATTGAACCCAGGGCCTCATGCAAGCTAGCCAAAAACTACCACTGAGCTACATCCTCAGCCCAAGAGCCACAAATTCTGATGTGAGAAACAAGTTTCCTCTGCAACTGACTTGGTCTGAAAATTGATACACAAGTATGGAAACAAGAACACTCTTGGTGTTAATTTGGTTTCATTGTGTTTCTTGGTATACTTTTTTCAATAGTAATCACCAAGGAGAAAGGTGGGGAAAGCAATTTACAGTTGTTTTTCTCCAGCCATTTAGCATCATTATGTATTCTGTTTTACTGACAAGAAACATAAGATTAGCTGCATGGTTCAAGAATTACACCAGTATTGAGATTTCTGCTGCTGTCTTGGCCCTAAATCCAATAAAGGGAATTATAGTAGGCAGAGAATCCAAAGACAAATTCAACATTCTACTATTTTTATGATTTATAAGATATGTCTATTTGTCTGTGGGAATGGTTTTGAAATTTTCAACTATAATGTGTAAGGATTTTTCTTTTGTTTTTATTTTAACTGTTTTTTAAAATATTTTTAATTTGCAAATATTTATATTTTTGCAATATAGATATTTGTTCACATATTACTTTTAAATCAGCTACATGATGCCACTTTCCACTTTTTAGCAAAAGTTCACCTATTTAACTATGTGACTGGCTCTCATTATTTTCTCTTTCATAACTCATGGACTCAGAACATTTTTAGATGATTATTATATACAAAAACATGTTCTACATATCCATGCTTATAAACATTAAAATATTGAGGCAATATGGGGGAAAAAGAAAAAAATGATATTCCCAGGGAAAATGTTAATAATATTAAACTTTCATATAAAGTTTTACATCACAAATGGGCACTTTGCTGTCAACTTGATTTTAAAGAGGATTTAAAAATGTTATCTAGAATAAAAACTAATCTAAATGATGAAAATTGACATATTGCTTGCATTTCATATCATATATCTTTTCCAACGTTCTTGAATACAACGCAATCAACAAGCATAGGAAGACTCTGAAGGGTGGAAAATAAAAGTTGGGCTGCCTAGGGAACTTGGGACTTGAGAAATGGCATGATGGTGAGCTTATCCTCTGGGTTTTCTTATTGCCTCCTACAGATCCTATGACCCTCTCCAGAAGCCCCCAACACAGAACTGCCAATAGCCGCACAAAAAGAGTCCTTCCCCAGCCAAAGGACCAGAAAAAGAGTATTCTAAAATCTTTTTAAAAATTTTTATCAATATTCACCATATTCTAGTCAAATATGAATGGGAAAAATATCCCTTACCCCTAGGATTTCAGTGGTGCTTAGTGGGAAATGGATCTTCATGTAGAAGCCCTAGCCTATGGAACAGATGGTAGCACTCTATTTTCTTCCTTCCAGGGGCAGGGATGAGCAGGACTTAACCTACTGAATGGGGAGTTAATCTTCTATCTATTACCTGATAGAGGAATGTAGTACTTGAATTTCCCTACTGTTGTTATATCCAGTCAGGGAGAAACAACAAACTCATAGATTCATTCATTATAGGTTTGTTTTTCAGCCTGCGGGACTGCAAAGCCAATTCAAAGCCAATTCAAAATTGCAGCCCCCGACTTGATTTAGGTTACAGATTATATAGCAAAAGAAAACTGTGAGTCAGGCGCTATGACATTTTCTCTTTTAGCCAGTGCAAGCAAGGCAACTGTACAGAAGCAGAGATTGCAGTTAGCTAAGCCCACCCCGTGTTCCATCCGGAGTTATTTTTCTACTGAAACTTAGGTCAAGATGACCGTGACTCTTTGTACAAACAGAGTATGTTGATGTTAGGGATCTCCCAGTATGTGGGCTAAAGTTAAGGTGGCTGGCAGCCCAGATAAAATGGAGTTTCTTAAGCTAAGAGTTACCACACTGTGGATGTCAACAGGATGATAGGGGCATTTGATCTTCCATTTTGCACCCACTAGAAACAGTGGTATTCCAAATCCACTTGTCAAGATAGTGTTAATGGGGCTGAGCAAGAACTTGGTTTTCCATCCCATACCTGGCAGTTGCAGGTGGTATTCTGATCTCCAAACCAGGGTAGTGTCAGTGAGTTCCAGTGGTGAGCTGAGCCAACACTGTAGCCAGGATCAATGAAACTGAACAAGGCAGTGCAATTGAGAACCAGTATGCACTTCATTTTAGCCCCATCCTTGACATCAGTTGGCCCCAATAGAGAGCTGAGCACCTGCCCTTATCTGGTATCCATGAAGGTATTTCCTCCTTTCTGATTCTCTTGTATCAGTGGAGTGTGATGGGGAGTGAACATCTTGCCCTCATCCTTCACCAACAGAGTAGTGTGGCTCAATACTTTACTTACCCCTTTGCTAGGTTCAGTAGGTGACTGAGCCTCTACTCCATATAGAGGCAATAAAGTTGGCAAGTCAGTGCCCTATTTTAACCAAGATGGTGTTAACAGGGTCAAGAGTGGGAGCTAACTCTCCACCCTACTTACGTGCAATGAGGCAGTGCAAGTCGCTACCCAGTTATGCCATGATGGTCTTGGTGGGGTGTTGTAGGAAACATAGCACGCACAGCAAACTATCCTCATGCTACACTTGAACAGTTGATGTTTTCTAAAAAATGTAATTAAATAGAGTTCAGAGTTTCACAATATGTAAAATGTCTAGAATAAAATTTAGAAAAATCACTTCTCATACTAACAACCAGAAAAATAACAGTATGAATTTAAAAAGACAGTCATCTGATAACAACACCAAGATGAATCAGATCTTGGCATTATCTGACAAGGTTTTTTTTTTTTTAAATATTTATTTTTTAGTTGTAGGTGGACACAATAGCTTTATTTTATTTTTATGTGGTGCTGAGGATCGAACCCAGTGCCTCTCGCATGCTAGGCGAGCACACTACCACTGCGCCATAACCCCAGCCCATCTGACAAGGTTTTGAAGCACCCATAATAAAAATAGAAATTATAAAAAGGAATAAAATTGAAACACAGCACTGAAATATATAAAATAAAAGGTCAATTGGTACATTAAGTATAGAGTGGAGATCACAGAAGATAGAATCAGGAAATTTAAGGACACATTATTAGAATTTACTCAATCAGGAATTGATCTTAACTTTGAAAAGAGACTAGACAGGAAATAAACAAAATACCATAAAAATTTGGGACGATAATAAGGATCTAAGAGTTTATATCATCAGAGCCTAGGAAGGAGAGGAGAAAGAAACATTTGAAGAAATAATGGTTGAAAATGCAAATTTAGTGAAAGATACACAGATTAAAGAATTTGTATGACGCCCTAGTAAGATAAATATAAATAAATTCGTGCTAAGACATAACAAAATTAAACTTCTAAAAACTAAATAAAAAGAAAAACCTTGAAAGCATTCACAAATAACATGTTACTTATAGGTGAATGCCACTTTGAATTACAGTGGATATCTCACCTAAAACCATGAAATCCGGAAAACCTGGTGTAATCTTTTACAAGTACTGAAAAGAAATAACTTCCAGTCCCAAATTCTTTATCTAGAAAAATATTTTTCATGAAAGTAGAAGGAATAAAAACACTTCCAGATGAGAATTTGTTGCTAGTAAATATACTCAAGATGAAAGGAAGTTCTCTAAATAGAAGAGAAATTGTAACAAATGAAGGCTTGGGACTCTGAAAAGGAGAGAAAAACATCAGAATGAGTAAAAATGGCATAATATATGACAGACTAGTCTTCACATGAGTTTTATATATTATATTTGACGTTTGAAGCAAAAATTACATCATCATCTTATGTGGTTATTTATGTAGAAGAGGATGTGAGGGTGATCTGTCTGCAACATTTGTTACCCCATTGATCATCATGGTTGATATGGTTGATCTGGCTGCCTAGGTGGGTGCCCACTTCCTCCCTCACTGCTCCATGTGTGGCCCTGCCCAATAGAGAAGGACCCTTCTTTTGTCAGTGTTATATGAGTAATTGCACTCTCTAGCTACAACCCCCAAATCAGCCCCCAGTATACGTAAAGGAGATAATTAAAACAATTATATTGGGCTCTGGGTATAGCTCAGCCATAAGAGTGCTTGCCTAGCATGCTGAAGGCTCTGAGTTCAATCTCCAGCACTACAATAAAAGTCTCCTCCAAAATAATTACATTAAAATGTAGGAAAGGCAAAAGGACTCTGGAAGCAGAGTTTCTACACACTCCACTCAAAGGGGTAAAACCTCAATACAAGTAGCCTGTGATAATTTACTTTCACATATTGTAATACATGGAACAATCACAAAGAAAATACACAAATGATATACTCCAAAACATAAATCAAAATGAAATCCTAACAAATGTTCAAGTAACCCATATGAAGTTCAGAAAAAAAGAAAGAAAAAAATTGCAGACTTAAATCCAATATATACTTACTTTAAATGTAAATAGTCTAATTACAATTAAGAGAGGGACTGGTAAAGTGAGTTAAAACAAAATATGATCCAACGATGTTTTTATAGGAAGCTTCACATACAATAATATAGGTAGAATGAAACTAAATGGATGGATAAAGATATACTATACAAACATCAATTCTAAAATAGGAAGAGTGGCTATATGAATATTAAAAAGTAGACTTCACAGAAAGGAAATTACTGAGGAAAAAGAGGGGCATTCCAAAATAATAAGAAGTCAGACTGAGGATATAGCTCAGTGGTAGAACACTTTTGCCAACATGTGCAAAGCTCTAGGTTCATTGTGAACACTGCCCACAAAACAGAATTCACCAGAAACATATTTTATTATTAAACATATGTTTATCATACAACTGGGCATCAAAATGCATGACATTAAAACTGATAGATTTGAAAAGAGAAATGGAGAAATCCACAAACATAGTTGGGGGATTCAACACTCCACTCTCAGCAAATGATATAACTACTGGACAGAAAATTAGCGAGGATATCTAAGAATTGAACAATATGACCAACCAAACAGTTCAATTAATATAGTTGAAACAATTCACCCCCAAATAATAGAACACGTTTTTTTCAAGAACCCATGGGACAATCATCAAGATAGAACATATCCTGGATCATAACTCTTAACAAATTTCAAAGAATGTAAATTGCGTGCAATATGTTCTCTGATCATAATAGAATCTCACTTGGAATAAGTAACAAAAAGAAAACAGGAAAATATCCAAGCAATTAGGAATTAAACAACATACTTTTATACAATACATGAATCAGAGAGGAACTCTGAAAAGGAAATAAAAATAAAATAGAACTCAATGAAAATGAAAATATATCATACCAAAATATGGAACATAGCTAAATCTTACAGAGAGAAAAGTACAAAAAATACAGATCAAAATTTATGATGAAGTTACAGTAATCAAATTAGTATGGTACTGGCAACAGAATACACTTCAAATTAGATAATAGATTATTAGATATTAGATCATTTGATATGATAGCAAAATCATAAGCAACAAAATAAAAATGATAAATTAGACTTCAAGAAAGTCCAATAAGCACATTAAAAATTTTCTCAAAATCACTAGTCATTAGAGAAATGCAAATCAAACCCACAGTAAGATGCTGCTTCATCCCCATTAGGTTGGCAAAAAGTAAAAAGAAAACCAGAAAATAATAAATGTTTAAGAATTGGAAAAATTGGAACTCTCTTGCATCATTGGTGAGAATTAAAATGGTGTGACCATTTTGGGAAACAGTCTGTTAGTTACTCAGGAAGATGAGCATAGAATTATCATATTGCCCAGGAATTCCACTCCTGGGTATATATAGGCTCAAGAGAAAGAAAATATGTTCACACGAATCCTTGTAAATGAATATTCATAACAAAATTACTCATAGTGGTCAAAAAAATAGAAACAATCTCATGTCCATCAACAGATAAAAAAGATGTATATATCTCCATATAATAGAACATTATTTAGTCATAAAAAAGGACTGAGTACTGATACATGCTACAATGTGGATGAATCATAAAAACATTCTAAATTAAAGAAGCCAGACAGAAAAACCACATATTTCATCTTATGAAATGTCCAGAATAGGTAGATATATAGAGACAGTAAATACATTACTGTTTTCCAGGAGTCAGAGGTGGGGAGAATGGGAGTGAGTGTTAGTGGGTATAAGGTTTCTTTCAAAGGTGATAATATTCTCTGAAATTGATTGCAGTGATGGATGTACAATTCTGTAAATACATAAAATTAAAATGCACACTTTGTGGGCTGGGGAGGTACCTCAGGGGTACAGCACTTGCCTAGCATCCGTGAGGCCCTGTATTCAATCCTCAGCACCAGGAAAAAGAAAAATAAATGCAGACATTAAATGGATAAACTTTATGGTATGTAAATTATGTCTCTATAAAGCTGCTAAAATAAAAGTAAATGTGATATTAATATAATAGATAATATAGACAATTTTAAATTAATTTGAATACCTGAATGTATTTTGTGCATACACAGAAATTGTCATTTAAAACAAAAAGAGATATCCAAATTGAATTCCACTCAAGCCATATTCTTTTGAGAAAATGTACCAGGCACTGTTCTGTGTGTACACAGCAGTACACAGAAATAAGAAACAAGGAAACCAGTCTTAACCTCAGAAAACCTATGCTCAGGAGAAGAAAGGTATAAGTATTTGTAATCTTAGATAACATTTATCACATAATTTGTAACATTTATTCATATATAACACCAGTATATAAAATTCCTGAAGTTAATGACAAAACTGTCATTAGGAAACTTACAAAGATAAACCATACTTTCTTCAAATTGAGCCACACCTAGCATTTATAAGAAAGTAAAATTAAAGCCTAATTCTAAGCTTTTTGAAATAGGTCTTGGTTCAAATCAGCTATCATTCTTCTTGTTCCAGTTACATACTTATTACTAATATTTAAAGACCTTACTTATGGGCAATTGTTTGTGAACTTGACCTGCTTAGCTCTCCTATATTAACTTGAAAAAAATCATTATTTCTAACTGTAATTCCTGACTAGGCTAATAATGTTTTGAATTAATTGACTAACTTATGAATGCAGAAGGATCTACTTGATGAATCTGACTGGGCAATTTTCTGTGAGTCGTGTTGGCTCATTTAAAATTCTGTGAAGAATATAATGATTGACAGAAAATCTTCCCTAAAGCAACATATATTTTGGAGATACATTACCTTTTACTGGTGAACTTGGCAGCTTGACCTAATGTAAACTGATTGGAATTAACAATCATACAGCAAGCCACTAATATCCATGCTGAGGCGGGTATTTGTACAAATACAGTTACCAATCTCTTGATAAATCACAAATTTGGGAATAAACTTCATGTAATCTGAGGTGGAAGAAAAAGAAATACAGTGCACATTTGTTTTAGTCAGCTTTTTACTACTGTGACTAAAAGATCCAATCAGAACAACCGTAGAGGAGGACAAATTGATTTGGGGGCTCACAGTTTCAGAAGTTTCAGTCCATAGACAGCAGGCTGTGTTCCTCAAGGCTCAAGATGAGGCAGGACATCATGGTGGAAGAGTGTGGCAGAGGGAAGCAGCTCACATGACAATTAGCAAGCAGAGATAGAGGTCTCCACTTGCCAGATACAAATATATACCCAAAGCCACGCCCCTAATTTCCATAATACATTTATTCATACTTTTCACTCTCAGTCTTTTCTACCCAGCATTGTGTAGACATGAGTTAATGAACTTCATTTCCTGCTGACCACAAAACTAATAAATGAATAGCGCCTTTCTAAAGACATTTAGTAGCAGCATAATGTGCTGCCTGCTTTAGAATCAGCCTGCCCAGGTTTAAATCCCTCTCTTACTAAGGCTCCCTTTCTGAGACTTGATTGCCTCATCTGTGTTGTGGGAATTGAAATAGTCTTTATCAAATGGGATATTAGGGAGTTTTGAATAAGATAATGGGAATCATTTAACACACTACTTGGCTCTTAGAAGCACTCTTTAAATATGTGTTGTTATTAATAACCATTTTTTCTCTCATAGACTGAACTTGGACAAATGACTTGGATATACCACCACCTTAAGGATGACTGTGATCCACAGAAACAATGTTGGAAACTGAGTTTTTAAAGGTGTCAGAGATCAAGAAAAACAGCCTATCACCCAAAGAATTACAGAGGCCAGAGGCTAATCCCATTCATCATACCCTAATTTTTTGATAGACAGTCTCGCAGATGCTTACAAAGATATTGAAACTACCTAAAGGTGCTTTACTGCTGCTTAAGGTGGAAGTGATATCATTCCTTTGTTAAACTCCAATTAACTGTGCCCTACATTACATCCCTGTTATGTAGTCAGAAAGCAGCTAAACTTGTTCCATTTGTTTCTACTTAACACACTACTACCAAATTTAGTGGCTTAAAAAATACATTTTATTTTTTCACTGTTTTGAGCATCAGGGATTCAGGAGGTACTGATTAGGATTCCTCTGATCACATGGTTTCAATTCATAAAGTTTACAGAAGGAGCATTAGTCATTCACACACTGAATACCTTGAGGCTACTTATCCTCATTCTATCCACATGAATCTCATTTTCTATGGCCTTTTCATGTAATCTGGTCTTCTTGATGACTTGGATATCTCAAGAAATTTGGAATCTTTACATGGTGGCTGGCTTGCCCCAGAGTGGGGTTCAAAGAGACAAATATGGACATTGCTAGTCTTTTAATGCCTGTCTTCAGATAAGGACAATATCATTTCTGCAATTTTCTCTTGTTCCAAGTAATCAACAACTTACCCAGATACAAGGGAAGGTAATATTGACAATATTTTGCAATGGGAGAAGATTAAAGAACGTGTATCCATCTTTGACTTACCTCAGATCTACATACCTATATGAATATATTTTTTCAGCATTATCACTTATTTGTTCATTAATGAAGCATTGACGTATGTCTTATAGTATACTGAGTTTATTTATAAAATTAAAATAGACATCAAATGTAATATTTGATTTTGTAGATGCTGACAGTCTCCTTTGGTTTTAAATTTTTTCAGTAGCTTTCTTATTCTATTCGAGGGCTATACATAGATAAAAAGTTACTTAAATGAAAAGGAGACATATAAAGCCATTTGCAATTATGTTCTCAGTAGCAGCTTTCAGTTCCATAAAATAAAATAGGTCAGAAATAAAAGAGTAAATTCATTAAAACAGCAAAATTTGTGAAAGCAAAAGAAATTCTGCAACTAAAATATAGGTTTCCTAATGCAGATTGTTATCATGGGCTCATTATTTAAAAATAATTATTTGCATCTAGAGAGCACTCTTTTTAAGTCATTGTTATTAACAAAATTGCTTATCCATCTAATTTATTTCTGTAATATGGTATCTATTTCCACTTGAATCAGAAAGTATTCCATGCATTTCTTGCTAATAAGAATTGCTATTGCTATTGTTATTGCTTATTGAAAAGGAAGGGGTTTAGATTCTCTTCCATCCCCTCCAGAAGAAACAGAGTCCTGCTGGCACCATGATTTTAGTCTCATAAAACCAATTTTAATTGGATATCTGACCTCCACATCTCTAAGATAATTCATTATATATTCATAATTTTGAAGAAAATAAGTTTGTGCCAGTTTACTACAGAAGCAATAGGAATTTTACATAGCTGGTGATGGCAAAGAAGATCATCAGTGTGCAACAAAAATGCCAAGTGAACAGTTCCTGAGTAAATTCAACAAGCCACAATTACACAGATATACTAGAGGACAATTTACATTAAAGTTGAAGATATCAATCCTGGGTATCATAACCTATTATTGAAATCCAATAAAATTGGTTATAAAGTGATACAGTCATTTACAGAGGTGATTTGTTAGAAAAGAATCAAAATTGCCCCGCAGGTCGACTTTTTGGAATTTTGCACATGGGTGTATGGCCACAGCTCAAAGGAAGCATATTTTACAAGCAAAAAATGGTAACGACCAAGGTTCCCATCAGTAAGGAAGGACTGATAGAGATATATTTTATGTTATGGAATGTTATGAGACAGTTAAAAAGAAAATGCATCTTAATGATTTAATCTCTGAAAATCTCCAAGGAGAGTTGCTTAAAGAAGAAAAGAGGAGGCTGTAGCTCAGTGGTGGAGCACTTGCCTTACACATGTGAGGCACTGGATTTGATCCTCAGCACTACATAGAAATAAATAAATAAATAAATATTGTGTTCAATCACAACTAAAAAATATTTTAAAAAAGAAGAAGAAAAGAGGATGAGATTATATATAATATGACATCATTGATGTAAAAATATCTACATATGTTTATGGATATTGTAAAATAAAAAATTGACACTATGCCTCATTTCCAACATAACCAAATGCTTCGTTACCATAATAAATATTAATAATTATAAAAAATATCAAGGTCATTCTATTTCTAATCCTCAGAATATTAAAATCTTGAATATTTCCTATAAACTTGAAATACCCAACAAAAACAATGCTTTGTTATGCTGATGTCTAAAGATATGTTCTGTGACCTTTGTTAATCTCATAATCTTGTGAGAATTTGATGTTTTGTACCATAGTCAGACCCATGTAAACTGGGTAACCTTGACAATTCCGTAATTTTTAAAAAATTACATGTTGTGTTTGTGTTTGCCATGCCAGTCCTTCTGAAATCTGTCTTCCTTGCATTCATTGAACATAACCTTTTTCTTTCCTTAACTAAAAGATTATGTTTCTGGTTCTTCCTTAAATATTGAATGAGCATGTTTATAAATGTGAAAAAAATCAAGAAGTGCATAAAATAATAACAATGTGGTAGTCAAATGAAATTTGAATTTTGGTAATGTTTTGATTGATTGTGTTACTGGAGATCTTTGTGAAGCAAGTGCTCTACTCTAATTTTTCATAAGATTTTATCTAATCAAGTGAATTTTTATAAAAAAGCTTATATTTTAAAGTATAATATTATATATGTGTGTGTGTGTTTGTCTATTAAAAACTGGATATATTAAGCTAATACCACTATTTTCCTCCCCAGGTAAAAATGACAAGAATTCTAATGGGATTTACTTCGTATTTTTAATTTTCTCTTCCTTCATTTTCATTTCCACAGAATAGGAACTGGGAAGGAGAGATATTTTCTCTGGGATAAAATTGTCAAATTAGAGGTTTCAAAGGAAGCAGCTGATTTGAAGCATGGAATTCCCCCTGTACTAAGTTGTAGCAGTAGATGAGATTACAATGAAGAAACCCAGATGAGTACAGAGGGACAGATGCCAACTCCCATTAGCTCCCATCTCCTATTAAACAAAGTTGAGTTTTACATGGCTCCTGCAACATTCCTTCAGAACATTGCACACACTGCTGATGCCTAAATTACAGAAATAATGTAAGCAGTGTTTTCCAAACCAAATAAGTATTAAAGATCAATAAACTATATAGTATATTCACTCTTACAGACCTAGTAGGGAGAGAGAGGTTTTCCTAGTTATGTAAATTTAAATAAATTCCTTAATTACTCTGTTTTACAATCCTTATCTGCAAAAGTTTGTGCTGCTTTTAAAGATTTCTGGGAGGAATAAACCATGTAGTGTGTATAAAGTATATATATTAAATCATTTAGCATATTTCTAGAGGACCTTAAAATTTAATCTCCTTTCTCTGCCCCCTTACTCAGTTAAAGATTTTATTTATGACATGAACTGTAGGTAGAGTGGCCCAAATATCTCATATTATAGATGAGAAAACTGAGGTGCAGAGAGGTTAAAGGACTTTTCCTAAGGCCAAGAAAATCATGATAGAACCAATATGAGAACCCATTTTTCATAATTAAATATGCAAGATATGAATAATCTAATTGTCTTGATGTAAGTACTTATTTTGTTTCCTTCTCTTTCCTAAGGGAAGACATATAGATCCTTCACCAGTTCCCAATGTTTCTCAAGTGGTACTGAAGATTAAAACCTACCCTATGCTGCCTTGCTCACACTCTACAGTGAGTTGATTCAGCTGTGAGTGTAATAAGCCATTAAGGTGTATTGTCAAAGATAAAAGAGTACAAGTACCAATGGAAGAAGAAAGGATTTCTTCCAGCCAGAGGTTCTCAAACTTGACTGCCCATTGGAGTGACAGGAAAAGTTTAAAAACAACTCTTCCTTTCCCTTCTCCTGCTTTCTCCCACTCCTCTCCTCCATCTTTTGTAGCACCATCAGTGAGGCTGTATGTCTTTATCATGTATTAGTAAGCATCCTTTAGGGTCTCAGAATGAAATCTTCTTTAGATATATGGCCAGGGAGAAAGGAAGAACTTTAGAGTCTTTAAAAGAAATTACAAGCCCTTAAATAGTAGTAAGTGCCAAGAATGGTATCTCTGCAACCATTTGTTCTTGACATTTTCTGGACCATTTTTAGCCAGTGTCAATGTAAAATAACAACTCCGTTTTAAAGGAAATCAAATAATTAATTCTGAACCAATATGAATGACTATGGCCTGGGGAACACATCTTCAAGTTACCCTGAATGAAATGTTTCATCATGGAAGAGGTTACATCAATCAATACATTTACCAATTACATTGCTAGGAGCATCAGGTAGGCAGGCTGCAGCAAGGCAGGGAAATCTATTCGATAGGTTTCAGATGTTACCTTATAGCATTCTTAGCTTTAGGGTTGGTGGAGGCTATAGATCCACTGAGCTTAGTGATATGTTCCAAGTATACATAATAGTCACAAGTATGTTAGGCCAGATACAGAATTCAAGGAAAATGGCTATTATAGGGCCTAAGATAGCCTGACATAATTTTGAGTCTCACCCTACAATATTCTGTCTTTCCATAATTACAGTATTCTCATCAGTCAAGGTCAAGCAGTCTGTAGGATCTTTAATATAGATGCAGCTCCTTCAGAGAATTTTAGTTCATACCACAGTACTAATGAAATTTAATGCTGGTACTACTTAGATGGAAATGCTAATTATCCTATTTGGTCACTATACTTCACATATATGTATCAAATGATCATCACACTGTACCCCATAAATATGTATAATTATGTGTTAATTAAAATCTTAAAAACTTAGAAACTTCTAATGACTGGGAACCACCTTCCAGAAATTTAATTAAATTAATCTAATTAATCTGAGTTCTGGCTCTGGCATTGACTAATCCCATGGGATTCTAATGGACAGCTCAAGGTTGAGAATCATCACTCTATGCCCTTTTGCACATCATCACATCTGGTAAAGCAAAGAACAAAGAGTTACATTTTACAATTCACCAACTAACAGGTTTGTAGTTCAAGATGCGAAATTCTAAGTAGGATATGAAAAGCCACAAACTAGACATGGCATTTTATGTTTCCCAAATACCAAGACAGCTATTATGTTACCTAGTATAAGATAGGGAGATTTTATTGGTGCATTATAATTATACCTAATAATGAGTTTCATTGTGTCATATTCATACATGCATATAACAATTTGATCAATCTCATTCCCCAGTACCTCCCTTTTCTCTGCCCATCTCTTTCCCTCAATTCCCTTGCTCTACTGGTTTCCCTTATATTATTATTATTATTTTAATTAGTGCATTATAATTGCATATAACAGTGGGATTTACTGTGGTGTATTCACTCATGGACATCTCATAATTTGGTAGATTTTATTCCCCAGTACTCCCTTTATGCCCTTCCCTCCTTCCTTCTTCTAGATTCCCTCCCTCTACTTCATTGGTCTCCCTTCTATTTTTCTTTTCACCAGCTAGGACTCCTTGTTTAGGTTATTATCAATGTTTTGGAGAGTCCATTTTAAAGTAAAAGAGGGCTGTTCAAAATGTGAAATTGTATAAAAAAGCTGAAGAACATATACATGCTAACTTTTGAATCTAAGCCAAGAAAAGAGAATCTAATTGTGAAACTGGTAACACAAACACAATAACAAAAGAATTACTTTAAGTAACTTTTAATCAAACACTTTGATTGTACAAACTGAATGATGTATATTCCAGGAGTAAGAATAATGGTAAAAATTTTTTAACTTCTTATGCTTATTGTTAATGCTGGTATTGATGTAGTAAATCTGCAGCTAATCTGTATTTACTATAAGATAGAGAAAGTGAGTAAATATATAGATATATGGGAGCCAGGGTTATTATTGAAAGAAAAGGAAGAATTCTATAAGTGTGAGATAGAGGAAACTGAAGAAAAAGTCTATGACATTACATTTGCAAGAGAAGTATCAGTCTGAACAATAATTCAAGAAAATTCTAATTCTGTTCATTAAAAGGTTTAGAAATAGCCGGGCGTGGTGGCACAAGCCTGTAATCCCAGCACTTAGGGAGGCTGAGGCAGGAGAATCACGAGTTCAAAGCCATCCTCAGCAATGGCGAGGCACTAAGCAACTCAGTGAGACCCTGTCTCTACATAAAATACAAAATAGGGCTGGGGATGTGGCTCAGTGGTCGAGTGCCCCTGAGTTCAATCCCCAGTACCCAAAAAAAAGGTTTAGAAGTAATATTATTCCAAACATATTCAATATGCACTACTGTTTCTAAATAACCTTCTCCCTTGGAGAGATTCCTAATTCTCAATCTGGGGCAGGTGAAAAATAAGGTGAAAGTAGGACATATTTTTTTGTGTGTGTGTCAGTAAACAAGAATGTGATTTAAAATCATTGGGACATTTCAAGGGAAATAGGATTGGAATAGACATTCCTTCAGAGAAGATATATGAATGGCCAATAGTTTTCTGAAAATACATACATTATTAATCATTAGAAAAATGCAAATCTAACGGAGGAGATATTACTTCACAACCACTAGGATGGTTATAATATAAACAATGGAAAATAAGTGTTGGCAAGATGTGGAGAAATTGGAATTTTCATGTATTACTGGTGGGATTCTAAAATGGTACAGATGCTTTAGAAAACATCCTGGCAGTTCCTCAAAAAGTTAAAGATAGAGCTACCATATGACCCAGGAATTCAATTTTTAGGCATAAAACTAAGAGAATTGCAAATAAATGTTCACCCAAAAATGTGCAGTGTTATTCACAATAGCCAAAAAAACAGAGGCAACCCAAATGTTCATCAGTGGATAGATGGATAAATAAACTGATAATATCCATACAATGTAATATTATTCAATCATTCAAAGGAATGAAGTATTGATTGATGCTAAAACATGAATAAACCTTGATAACTCGTGAAAGAATCCAGAAATAAAAGGGTACATATTGTATGAATCTATTTGAATGAAATATTATAAGCAAACCCATAAAGTCAGAAAATATTGTTTCCTATGGACTGAAGGGAATGGTTAAAGGGTATTGACTATTTAATGAATAGAGAATCTTTCTCTGAACTGATGAAAATGTTCTGGAGTTAGATAGTGTTGATGGTTGCCCAATGTTGTATACATATACTAAATTACAAAATTGTACAATTTAAAATAGTTAAAATGCATATTTATCTCAACCACACATGAAACATTTTTGAGAGTAAATTATATATTAATGTAAAAAAAGAGTCACAACATATTTATTTTTTTATTTTTTATTTAAAAATTTTTTTTAGTTGTAGATGGACACAATATCTTTATTTTAGTTTTTTTTTATGTGGTGCTGAGGATAGAATTCAGTGCCTCACACATGTGAGGCAAGCGCTCTACCACTGAGCCACAATGCCAGCCCCCACAACATATTTAAATAGATTCAAATCATATCTAGTATCTTTTCTGACCACAATAGAATAAAATAAGAGATCAATTATAGGAGGAACTTTGGAAAATTCACAAATACAAAGAAATTAAATCATATGGTTCTCTATAATCAATGAGTCAATGAATAAGTGAAAATGGAAATTAAAAAATTTCTGAAAAAATAAAAATGGAAACATAAAAATACCCAAACTTATGGGATGTAGCAAAACCATTTATAAGAGGTAAGTTATAGCAATAAATGCTTACATCAAAAAAAGAGAGACTTAAATAAACAAACTATCATAAACAACCTAATATTGCACCTCAAGGAACCAGACAAATGGAACCAACCAACCAAACAAACAAATAAACAACAAACCCAAAGTTAGAGAATGAAGAGAATAATAAATATCCAAGCAGAAATAAACTAGAGACTATGCAGTAATAGCAAATGATCTAAAAAAGAAATCTTATTTATAATAGACATGAAAAATAAAAGAAAATATTTAGGTAAAAATTAAATTAAGGAGGCAAAAGAGCTCTACCCTGAAAACTATAAAACAATGATGAAATAATTGAAGAAGACACAAATGAATGGCAAGATATCCTGTGTTCATGGACTAGAAGAATTCATATTATTAAAATGCCCATACTACTCAAAGCAATTGACAGATTTGATGCATTCTTTATCAAAATACCAAAGACATACCTCACAGAAATATTAAAAACAATTCTAAAATTTGTATGGAACCACAGACTAAAGCAATTGCTAAAGCACAGTTCTTGGGCAAAAAGAACAAAGCTGTGGGCATGTTGCTACCTAACTTCAAAATATATGACAAAGGTAGATAATAACCAAAACAGCATGATACTGGTATAAAAACAGGCATAGACTTATGAAACAGAATAGTGAGTACAGGAATAAATCTGTGCATTTATCACTAACTACTTTTCAACAAAAGTGGCAAGAACACACAATGTGGAAAAGATAGCCTCTTCAATGAATGGCGCTGGAAACACTGGATAGCTACATGCAGAAGGAGGAAACTAGACTCGTAGCTCATACCCTAATAAAAATAACTTAAAATATTGAATAATGAAATACAAGACCCAGGTTCATACAGTCATCCAGGTTCATCCAGGTAATCAAAAATGAAACTACAAAATTAGAGGAAAACATAGGGGGAAACTCCATGACATTGGCTTAGGCAATAATTTTTTGGATATGATCCCCAAAGCAGAGAACAAAACCAAAATAGGAAAATAAAATTACATAAAAGTAAAATGCTTTTGCACACCAAAGGAAATAGTCAACAGAATGAAGAAACAACCCACAGAACAGGAGAAAATATTTGTAAACTATACAGCTCATAGGAGTTTAATATCTAATATATATTTGCAATTCTCTTAGTTTTATCCCTAAGACCTAAGAGTTCAATTCCTGGGTCATATGGTAGCTCTATCTTTAACTTTTTGAGGAACTGCCAGGATGTTTTCTAAAGCATCTGTACCATTTTAGAATCCCACCAGTAATACATGAGAATTCCAATTTCTCTCTCTCTCTCTCTGTTTATATATAAATATATATACATACAGAACTCAAACAACCAATAGCAAGATAACAAATAACCTAATTTACCAAAGGGTGAGGGATTTGAATGAACAGTTCTCAAAAGACATACAAATGTCTAACAAATATATTTTTAAAATGCTTAATATCACTAATCATCAGGGGAATGCAACTTAAAACCATAATGAGATATCTTCTTACATCTGCTAAAGTGATCATTATCAAAAAGACAAAAGATAGAAAGTATTGGTGAGGATGTGGAGAAAGAGAAGCCTCACACACTCTTAATGGAAATGTAAATTAGTATAACCTTTATGGAAAAAAGCGTGGATGTTTCCAAAATACTAAAAATAGAACTACCATATGATCCAGCCATCCCAGAGGAAATGAAATGAGTTATATCAAAGATATATATGCACTCTCATGTTCATTGTAGCATTATTAATAATAGCTAGGATAGAGCATCAACTTGAGTACTCTTCAGTGTATGGTGGGATTAAAAAATGTGGCATACATGAACAATGGGATAATATTCAGCCTTAAAAATAAGAGAGCTGGGCACAGTGGCACACGCCTGTAATCCCAGCACTTTGGGAAGCTGAGACAGGAGAATCGCGAGTTCAAAGCCAGCCTCAGCAACGGTGAGGCGCTAAGCAACTCAGTGAGACCCTGTCTCTACATAAAACACAACATAGGGCTGAGGATGTGGCTCAGTGGTCCAGTGCCCTTGAGTTCAATTCCCAGTACCAAAAACAAGCAAACAAACAAAACAAACAAACAAAAAAATCCAAGGGAATGTTGTCATTTTTAATGACTTGTGTGAACCTGGAAGACATTACATTAAGTGAAATAAGGCCAACACAGAAAGACAAATACCACAAGATCTCATTCACAGGTGCAATTTTAAAAGCCAACATCATAGAAGAGTAAAAGAGTGGGTATCAAAGTCTGGAGTGGTTGAGGAGGGCTGGGGGAAATGTTGGTCAAAGGATACAAAATATCAGTTATAGGAGGAATAAATTCGAGAGACCTATTGTACAGCTCAGTAACCATAGTTAACAATATACTTAATTCTTGAAAAATGTTAAGAGAGTGGATATAGAGTGATCTCACCACAAAATGATAGTTATACAAGGTTAATACATAGGTTGATTAGTTAGATTTAGTCATTCTGCAGTGCAGACATACTTCAAAGCATAATGTTGTACATAAAAAATACATATAATTTTATCTGCCAATTTAAAAATACTAAAACTTAAAAAGATAATAATTAAGGGGCTAGGTTGTAGCTCAGTGGTAGAGTGCTGGCCTAGCACACATGAGGCACTGGGTTCGATCCTCAGCATCACATTAAAAATAAACAAATAAATAAATAAAATAAAGGTATTGTGTCCATCTACAATTAAAAAAATTAAAAAGATAATTAAATCGGAGAGTTTTAAATTATATATATTTTATCTCAATTAAAAAGCCTACAAGGCTGGTATTGCAGTTCAGTGGTAGAGCGCTTGCCTCGCATGCATGAGGCACTGGGTTCGATCCTCAGCACCACATAAAAATAAATAAATAAAGATATTGTATACTTCTTCTTTTGTAGGTTTAAAAAACCTACAAAAAACAAAGTGTTTTAGATCTGAGTTCATATCTACACTTTGCTGTGTCCTAGATATGTGGATTTGTGCCATGTTCTCTATTTCTGTTTCTTGCTTTATAATAAGAGTATCAACAAGTCCTAGCTCAAATCTAACAGGACTCATTGCAAAGGGCCTGTTGCCGAAAGCTTGATCCTCGTCCCTGATGCCAATCCAATAACAAGGACAAAGTTTTGAGAGAAAAGAAAAAGAAGGTTTATTGCTTTGCTAGCAGAAAAACATAGGGGACTCCTGTCCCAAAGGCTGTGATTCTGCCCATCATGGGGAACGGGGAGTTTCAAAAGAGGTGGTTCAGAGAAAATGAGATTAAGGAAGAGAGATCAGGAAGGAGAAGATCAGGGATAAGAAAATCAAGGAGGAGAATGTTAGGGAAAAGAAGATCAGAGAAGATCAGGGAAAAAAGTTAGGAAAAAGAAGATCAGGGAGGAGAAGATCAAGGAGGAGAATGCTGGGAAAAAGAAAAAAAAAACATATCAGTTTCAAAGCCACAAGGGATATAGTCAAAGCATCAAGTGAATCCCTGTTATAGGCCCAGATGTAAGTTTCTGGAAACATATACTATCTTGGATTCATATTTCCCCCGCAATCTTCCTCTTAAAAGTTAGAGTTCCTTCACCCCTTACTTGGGCATTATATAGGACTGGCACAGTTGTTCACAGTTGAGCACAGTTGAGCATGTGTTCTCTCTGCTTCCAAGTTACAACACACTCTGGTTCTTCTTTGACTTATACTGCCTGGATGATTCCTTCTCTAGCCTGCCTTTAAATTCAGAAGGTCTGGGTTATAATGTGTCCGAGGACCACTTTGTTTTTCAGGCCAAGTAGATTTTCACAGGATATTCATCCATACCTTGCTTTCAACCATAACAGATAAGTCTATAATTTCCCATCTATTTTACTTCTGAGATTCATGTCTAAGTGTGCTATTTGACGGGGAGATATCTTCAACTGCACATGACAAGTCAAAACCTCAAACTCTAAGTATAAGGAATGCAAATCATTGTCTTCTCCTTCTTCCCATATCTCTAACCTTTTATCCAAATGCTTGAACTTCATTTAACAAAAACCACTATCAATACAACTCCCAAGATAGGACCTGGAAAATTATCTTAAACATTTTCCTGAATCATCATCATATTATATCAGTCAAGTTTTCATGGATATAAAATATGTCCATCTCTAACTTAGAGCTACCAAACAAAAATTTACTTAAATATTAGGAAAACACATTTAATGTACAGGTTAGGAAACCAGGCTTTGAAATCAAATGAAAATGCAGATTTTACTACTTGTAAGCCAAGTGATTTAGTCCTGTTAGAAAATCTACCTGAATTTCAATGTCATCATCAGTAAAGTAGGATAGCACAATATTAAACTTTTTGGAGAGGAATAAATGAGATAATGCATATAAAACAATTAGGGTAGTATGACTCAGGTTCATGGCAAGTGCTATGGTTTGAATGATGTTGTTTTCTTCAAATTCATGTTGAGATTTAATCCTCATTGTAATGGCATTAAGAGGTGGGGTCTTCTGGGGAAGTAATTAAGTCACGAGGGCTCTTCCTTCATGAATACATTAATGCCTTATGGAAGAGCTGAGAGGAACTAACTTAGGCTTCTTCTTTTTGTCTTGTACTCTTCCACCATGTGAAGACACATGTTTAATCCTCTCTAGGGGATGCGGCAGCAAGTTCCATCGTGGAAGGAGAGACAAAAATCCCTCATCTTGGAAGGAGAGACAGCAAAATTGTTGGTATCTTGATTTTGGACATAGTAGTGTTCAGTATCATGAGAAATAAATTTATCTTCTTTATAAATTACCCTGGTAAGATATTTTATTATGAGAGTACAAATGGACTAAGTCAGCAATTATGCAATTTAGGGAATCTTGTGCTTGTTAAGTTTAATGCTTCTCATTACAGAAGAGGTTCTAGGTCCTATTGACTTATGCTGGTTTTAGAAGTTCTGAGACTTTATTTTGGGGTCATAGAGGGTATTTCCTTTCAGGGAGAATAGAAAGACACCAGGCAAAGACTTGGATGAAAGCAGCCATGAAGTCCTCTTGTAACAGTGATTCACTATATGCTTTGAATATAGCCTTGATGCTCTGCCACTGCAACTTATTTTTAAAACAGACATGTTTCTTTTACTTCTCCTCTCCCTGCTTCTCTCTAATCTCTTTCCCTCTCTAATCTCAGGGGAAACAGGATTACCTTTCTTCCCCATCCTAGGCAGATTCATGTGTCCCTAAATACACACCCACCACAGGAACGAAGTAATCCAGACTTTGGGGATGATACCAGAAGCTCTTAGAAATGACTATCTTCCAAATTAACAAGTGAATCACAACTCCAACAGAGAACACATGGAATGTAGCCTTTGAATCATCTCTTTTAAAGTCCCCTGTTCCTGCCAATGTGACAGAATCATAGCCTTTGGGAGAGGATTCCCTTGCATTTCTCCTTTGCTAACAAAGTAATACATGTTCTATTCCCTGTTCCTCAAAACCGGGTCCTTGTTATTGGATTGGCATCAGGGACAAGGACCGAGCTTTCAGCAACACTCTGGCAGGGTATGAGGTACTGCTTAGGCAAGTCATGAGTAGATACTGACAAGAAGCAGCTAGTATGTTCCACTGATTCATCTATTTTCGTGTGAAAGTGAATTTAGCTCATCTCAGAAGACCTGTGTCTTCTGGAGCAGAGCTTTTTACCTCTTTAGGATACATCGTTGTAATCAGCTTCTGGTTTCTGGGGACTTTTTAACATCATTGTTCTGCATTTTCTCAAATTTCTGACCTAATTTTAGTCTGGAGTAGTGATTTTCAACTTTGTTTCCATACTACAATCAACTGGGGAGATTTAAGAAATCCTGATGCTTGGGTTTTATGGCAGAACAATTAAAACAGGATCTCTGGAGATGGAATTCCAGACATCAGTTATATTTTTAGAAACCACTAAGTGATTCCAATATGCAGAAAATGTACAGAATCACTTTTCCAAAACTTTTTGTCACAAAAATGTGGTCTAGGAAATAACTATCAGCATCTAATAGATACTTCTTAGAAATACTGAATTCTAGTCTTGTCACAGACCTTCTGCATCAAAATCTACAATTTAACAAAATACTTGAATGATTTGTATTTGTAATGTACCGGTATAGAACAATTATTTGCAATTTCAGTTGCATATTAATATTAATTGTGAGATGGGATGTTTGGTTAGATTTTAGGAGACAGGGAAGTAGAATAGACTCATTAATCAGTAAAGAGGGCCTAGGGGAAGAAGGGTAGAAAGACAGGGATGGAGAGAGCATATAGACTGATGCAAATAAACTGAAGACAGGCTTGAATGCATTAAAGGGTAAAGAGGATCACATTTAATATATATCTGTCACTTTGTGGTAACCAATTTCTAAGAGGATCCCTATTGATCCAGGATACTTCCTGGCATTCAGGCCTTTATATAGTCCCCTCACAAACTGAATCTGGGCATATTTAGTATGACTAATAGAATATGGAAGAAGTTATTTTTTGCACTTTGTTTTTATTTTTTTAGTTGTAAATGAACAGCATGCCTTTATTTTATTTGTTTATTTATTTATTTATTTTTTATGTGGTGCTGAGGATCAAACCGAGTGCCTCACACATGCAGGGCAAGCACTCTGCCACTGAGCTACAGCCCCAGCCCAGTGATGTTGTTTCTGAGGCTAGGTAATAAAGTCATTGCAGCTTCTGATTTAGCCTTTTAGATCACTGGCTCAGACAAAAGCCAGATGTCATGTTATGCTAACACTCAAGCAGGCCCATGCAGAGAATTGCACCTCCCTATTTCCTGGCCAAATTGCTAGAGATGTGAGACAGATTAGAAGTAGGACTTCCAGTTTCATTTGAGCTTTCAGGTGACTGCAGTCCCAGCCAATATTTAACCATAATCACATGAGAAAGAAATAGCCATGAGAGCCCTGAACAAATTCTTCACCTACAGAATCCATGAGCATAATTACTTTTGTTTCACACCACTAAATTTTGGTGTTAACTGTATCACATCATTATATAATTGCAAGAAGGCTTGGAACCTGGAATTGAGGTGTGCTTCCATAACAAAAATCTAAAATAGGGGGACTGGAGTTGTGGGTCAGTGGTAAAGCACTCTCATTGCACATGTGAGGCACTGGGTTCGATTCTCAGCACCACATCAAAATAAATAAATAAAGGTATTGTGTCCATCTACAACTAAAAATAAAATTGAAAAATCTAAAATAAGGAAGTGGATTTAAGATAACGCAGACAATTGGAAGAGCCACAAAGAGATAGTTAACTGAAATATGATGTCCTTGAAGCAGGTTACCAGAAAGAACTTAAGGAACAGTGAGGAAAATATTCAGTCTCTCTGGTAAACAATTGAATTAAGAGTCTAAGAATCTTTAGGGCATCATTTCTATTCAAAGTAGTGAAAGACATATCTTTTTGTGGGGGAGGGGCTACAGAGGATTGAACTCAGGGGTACTCAACCACTGAGCCACATCCCCAGCCCTATTTTGTGTTTTATTTAGAGACAAGGTCTCACTGAGTTGCTTAGCACCTCAGTGTTGCTGAGGCTGGCTTTGAACTCACAATCCTCCTGCCTCAGCCTCCTGAGATGCTGGGATATCAGGTGTGTGCCACTTTACACAGCTGGGAAAGACATATCTTATAGAAATGGATAAGTGTAACTTTTGTTGAAGTAGATCACAAATTTATTCATAAGATATCCACAATTATTTTAAAAGAATTAGACCTGTATTAAAAATGATAGGAAAGTATAAAATGAAACCATTTGATCCTCCACATATCTACAGGTAGGAAACAAATTGCAAAGATAATTAAGCTTCAAATACAGAGTATATCTAATAGAAAAGAAAGGATAATTCAAACAGTGGAATCAAGAATCCAGAGGATAAAGCCAAGACTCATTCTCAGGCAGTAGAACTGATCCCTATTTAAGGAACTAACAACATGTGCCTGGCTGGATTTCTGGACTGCTACAGACCAGTGACTCAAGGGTGCCTCCAGTATCCCCCAATTTGGGGGATGATATTATAACTACTATAGTAGTTATCCTATACAACCATTCAACCATTGCATATTGGGTGTATAGGAGGCAGATAACTAGTTTTTGAGTGTACATTTTTTTAAAATGAGAGAAACTATACTAGAGGGTATAGATTGGAGAAGCCATACCTAAAGAACTCCAACTACACCTATATCTGACCTAGATTATTAGATTCTGGAGACTGCATATGGGAAAGATATGAACTGTTACAGCCACAGTATTCACTGTGGCAGATGAAAATTTCCAAATATGGCTGCACCTAAACACACACACACACACACACACACACACACGCATGCACACACACTTAATGTGCTTTTCCTATAATGTGACTACATTTTTCCCACAAAGAATTTTAAAAGTAAGTAAATATTTCCTTTCCTTGAATGTGGCCAGGGGCTTGTAGATACTCCAAAAGAGTGCCTTAAGAGTAATTTTGAATGATTTCTAAATCTTGGTTAGAAACTTATTGTCTTTCACTCTTTGAATGTCTTTCCTTGGGTCTCAGCCTCCATGCTATGAGATAGCCTAAACTGGCCCATGTAGAGAGGACATATTGAGTAGAACTGATGGTCCTAGGCAACAGCATCAACAGACCTTTGAATGAATGACTCTTCAGATGATACCACCTCACAACTTGTGGATCTTTCAACTCCACATTTTAGGGCAGGGGCAAGTACTTCCTTTTGTACCCTTTCCAAATTCCTGATCCATAGATGCCTTGAGCAATGGTTGTTTTACCTTACCATGCTTTGGGTGATTTGTTATACAGTCATAATAGGAATATAGTTCTTAACAGTTTGTTTCTTTGGGGCATCTGGAGTTAAGACTATAGGAAGTAAATGTTGACTATGTAATTTTCAGTTGTAATAAAGGGTCTTATTAAATTCTCTACTCATTATTTAAATATGATCATAGAGTGAAGCTGAAGCTATTTCAACATAATTATTAGTTTGTGATATTCTTCAGAGAAAAGTGTACATAAATAATTAAAAATTTGGTTCAAATGACTTTGTCTTTCAGGTAACACAAGAATGGAAGCAATAAAAGTATTATTTTTATTAAAAAAGATCTAAGCAGAATAGGTGACAGTGTCAGAATATGAAAGCAAGAGTAAAGCTTTCTTTCAATAATTTAGTGATGATTATATAGATGAAAGGAAATGTACAAGAAGCTTTTTTGTTTGTTTCTTTTTCCATAGAGGGCAGGACATGAGGGAACATGGTGGAAACTGGAGCAGCAGGAATTTGGGTCATAAATTAGGAAGAGATGTAAAATTCTGCATATGATTTTAAGAAACATTGTGTCATCTAATAAAACTTAAAGAAATATTTATCTCTCTATTTAATTGAAAAACTACCTCTCAGTTCTATAAAATTGGAATTGTTTCAAGGATATTGCATGTAAAGAATTTACTAACAAAAATAATTTTAGGTGAGGGTGTTGGTTGCTCCACAGTTTTTGCAACAATCATCTGTACTCTAATTCATTATGCAAATTTAATTAATTTCACAATGTCTGTTGTGGTGGAAAATATAGTATATATAGTCAGAAGTTCTGTTTTCTGTTTCTATCCTTGTCATTATCTAGCTCTGTGACTTCATTTCAATCATTTAACTTCTCATAATATTTTTTGTTTCCATATACATAAAACAAAGTGTATACCTGCCCTCTTGCCTCACAGGGTTGCTATCCATATCAAAGGAAATAATGAATGTTCAATGCCTGGCATATAGTGTACATAAAAAAGCTGCTGTGGACTAAAATGGAATCAGACTGGATGTGACCTGAAAACTTAACTATATCGATTATTATTGTATGATCCATAAGACAGTGTAGATGTCTCCTTATACAAATTCGCCCAGTTTATGAATTCCTAAGTCAAATGTATATACTAAAATAAGGATAGATTTTGGATTCAGATTATGGACCTAACCCTTATTATCAATGCGATTTAGGGAAAAGTTAAACATAGTTTGTCATCTGAAAAATTGTGATAAGAATGATAATACATGACTTACAGGGATAATCATAGGTTTTAAGTGATATGCCACATCTAAAAATGTCTTTCCAGCTATGTGGTGATTTTGATTTATAATATCCCTGATATTTCAGATAGTGAACATGGTGATGTTGAAGCAGTTTGCTCCACTGGCAAAGAGATGTCATTGATGAGATGATCTTCATATCATAACAAAATTTATTTTCCTAAAACTTTCAACTATTGGTCTTTCTTTTGCCTCCTGGAGTAACACTGACTAAAAATATCACGTTCTCCACAACATATTAGTTCAAAATATTTGGAGACAGCTATCACATTTATTTAGGATTTTCTTTCAAGACAAAAATATTCACTTTCCTTAAAAGGACCTTATGTGAAGCCAAGCACGGTGGCGCAAGCCTATAATCCAGCACTTAGGGAGGCTGAGACAAGAGGATTGCCAGTTCAAAGCCAGCCTCAGCAACAGCAAGGCGCTAAGCAACTCAGTGAGACCCTGTCTATACATAAAACACAAAATAGGGCTGGGGATGTGGCTCAGTGGTCCAGTGTCCCTGAGTTCAATCTCCAGTACAAATAAATAAATAAAAATAAAAAAATAAAAGGACCTTATGTAAAGAGAGTTCTCTTGATATTTCCTGGATCTTCTCTAAGATACCTTCTGAAATGTGTCTAGAACAGAGCATCATTTTTGGAATTGTTTCGATTACCATACATCATCTCCCTCAAACTTGACTCTAAATTCTTTTGGTTGTGTTCATATATGTATTTTGTATTATATCAATAATTATAGTATATTTAATGAATTTTTTCTTCATGCTGTGTACAATTTCTATTCTTCTAAAAATTCTATGAAGCAAGAGTTGTTTTCCCTTTTGTATAGACACTGCTTAGGGAGATAAGAATTTGCTCAAGTTCACAAGTTCACAAAGGCAGCAGTATGTGGAAAAATGGGTTACTTGTATATACTTTGCCTGAGGCCTTTTCATACTGCCTTACATTGAAGTTGAAGAAGTGTCAATTTTCTATCTCAAATATCAAGAAAGATTTCCTTCTATGTACAGTTAAATTTCATCGTCTTGATTTGGGGATATTTTTCAAATACTTCAATATATCTGAAAACAGTTTTCTCTCTTTAAATATACTGAACTTTATGTAATTGCAAAGCAATATGCATTCTGTCCATCAAGTCCATTGATGAAACAAAATTGACTGGGGAGACCATCAGATATCCCATCTCCATTATGATCTATTCAGGAATTGGTACCCTTTAGGTCTGGTTGTTCAATCACTGTAAGTTCAATTTAACTGTGTTTTCATCCAGATTATACTCCTTCATCAAGCCCATCACAATAGCATAAGGGATATTGTCAAACACCAGGCTAGAATTAGCCAAGCAATGTTCATGAAGCACTTCTTATTTCTAAGCTAAAGATTCATATTTAGCCAGGCATGGTGGCACATGCTTGTAATTCCAGCACTTTGGGAGGCTGAGACAGGAGAATCGAGACTTCAAAGCCAGCCTCATCAATGGTGAGGCACTAAGCAACTCAGTGAGACCCTGTCTCTATTTTTGGCGGGGGGGTGTACTGGAGATTGAACTCAGAGCACTCGACCACTGAGTCACATCTCCAGCCCTATTTTGTGTTTTATGTAGAGACAGGGTCTCACTGAATTGCTTAGCACCTCGCCGTTGCTGAGGCTGACTTTGAACTTGCGATTCTCCTGTCTCGTTCTCCCTAGAGACCCTGTCTCTACATAAAACACAAAATAGGGCTGGGGTTGTGGCTCAGTGGTCGAGTACCCCTGAGTTTAATCCTCAGTACCAAAAAAAAGAAAAAGAAAAAATGAAAAGATTCATATTTATTTTTGGACAATCAGATAAAAGCTTTTAAATTGAAAAGGTATGTGAAAACTACCAGCATTTCTACAATATCATAGAGGAATGCTTATAAAATACTCAACTCAAAATATGAAATTCATTTTATAATAAAAATGTTTTAATTGTTACAGACTATAATCCAAATGCAGTGAAAATCCTGTTATTATAATTTTAACATGTTTAGAAATTATAGGTGTGGGAGGCAATAACAATTTTCACTTTGTGACATTTTCATAATGATACTAAAAATATTTTCAAAAAGTTAACAGCATTATGAGATGTGAAAATTCATGCAATTATGAAAACATGCTACCAAAAAGATTAAATATTTTACTGATTAAAAATGTTGCATAGGTTTAAATTAAGTATCACAGAATTTTACCTTTGAAGATTTGGACACATTTTGTCTGAAATCATCTAAGCCTTACTTGGTCATTCATTCATATGTCCATCTGGCAATTTAATTATACCTACAAATAGAGTGCTTGAGTTTGGAAGTTCTCATAATGTATTAGAACCAATTCCTATGTCTACTGAATATTCTATAATTCAGCATGGAGATAATATGTATATAAATTATTTAAAATAGATCATGATGAATTCCATAAAAATAATTCAGACAGAAGAGATAAAGATCAGTTTTGGTCAAGATGATCAACAGTTATTCATGGAGCAGGTTGAATATAAACTGGGCCTGGAAATCTAGTGATATTTCAATATTTCAAGATATGATGGATGTTGTTTCCCTATTCCAATCCATTTTACTTCTGAAGGTGTTTATTTAAGGCCTAAAAGTAGCAAAGGGGAAATGTGATTCCTTCTTGGCCAAGGATAGAATATTATCTTAGTGAAATACAAGGAATACTTTGAATACTTTTTGAATACTTGTTTTTTCCCAGATATTTTGCTATAAAGTGGTTTTAGCAAAGAAAACAAGAAATAATTATTGCTAAGAATTCATAGTTGTAGTGTTGTGATAGCTAAAGACATTCTTTTTTTTAATTTTTTTTTTAGTTGTAGATGGACACAATATCTTTATTTTATTGCTTTGTATGTGGTGCTGAGGATCGAACCCAAGGCCTCATGCATGCGAGGCAAGCGCTCTACCACTGAGCTACAATCCCAGCCCCTAAAGACATTCTTGAATGATGTCAAATTCAAGTCTATACATTCCCATACCTTCACCCATATTGGACATTATTATCCATTGTTTCAGTCTTGGTCAAACTAGCATAGCATTTTAGAGGTAGGTAGGTAGGCTTTTTCTGAAAAATTAACAAATAAACCAATCAGGGAGCATGAAAACACATCATATAAAAATGTGTTGCCACAGAACAAAACAAGCCAGAATGCAAGATTTGATTTTTTTTCTCATTTAAATTGAAACCACAATAAGAAACAATAATTCATGTTAAGAAAATTTCATTTTGGATGGTGAAGGACTATGGCCTACACTAATTTGTTACATCATGTTCATGATCAAAATAAAATTTATTTTATACCTGTGTGATCACCCCATAAAAAGTATAATTTCCTCAGACTTCTGTTTCTGGTAGAAAATTTAAAAAATAACTAACCTCTTGATGGTATAAATATTTTGTCAAACATACAATATTAAAAATATTACCCCTCCCTAAGTTCTAGTATTCAGGCAGAAAATAGAAACCACTGTAGTTATTTTATTTTTATTTTAAAATTAGTTAATTTGCATTTTAATTGAAAAATACACTGTAGGTATTTTTCCTTTGTTTTGCAGTGCTGGGAATGGAATCCAGGGCTTTGCTCATGCTAAGCAAGCACTCTGCATCTGAGCTACATCTGCTCAGCCTCCTGTAGGTATTTTAAAGAAAGGAAATTGCATACAGGGTCTTACAAGGGTGATTGACAAAGGAAAGATCCAGAGGAGACAGAAATTGCTGCCACATCTTGGCTGAAGGGACAAAGGCGGGAGTAGTATTATTGAAGATAAGAGCTGATGGTGGAAGCTGGGACTTTATTTGGTCAGAACAAGTGAGAAGAAAAGACTGGCTAGAAAGAGGTAGAACAGAGAAGCTGTTCTTACTGGTGACAAATCCCAAAGTAGAGCCCAAGGGGAAGAAAGATCTTGACTACTCCCCTCCTCTCACCCTCTAGTTTCCAACATTGACTTCAAATACCTGAATTTACTCTGATGTCAGAGAGAATGGGACAGGGAGAAAGGTAGCTCTTTATGATTCAGAAAAGGGCAGAGATAAATGGGAAGGAGTCTGAGCAGACAGCCAGGAAAGGATGCTGAGAGAACCACTTTTAACAACATTTCAGATATCTTCTTGTTAGGTCGGGTCAGGGTCCAAGATGTCCAATTAGGGGGACCAGTCAGTGGCTGCGGAGCGGAGCTGCAAGCCAGCCGCTGAGGGCACCAGTAGACACGTCTCCTGTCAATCAGGGAGTTTTCCTGACCTATCCAGGAAGGACTCTGGCCTTCTCTTCCTGCCCTCAAGCCTTCCCCTTCCTGACCCGGCTTTCTTGAAATTCTTTGTGCACCGAAGCCCCAGTGCCATTCCTCCCGGACACACTCTGATGGACGGGAGGATTCGGCCCTAGAGCGTGTATTCCAATAAAGTCTTGCCGAGCGGCTTAATTCATCTCCTCCTGGTCGTCTAGTCTTTACACTTATGTGCATAAAATAAATGTTCACACTAAGTAAATTATATATATAGATACTTTGCATAATCTGGTAATGAGCATTTTGATGTACATTTTTAAAAAACAAACCATGCACATGCAAATTGCTTGTTCTAGTTGGTATTGCATATTCTAGAAGAAATCACATATTTAGAGGTAAATTTTGAGTTATCAAGTGAGGAAATACACATTTACAGAGTTTATAAAAATACCATAGCAATTATTGAAAGTGAAGAATTAACTTTTTGGTAAAGCTGATTAATTATTACATTCATTTTATTTAGTTGAGAAAATCAAAACCAGAACTAATTAAAAATGTGTGAGGAAATACTTGATACACACTTTCACCTTGTAAAGGAAAAGAAAAATGTATTTTAGTATATGTATATATGTATAATTATATATGGATTACAAATATGTTATGCATTATTTATACATTATACATATTCCTTATTTTTTTCATTTATAGTTCAAAAAGCATATTGTGAGTGCAGCCCAGTGCAAGGAACTAGTGCAAGTATATATGGGTTATGGCAAAGGCTTAGATACTGGGAATTTCATATTAAGTTAAAGTTACCTGCTTTCCTTGAATGAAAATCTCTGAAATGAGTTATTAGATAATTATATGCCTCAGTTTCTCAATCTGTAACAATAGACTAAGAATACCTTTTCCTACTTCTCCTTCTCTCTTGAGGTATGTTTTCCTGATAAAATACATAATTATCTCTGAAAAGGCTTTAAGCACATCAATAAAAGAATGACATCATTTAAAAAAATTCTAGTTATAGATGGACACAACACCTTTATTTTATTTATTTTTATATGGTGCTGAGTATCGAACACAGTGCCTCACACATGCTAGGCAAGCACTCTACCACTGAGCCACAACCCCAGCCCAAGAATGACATCATTAAAGGTAGTTTTATTATGCTGTTAGATCATAGAAAAAAACTTAATCAGTTCCTTCCACCTATTGTATATTTGACATACAAGAAAATCTATAGATTTGTGAATAGAAGTGTAAGCAAAACCTTGCACAAAAGAAATCTTTAAAATTTCCATCATGAATGCTTTGCTTTTGGTTGCTTAATTGAAAGGCCCACTAAGGTGAGTCTTGAACCTCTTTCACTTGATGATATCCTGCCTTTTTGTTTAGGAAACTATACTTACAAAAGTGTGTTTTTATTAATAGCCTAGGATTTCTGTAACTAGTCCTATACTTGGATATTAAAAAACATATGAAAAATGTGTGTTATTATTTATTTACTTATTTGGTACCAGGGCTTGAACATGGGGCACTTAACTACTGAACCACATACCTAGCCCCTGGCCCTTTTTATGTTTGAGACAGAGTCTTTCTAATTTTCTTAGGGCTTTGCTAAGTTGTTGAGACTGATTTTGAACTCCTGATTCTCCTGCCTCAGCCTACTGAGCTGCTGGAAGTACAGGCCTGCACCACTGAGCCTACATCACTCTTTGAAAAATGGTTGTTGTTGTTGTTCTTCTTCTTCTTCTTTTAGTTTCTTTGATGGTTAAAGTTTTAAAATTTTATTCATTCTTTTTAGATATACATGATAGTAGAGTATATTTTGATATTATTTATACAAGCATGGAGTATATCTCATTCTAATTAGGATCCCTGTCTTATGGTTACACATGACATGGAGATTCATTGTGGCCTATTAATATATGGTTCTTAAGGATGATAACCTCAGGGGCTTTTTGGAGGATCACCTTCCTTCAACTGAAAAAAAAATTGGGAACTGTAGAAAATCAAATAAACATTGTGATCACTTGTATTATAGATATGAACACATGAGAATGACATATATTTGTTATCTGCACCAAACTTTACTGGAATTAACACATCCTAAAATGAGACTGATGAGTTGGCATGAATCAAATCACATGGCCTTATTATTGCAGAATGAACTTAATAAACAGTTTCTCAGAAGCAAATTTGAAGACATAATATTTTGAGCAAAGAGAGAATATACAGTAAATGAAAGAGTCAGCTTAATCAAGGTGACATTTAATATGGCAATGTCAGGGTAGTGATTTCCTTCTTTCCTTGTTCATGATATAGAATGATAATCAACAATGTAGACTATAACTTCAGAATTCTCCTTTACACAGTCATCAGGAGTGAGATTCAGTAAAGTTTTTTGTTACATGGTCAATATTAAATATTTTATAATTGTGGACAACACAGTATCTCTTGCAACTATTTAACACTGCAATTGTAATGCAATTCATAGCACAAAAACAGACACTATATACATAAGTGGATGTGGCTGTACTCCAATAAAATATTATTTACAAAACCAAGAACCAGCTAGGCTATAGCTTGTAGTTTGATAATCCCTGGTCTAGAGAATCATTATGATTTAAGCACAGTTAGTGCATAATTACCTGCTTTTTAGTTTTGGTTTTGAGGCAGCTTTAATATGTCTGACCTTTCCAGTGTTCAGTTTAAAACAACTCAAGCTAAATGGGCCCTCCACCTTCTAGTTCTAGCTCATCACCTTGCTAATTTTGTTATCTCTGTCAGAGAATTTGATACACCATTCCAAGTCTCAATTTCTCATTTGGTAAAGAAACAGAATAGATAGAGTTGCTGCAAGAGTTAAATAAGAAAACGTAGATGAAACTATTTGCAAACCACAAGGCACCAGAGTATTTGAATAAAGGAATAATTGTATTTCTTAGATGAATGTGTTGCAAAAAGATCACTTTGTAAAACAATTCTTTTAACCAAATGAAACTCATAACATTTTTTGGTTAAAATCTACTTTTCTCTTTCCTTTGTTTAAAAGGCCTTTTATTGCAGATAAAAAGCAAGGTACCAAACTAAAATTTCAGGGACACATTTTTCACTTTCATATAGCTTTTAGGGCATTTCTTTCTCTAAGAGTTTTAATGTGATGCAACAATAAAAATGTGGTGGGGAAAAATTACTGTACAAAAACCCCCAGCTAGAAACCATGCATCTTAGTCCTAAGAAAATTTCTAAATCAAGCAATACAGTGTCTTACGTTAAATAACAATGTTCATTCTATACCATAATCCATGTTAACAGAATAGGAACAAAATAATAGAGTATTAAAAGGTATAAAGTTAATTTGGCAAAAAAGTTGAAAAATATACAAGGAATTGTCTCATTTATTATGAGAATGAGCAAATACTTATGTTGTCAAAATGTCCTCAATTAATAGTTTCAAATAGTTGATATAAATAATGTATAAGATATACTGACTGAATATATATTATAATTAGTAAATGAGATGGTATCTTATTTATGGATCAAGGACAGATAATCTTGTGTGTGTGTGTGTGTGTGTGTGTGTGTGTGTGTGTGTGTTTGGTGCTGAGGATTGAACCTAGGGCCTTATGCTTGCTAGGCAAGCACTCTACCACTGAGCTACATTCCCAGCAACAAGCAACAAAGGATAATCTTTTACAGAGCTTTTTAAACTTAATTCTTTGAGTGGGAAATATTTTAATAAAAGTCAGCATTCTTTTTTTTCTTTTTTAATTTTTTTAAAATATTTTTTTAGTTATAGATGGACACAATGTCTTTATTTCATTGCTTCATATGTGGTGCTGAGGATCAAACCCAGGGCCTCACGCATGTGAGGCAAGCGCTCTACCGCTGAGCTACAATCCCAGCCCAAAAGTCAACATTCTTTAATGAGTACTACTCTGTACAAAATTTGAGATTTTATTAATGAGTTGCAAGTGTGTAATCCTTTTAGATCAGCACAAAAGACTTATAGAAAGTATATTTTTTAAATATCTACCTGATTTACTTACCTTATGGTCATTTTAAATGATGAAAAGAGTTGAAATCTTATAATCTTAGGAGACTAAAATCACATCATTGAAACAAAGTGTAAAATATTTTCTTCCCAAGTTACTTTTGCTTAATAAAAAGTGCTGGCTTGTTCTTGTTTTGTTTTTAAGTTTTTAGTAAAATATGGACTATTATCATTAGAGCAGCAATAATTCTTTGCTTATTTTCTGGTTTTAACTCATTTTTTGCATGTATTAATTATTTGCTTTGGCAAATAAGAATTGGTGCTTCTCCACTGCACAGTGTCATGTTCTTTTCTACCAGAGAAGTTTATCATAAACAAAACTCAAATGATATTGTCATGAATGACTGAAAGCAAGTTGTGATTTTGCAAGTGAAAAACAGCTAGACTGTGTCTTCTGCTTTTCCCAGAGTTCATTATTTGACATTTTCTCTTCTGATTTCTGATTTCATTAAGGTTCTGGGAGATGAAAGCTTCCAAACTTTTGAAATTTTGAGTTTATCTTTAGTCCCTAGAGTGAGCTCTGTAGCACTCTACATTATAGTGGAAAGAGCTAAAGACAGGATGGGTTTCTAATTATAGAGATTTGGGCAGGTTTCTGGATGTCTCAGAGCTGCAATTTCAAAATCTTTTAAGAACAATTCTACCATCCTTGTCACCACACAAAGTTGTTGTGTGTGAAAAAAAAAACTTTGCAAGCTGTGAAATGCTACATGTTTACAGTATTGCAATTATTAATAAGATAAAATTGCAGACATCAATGAGTTTTTAGGTAGTACTGGAATTTGAACCCAAGGGTGCTCTGTATTCTCAACCCTTTTGTCTTTTATTTTGTGACAGAGTCTCCCTAAGTTGCCTAGGATGGTCTTGAACTTATGATCCTCCTGCCTCAGTCTCCTGAGTTGCTGGGATTACAAATGTGCACTACCATGCCCAGAACATCACTGATTTTAAAATCAATTTGCCACTAATAATGAAGAAGAGACTTCATCTGGTATTGAGTGTGTAGTACAGAACCAACTTTTTTCACTAGCTTAGAAAAAAGAGATTCATTTTTGTAGTCCATCTACTTTCCGGTCTATCCCTGTGCATTCTAAAGTGTTCTAAGGTAGTTCAATTTTGTAAGAAATTTCAAGAAAGTTCAATTTTGAATAAGAAGAGGTAAAACACAATGGGATAAGTTAGGAAAAGATGAGGTGTCTGGGAGAAAACATAGCGAATTTCAAACCATCACTAAAATCTTCAGAGAATATTCATCTATTTTAATACTATAATTCAGGGGTCAGTAATGTGTTCTTTTTATGAATAATTTATTTTCTTGAAACAGCCAAGCTCATATTTTTATATTTTGACTTGTAGCTTTTGCACCACAAGTGCAGTGTTGAATAGTTGAAACTGATGCTGTATGCTCCACAAATCCTAAAATATTTGCTTTTTGACCCTTTAAGAAAAATCTGCTGAGCCCTGCTCTGATAAAAAAAATATGTGTGTAAGTTCCAGGCTAGGTATACAAGTGGTGATTTGTATCATTGTGAATAAATTAGTGCCCTTCCATGAAAATAGATGAGAGTATAGTAAGCTCAACATTCTAATGCTATCAACTTGAGGTTGTGTTCAGAGTGAGCCTCTTAGTTATAGAAGAATTCCATATACATATATAGAAACATTTGTTCTTATACTTGTTTTCACTGTTGTACCTTAAGGTGTGAAAGTAGTAGGAGATGAGGTAATATAGCTACCAAATTTAGTAAAGCACTCTGATACTTGCTGAATGACCAAAATGATTTGTCTTTTTCAGATGGAATTTAGCTGAGAAAGAAGTGAAAATAATGGTTGACTCTCTAGTCATTAAGATATGACACAAAGGAAAGAAATCAGTATTAAGGTGAAAGTTATGAGTTTAGAGGATTAGCTTTCAGAATGGTATGAAAGATGGGAAATATGTTAACTACAATTGAAGTAAATTACCATAGGAATTACCATATTAAAACTTCAGTGGTGTGTCCCTCTGGTGGAAGAAAACAGTGCTACAGTTTTCCTGTTATCTGCCCACAAATATAGACTTCAGAGAATGAATTGATGTGTGAGTTTAGGTTCAAGCAAATCATTCCACCTTTTTAGATTCTAGAGGATAGCAGTGATTTGAAATGACTCTATTCTCAGAGAATATGTTTAAAAAATGTTTTAGTTGTAGATGGACACAATACCTTTATCTATCTATCTATCTATCTATCTATCTATCTATCTATCTATTTATTATGTGGTGCTCAGAATTGAACCCAGTGCCTCACATGTGCTAGACAAGTGCTCTACCACTGAGCTACAATCCAAGCCCAGTCTGAGAATCTTAAAGATGGAAAAAAGGAAAGACATTTCATTTAATAAAGCTCAGGAGCTGTACTAACAGAAGGTTAATTTGTTATTTTAAATGTTTTTATTTTTATGCTATTACACCAACCTATTTTTTTCATTTTGAAATGATTTCAGACTTTCCAGATTTTTAAAAATAGTCCAAATAACTCCTATCTTTTACCTTCACCCAGGTTCATTAGTTCTTGATAGACTATTCTTTATGATTTCTATGTCTCTATTTTTCTCTCCCTCTGAAATATTTGTATGTTACAGGGATAATTTCTCATTTCCCCTAAACATTTCATATCACACTATGTGGTTTTCAGAAACAATATTCTCTTTAGTAATCAGTAAAATTATCAAAATCAGTATATTAAACACTGATACTGTAGTATCATCTCAACTGCATTCTTATTCAAATTACTTCAATGGTTCCAATAAACTCCTTTGTAGCAACTTTTTTGTTCCTGTCCAGGATTCAATCCAGGATCAAAATTTTCATGTTTCTTAGGCTCCTATAATTTGAACAGTTCTTAAGAATTTCTCTACTTTTCATTACATTGACATTTGAAGAGTTAAAACCAGTTATTTTGTAGAATATATTTCAAATTTGGATTGTCTGGATGCTCTTTTTATTAAATTTAGGTTATGCATTTGGGATATGTTGTGTTTTTATTAGTGCATCATGTCAGGATGCACAAGGTGTTGGTTTGTCTCATTATTAGTGATGTTGACTTTGATCACTTGGTGTCATCTGCTAGGTTTCTCCATAGTATAGTTACTGTTTTCCCTTTTGTAGTTAATAAGTAATTTGAGGGAAACACTTTCAAGTTGTTCTAATATCTTGTTCTCTCAAATTTTTACTCACTGGGTTTAGCATACATTTATGATTATTACTGGAATTAATCATAATTCCTGAAAAATTTTGGATTTTACTACAACACTCTTCTTTCATTTCTATCCCCCCTCCTCTCTTCTCCTTTCCTCTCTGCCTCCCTCCTTCCTCAATCATTATGGTCCAATATATTCTTATTTACTTTAATGGGTTATGTAATATTGTTGTCATTTTCATTATCATTAATATCAAATTGTCTCAGATTTACCACTGGAAATCCATTCAAGCTAGCTTCTGTTTCTTTTTGACCTTTCCTTACTATTCTTTGAGAATTTTCATATACTGTTGCAGAAAAGGATGTTTTAGATGTGTTTTTTTTTCTCAGTCCCAGAACCAAATATTTAAGGAATTTTCTGTAAAAATTTTGATTGTATTTTTAGTTATATAGATGTATTCTTTCTAATACTTCCTTTCTCCACTGTCCAGTGCTTACTAATCCTTTATTCTTTTTCTTTAAAGGCAAGGTGAATATTTTGTTCACCTTCATACATAGGTTGATGGTCTTTCCCTTCTACTTGGTTCCACTCAAAGACTGGGAGCATGGGCAGTTGGTTTTGAGAGAGAGAAGAGTAAAGTCATTTTTGTGTATAATTTCAGTAGCATTTTATTTGCTTGCTGTGTTAAGCTGCTTTCCATCAGTGTGACAAAATACCTGACATAAACAACTTAATATGAGGTAAGATTTATTTTCGTTTATAGTTTCATAGGATTCTGTCCATGAGTGGCTGGCTTCCTTGCTTTTAGGCCTGTGGTAAAGCAGAACATCAAGGTGGAGAACATGTGGTGGAGTAAAGTGACTTAGCTCATGGTGACCAGGAAGCAGAGAGCTTGAAAGAGAGAGAGAGCAAGGGGTCAGGTACAAAATATACCCTTCAAAGTTCTGCCTCTGGTGACCTAAGTTCTTCCACCGAAGCTCTACTTTGTAAAGACTGTACCACCTCATAATAGTGGCACAGGCTGGGAACCAAGCCTTTAGCATATTTGGGGTACATTTCAGATATAAACTATAACATTTGCCATGTCAGGTGTGTTCTTTTAGTTTTCTTCATTTTTTCTGTGGGGTATTACATAGCTGACAAAATGGCATTTACATTAGCAATCATATAGTGGGTGTTTCTAGTAAAAAATAATGCTGAACTAGATTTCAGGATATCTAATTTATAACACTGACTCTATCTAAATCTTGGAAAACCAGTTTGGTTCTCTGATTGTTTTCTCAGCTTTAAAATGAGAATGGTTTCCTTTTCTGAGTGATCTCAGAGAAATGCTGTTCATAAAGATTTTTCAATCTGTGAAATAGTACTTCTTTGCTTAGAATTTATTTATTTTCTCCTTAAGAAATATAAGTAATTTCTACTGGAAAATAACTAAAAATGCCATTATATAAATTTATTGCAATATGAAGACAGATTAAGTACTAATATATTTATAGGTGTTGAAGCAAACCAAAACAAATTTGAGGAATTGTTATTTTCTTTATAAGTATATTTTTAAAATTAAGTGGACAAATTATCATTGTCAGGTTTTTATTTGCTTCAATAGGCTCATTATAAAGTAATTTGTCATAATACTGACATTTTATAACTAGATATGAGGAAGGCTTAGTGATTGTTTAGATTCTACTTTTCATAATAGAGGCTTATAACTGTGAATTTATTGAATGAAAGAAGAAATAATATCATTATAAAGGTATCACAATTTTCTTTTCATCCAAGAAAGAGCCTATTTATAATACTAAGTTTAAATAATTTGAGACTCATGGTTGAGAAACTGAATATACAAAGGAACCAGGACCAGATCATGTATAAAAATAGAACTCTGACTACGAGCTCTAAAATGACCAAGCTCCAACCTCTATTAGCAGTTGACTCCAGATGATCAAGACTAGGTCAATAACTGCCAGCTTCCCTAATTTTTGTCCTCACTTACAACTTCTGACCAACCAGAGAAAGCCACATTTTCTCGCTTAACCACTCAGATATGATCTCTCACTTCTAGTTAGCCGGCTTCTAGCTTTCCCAGACAACCTCCAATCAGGGTATAACTAAAGCCCTACCTTTATGCTACTCTAAAGATTTCTCACTGTCCTGCTTGTCTTTTAGGCTCTGCCAAATACAAGTGATGGTGACTGACTCCTTTGCTCAACCAAACTATGAATAAAACAATTTTTCCTTATTTTCATTTGGGTGGTATTAGTTTTCATATTGCCATTTTTAATAGATTTCTTTGCGGCTTTCCCATGACCTACATTAGAAGTATCTATAAGAAATTCGAGTTCACATTTATATTGTCAAGTTCTTTTTATCTTGCCTTTTATTGTATTTAATGAAAGGTTTGCCAAGCACCTGCATTGTTTAAAATGTAATTATGAGTAAATATAAGGAGACAATATTCTCTGGTCATTTAAAATCTGTATTGTGCTTTTTCTGGGGGGTACTAGGGAGTGAATCCAGGGGAGCTTAACCACTGAGCCACAACCTCAGCCCTTTTTAATGTATTTTATTTAGAGACAGGATCTCACTGAGTTACTTAGGGCCTCGCTAAGTTGCTGAAGCTGGCTTTGAACTCGTGATCCTCCTGCCTCAGCCTCCCGAGCCACTGGGATTCCAGGCGTGCATCACTATGCCTGGACTGTATTATGCTTTCTTAAGAAAACAAAATATTTCTTCTAAAATAGTTGTGCAGAGATAGAGGTCAGAATATGTTGATGTAATCAGTTGAACATAAATTAACGTTTTTTCTTTAAACTTGAAATCATATAATGCATCTTAACTAAGTTGGTTCATTAAAAGCTCTAACATTAAATTATCTCTGGACTTAGATATTGGTTCATACTGCCAATTTTCCTTTACAGAGACTTAAATTATGGACAAATACTATTTTTTGTCTAGTGAGATCTGGCTGCTAGAAAACAAGACAAACCAACCCATAGTTTAATTTTTTTTTCTTTCGTGATACTGGGGATAGAACCCAGGACCTGGCGAATGATAGATAAGTCTACCACTGAGCTATACCCCTAGACCAGTTTTATCAAATCACTAAGCATTTCTATACATTCTTTCTGGATAGATTTGTCATTTATAGACTCTTCAACCAGAGAGACCTACCTATACCTGACCCTTGAATTTATTACATTTTAATTGTGCCTCAGTGGTCAAATTCCTCACTCTCCACAAATACAGATATGTTATTATTGTTAACTTTTCCATTCTAACCTATTACCATTCCCTATCTACTTTATCCATTCAAGTGCTACCATTTTTGAAGAAAAAATTAAATTGCAGTTTACCTAATTACATATTACAAGTCCCACTTGGATTCAGAGACAGCTTTTTCTTTTCAAGTCTATAGCACCTATAACTCATAATGTCAAATAGCATTCCTAAAATTGGAATACTTCTTTACTTCTTTCTTTATACATTTATTTATTAATTTTTTATGTGGTGTTGAATATTAAACCCAGTGCCTCACACATCCTAGGCAAGTGCTCTACCACTGAGCTACAGTCCCATCCCCTGAACTAAATATTTATTGAAGTCAGGGCCAATGTCTTGGTTTGTCTTTCTATTTCACATGTAATATTGTACTGCTGTATCCTTGCATGTCTGTTGAGTTGAATGGAAATTTGTTGAATGCGATTGTGTTTAATTCTGGTTTATATTTCTCTGCGCCTCACAGTGTTTAGGGTGACTATTAATGCAATGCAGGTACTCAGTAAAATGTTTTTTTTTTTTCTGATTACTAGATAATGACCCACTTTCTTAGTCATAGCCTAGGGACTAAGAAAATTTGATAGCTAAATCGTATCACAAAGTGATGTTTGTAAAATTATGTGGGTTTATCTTTATGTATATATGTATACACATGAGTATGAATTTTAATTCTGAGTCTCAGTTCATGATCTTTACTTCTCATATTCCTTGGTTGGAAAAAAGAGAAGGAATCCAGTAGAATGCAGAACCTATCTGCTGAATCTAGGATCTTATCATGTAAGTTGCTCCCTTTCTTCTTCTGTTTGGCTAACATTTATCTTTTATATTTGTTCCCTAGAGAAATCATCAGTAATTTATAAATTGGTAAGGAGAGTTATAGTTTCATAGAAGATCACTGGAAAAGGTCACACACATGTATATTAATTTATTTCCTTATTCTTAATTTTTAAAATGAAGAAGTAATCATCATTATTATTATTTTTGCAATTTTCACATTAGCCTTTGTCTCAATATGAAAGATATTTAAAAAATTTTTGTTGTGGGAGGATTTGTTATAAGGAACCAAAGATCCAACATTTATTGAATGTCTAACATGTACTAGTTATTGTGTTTATTTATCTTACTTAATTCTTGTGATAACCTTGGGGGTGGAATTTTACAGCTTTATGTTCATATTAGAATTTGATCTAAAAAAGAGGAGTTTTTTTGGTACTGGAGATTGAACTCAGGGGCACACAACCACTGAGCCACATCTCCAGTCCTTTTCTTTTTTGATACCAGGGATTGAACTACAGGGCACTCAACCACTGAGACATATCCTCAACCCTATTTTGTGTTTTATGTAGTGACAGGGTCTCACTGAGTTGCTTAGCATTGCCGAGGCTGGTTTTGAACTCGAGATCCTTCTGTCTCAGCCTCTCACACTGCTGAGATTATAGGCATCCGCCACCACGTCCAGCTCCCAACCCTTTTTATATTTTATTTAGAGACAGGATCTTGCTAAATTGCTTAGAGCCTTGCTAAATTGCTCAGGCTGGCTTTGAACTTATGATCCTATTACCTCAGCCTCCCGAGCTGCTGGGATTACAAGCATGGGCCACCATGCCAAGCTAAAAAAGAGGTTTTAAAGCTGAAAATTGCTGTGCAAAGAGGCTTAACTAAGTGAATTGGATATTTTTATTCATTTATTATTCTTGGTTAGATCGCACTGCATTTTTAATTAAAAAAGATAATCAATTGCTGTAAGTATGTTTATGTCTAAATGGATGTACATATGTGAAGAGTTAGAAATAAATGAATTAAACAGAACTTCTCTTTTATGACTATTTTAGTAGTGGGCATTGGACCCAGGAGTCCTCTACCACTGAGCTACATCCCAAGCCTTTTTATTTTTATTTTGAGGCTGGTTCTCACTAAGTTGTTGTGGACCTCGCTGAGTTGCTGAGGCTGACCTTGAACTTATGATCCTCAGCAATCCTGAATTGCTAAGATTACAGGCTTGTGCCACTGTACCCAGATATTCTTTTATGATTTTTAATGTTCAATTCAAGTAATCAGGTGTCTCTTCCTAAATGTCTCAGGCCTAGTGAAGAAAAAACAAGAAAACTATTTACCTGCTTTTCCTTGAGGGACCTAGTAATTCTTTCTTCAGTGATAATGAACTCAAATTTTAACAGCACCATACAGATCATTGTCACGCACATGCTCACCCTTATGAAATCAAGCATTTACATAAGTTTTATGGCAAACAGAACTTGAAGCATGACAGGTTATAACTTCATTAATACAGTAAGCATCATTTCTCCCCAAGTCTCTTTAGCAGGACATTAAAAGGATTTTAGCATTAAGTGGGCCACTACTAAAATACTCAAGAGATATACTGCTTATATGTGCCAGAATAGGCAAGAAACATATCTTAGTGGATAACTGGCTTACTTATGCAGAGTTCTGTTTGTCAAATGTAAAGAAATCCCAAATCATAAATGATTAAGGAAGAATAAAATGGAAATGATCTGGATTCTAATTAAAAATTTAAATTATTCCAGTGTTAAATGTACTGGTTCAGTAGTTTTTACTGTATATATTATTTTCCTCTTTTATCTGGTGTCCTAATAATATCAAGTGATGGCAAGGTCTATTCATTAAGTTTTTGCTTTCTGAGTAGGGAAGTTATCAGAGAAGTGCAGCAAATTATGAATGAAAAAGAAACCAAGGCCCTTTCCCTTTAGGAACTGATAGCCATTATGGAAAAATAAGGTTTATCATGTGGAGTTTATTTAAAGTAAGAGACTGAATAAAAACTAATTGCTACAGGAATCTAGAGGCAAGAGAGCATAGTGTGAATTAGTGACAAAGGCATTGATAGAAGCATTAAAAATGACATAGACTAGTTATGATTATGAAGTCTTCAAGTCTAACCACACCTGACCCTTGAGTTTATAGTATTTTAGTTGTGCCTTGGTGGTCACATTCCTCAAGTTAGACAGTACTCACTCTCTTCATATACAATGAGGATTCTAATAGTAAATATATCATAATGTTGTTGGGAAGATAAAATCAAATAATGCATTAGAAGTGTTTTCTTTTTTATGTTTTAGTTGTAGATGTACATAATACTTTTATTTATGTATTTTTATGTGGTGTTGAATATAGAACCCAGTGCCTCACATATGCTAGGCAAGTGGTGTACTGCTAAGCCACAACCCCAGCCTCAGAAATGATTTCTTTAAGCTGAGTATGATGACACATACCCATGATCCCAGTGACTTTGGAGGCTGCAGCAGGAAGATCACAAATTTGAGGCTAGCATCAACAACTTAGCAAGGCTCTCAGCAAATCAGTGAGAACCTGTTTCAAAATAAATAAATAAATAAATAAATAAATAAATAAATAAATAAAGAACAATGGCTTGGGATATGGTTCAATGGTAAAGTGCCCCTGGGTTAAATCCTCAGTGTCAAAAACAAACAAATAAACAAACAAATGAATGAATAAATAAAATGCTTGCTTTATGACAATGGAAAATATCTATTATTGATATTTTAATTTTTCAGGGAAGAATTTTTATTGGTATTGTGGATTGAACCCAGAAATGCTTAACCACCAAGCCACCTCCTCAGCCCTTTTTAAATATGTTATTTAGAGACAGGGTCTCACTGAGTTGCTAGGTGCCTCACTAATCTGTTGAGGCTGGCGTTGAACTCAAGATCCTCCTGCCTCAGCCTTGCGAGTTGCTGGGATTACAGATGTGTGCCACCATGCCCAGCAGAGGGAATAATACTTGAGATTGATTTTGAGTCATCATTAGATTATACCAGATTTACATTAGATAAAGTGGGCAAAAAAGGCAACTATGGTTCCAAAATAATTAAAACAGTGTTTGTAAGAAACACTAAATATGAAAGGTGATTTGCCATAATAATTTACCTTAATATGGTGCTTTATAGTCTGTGAAACAGTTTTATTGACATAATAACATTGTAGTCTTTTAAAAAATTGTGAAGGAACTGGATGTGGTGGTAAATGCCTGTAATCTCAGATACTTGGGAGGCTGAGGGAGAAGGATCACAAGTGTGAGGCTAGCCTCAGCAATTTAGTGAGATCTTGTCTCAAAATAAAAAGGGCTGGGGATGTAGCTCAGTAGTAGAGCTTAGATGCACATGGCCCTGGGCCTGCTCCCAGCACTAAAGGCGGGGGGAGGGGCATGAGTTCAAGTTCAATTTCAGCACTCTTTCAATGAAATTAGTTTGCTCAATGAACAAAATGGGAGTTGGGAGTTGGTGTTTGGAGAAAAGGGTCAGTAAATTCTTTTTTTTTTTTTGGTACTGGAGATTGAACTCAGGGGCACTCGACTACTGAGCCACACCCCCGGCTCTATTTTGTGTTTTATGTAGAGACAGGGTCTCACTGAGTTGCTTAGTGCCTTGCCCTTGCTGAGGATGGCTTTGAACTCATGATTCTCCTGTCTCAGCCTCCCTAAGTGCTGGGATTACAGGCTTGCGCCACCATGCCCTGCTAGGGTCAGTAAATTCTTTATGGTTTTAGTTGTCAATATAGAGTTAAACAAAATTGGTAACTGGAAGAGTAATTGGGAATAAGGAAGCTCAGATTAACTCTTCAATCATTAATGTAGGGAAAACTACAAGAAACTGTGATAACAGGGTTCTACTCCATGATCTTCACTGTAGGATCTCCAGAGTAGGAGCTGAGAAATGTTTGTTTAGTAAAAGTGTGTTTGATGCAAGGGAAAGTGACAGTGAGCTGTTAAAGTGATTTGATATAAAGTAGATAGGAAGATGCCATTGGGGACAAAGACAGAATGCAATTGAAAATTTATATGATGAATAGTAGCATAAAGCAACAAGAAGAATGCAGTAGTTAGTAGCTGATAAAAAGTAATTGAATACTTCTTACAGAGCACTATTTTCCCAATTTCCAAGTAATAGAGGATCCACTTTTTACTTTGAAAGAACTAGATCATTGAGTTGAAAAAAGCATGTTCCAGCATGTATTTTTCTTTGTCTTTGATTCTTTAATACGGGAGAAATGGGTAAAAGAGATGAATCTCAAGCTGGTTATCCTCAGGTAAAGTATGGGAATCATCCCCTCTAAATTAGTTAGCTTTAACTAACTGGATGCTCAAGAACTCATTTTTCCTCACTCTCCTATCCTCCACCTATGGAAGTGGCCTAAATGGTCAAAGGAAGATGGGCAATGAGGCCAGACTTAGAACATAGTTGAAGAGTCACAAGAAGGAAAGGCTACACTCCTAGCTGCTTAGCAATGAAAAAGAGATGTGCCTATTGAACAAAGACCAGGAGAGGAACCTGAAGGTATCTGGTTTAATAGGTGACCACTCACTCAACTTCCATCTGGCTCCTGGAGGCTAGTACAAATGATGCCCATTTGACAGGAGGTCTAGTGGTCAGTAGGCTCTGATTTGGCTTTGGATCCTTAGGTCTAGTTATTTAGGGGGACCTTGCAAATCTCCTTATATATTCCCTCTTTCCTTCTTTTCTTTCCTTCCAACCTGCTTCTGCAAGGACATCTTCAAAGACTTCTCTAATCTAGGAGGAAACTCTGAATCTCATTCATCATGATTTTTATTATTTTAGGTCATTTATAACAGTCTGAATTAAATATATTCTCTGGGATTTCTCATTAAAAGATTTCTGAAAGGAGAATGCTTTCAAATGGGAAAACTGTCAGGCATATGATTATATAGGGAATACTGTAATGTTTCTCACAAATGTTGGGGAAATATATAATCATAGGGGCTACTGCACTTTATTATGAAGAATATAATTAAAATTATCTAGAGCAATCATTGTCCTCTTTCTGTGTGTAAAGGGTTTGCTGATTTGAAAATAAAACAGATATCACCATTTCTCCATGCTTGCTTTATATAACACCAAGGTTTTAAATAATACATCATTTTATTTAAAATCTATTTACATGGTAATTGCCACTGTATAATGTATGAAAGATCACTTCACTGAGTTTAAATCTGGTTTGCACTGTAGGCTTGACATATATTTTATTATTTTTAAAAAAGCCTCTTAAATTAGCCTTTGTGTATTTCTAAAATACAAGTAACTATTTTTAGAAAAATAATCATGATCTCTAGCTGTTGCTAACCTGTCTTGTGATCTTTTGCTTTCTAGATTTGGTTGCCTTTCTGAAATGCCATTCTGCTTCTTCAAAAAAGTAGGCAGCAACAGGAGATTTAAATACCACCTAAGAGAATGTTATTTTTTTAATCTTATTTTGAATTTCTTACATGATAAAGCAGACTTTCAAAACTCCTGCTTTGAACATTTTATTTTATATGAAGCAAAACAACTGTTCTGAATAATTTTTTCCAAAACATCATTAATTACTTCCTCATTACTGGGCTCTGGGCAACCCTAGAAGGAGGGACCATTGATGGCTGCTCAAGGGCTCAGTACATTCATCTATCTCCCCATGTATATTTCTGTTTCGTGCCCTATACTCCAGTCTTGCTCCTTTAGAGACATCAATAGCCTTTGGTATAGGGTGATTTTGTTAGTATATCTGTTGCTGTCAGTAGTGCTAGCTGTCAAATATCCTATGATCTTCACAGAGACCTTAAACATAGTAAGGAATAAATTAATATCTGTTCAATAATTTCACTCCTGTGATTTATAGTCAAAAGGGAGTATCTTACTTTCATAGTTTAGATATGAGGTATCCCCCAAAAGCTCATGTGTAAGATAATGCAAGAAAGTTTAAAGGTGAATTGATTCGGTTATGAGCATCCTAACCTAATCAGTAAATTAATTCCCTGATAGGGATTAACTGGGTGGTAATTCTAGGCAGGTAGGGTTTGTCTACAGGAGGGGGGGTCATCTAGGATGTGGCTTTGTGGTATATATTTTGTCTGTAGTGAGGGTAGTTTCTCTGTCTCTGCTTCCTGGGACCATGTCCTGAGCTGTTTTCCTCTGTCACATACTTCCACCATGATGTTCTGCCTCACCTGAGGCCCAAAGCAGTGGAGTCGGCCATTTGTGGGATGAGACCTCCGAAACTGTGAGCTCCAAAAAACCTTTTCCTCCTTTAAAATAGTTCTTGTCAGTTCTTTTGGTTATAGTAGCAAAAAAGCTGACTCAAAATGAAGTTGGTACTGAGAATGAGGTCTTTGCTCTGACTAACCTGACCATGTGGTTCAGAAGCTTCTGGAGCTTTTTGGAATTTGTTGGAGGAATTTTGAGACACTTAGAGATGCAAGCTAGAAAAGTTTTATATTGTTGCAAGCAGAGCATAATAGGCAATTCTGATGGGAGCTCAGAAGACCAGAATGTCAATAGAACTGTGGACATTGAAGACTAGACTCAAGAGGTTTCAGAAGAGGAATCTATTGGAAATTGGTGTAGAAGTCATTCATATTAGTTTCTGGCTAAGAAATTGTCTACATTTGGCCCATGTCCTGCGACTTTCTGTGAGGCTAAATTTAAAGGTGATGGATTTTTCAATCTGGCAGAAGGAATTCCTAGGTAGCATAGATTTCAGGGGGTGGCATGGTTATTGCTGATGGCTTATGGCCAAATTTATTGTGATGATCAGGGGCAGAAAGCAAAGCAGAAAGATTTGAAAAATTTGCAGTTTGACAAGAAAACTGTGAGCAAAACTGGGGCTAAGAATAAGATTGTTAAAGAGATTATAGCTACTAAAGAAACACTAATTACTTCACCCAGAAACAATAGTAAAGATGGCTTGAGGGGATCTCAGGAATTAGCAAGTCCACCCTCATCTCAGGCTCAAGAGTGTAAAAGTAAAAATTCCTTGAGCAGAGACCAGTGAGGCACCCTGCTTGCATAGGAGGGACCTAGAAGGTTTTTTCACCATGCTCTGCTGCACAGACACTCGGAGGCTGGTGCCGTCTGGGTCCAAGGAGAATTGACTGGTGCTCGAGATGGTGGAAGACCTTGGGATCAACCATATGGCATTGGTTCTTCCAGATTTTAGTATGATAGAGTTAGGGGGTCATGGAGGCTTCCACTGAGATTTCAAAGGAATGCCTGGGAAGCCAGGCAAAGTGTAGCTGCGTCAGAGTTCCTGTGGGCTGCCTCAAATAGGTGATGTGTGGAGACGTGAGGAAGCCAGAGCTGTAGTGGAGACCCCCAAGATTAAGAAATGCCAGTATGGCAGCAACTTAGCAAGGCCCTAAGCAACTTAGTGAGACCCTGTCTCCAAAAAATATAGAGAGAGGGAGGGAGAGGAGGGGGAAGGGGGGATGGGGTTATAGCTCAGAATAACTCAGTGGTTAAGTGCCCCTGGGTTCAATCCCTGGTACAAAAAAAATGCCAGTATTGTGGTATATCTGCCAAGGAAAGCTACAGGAATCAAGCACAGACAAGCCAAAAGAGAGGCAATATGAGGTGCAACAAAAAAGCCATAGTTGTGGAGCTACACAAGCCCTTTAGAGAGAACATCAGGATGGTATGTCCTCCAGATGCTAGATGTGGAGCTACAGGACTTGTTTGCCCAGCTGGATTGGTCCCATCCCTTTTTTCTATGGTCCTATTTCTCCCTTGTGGAATGGGAATGTTTACTGTGTGCCTTTACATATTGGATATATGTAACTTGCTCTTGATCTTTACAGGGGTTCACTCTTAGAGTTTACCTTGAGTCTCAGTGGAGACTTTGGACTTGGACTTTTGGGCAATCCTGAAACTGTTAAGCTTATGGGGACTCTTGGAAATGGACTAAATGTATCTTGCATTGTGAGGTGGCCATGAGCTTTTGGGCATCAAGGGCGGAATGCTGTGGTTTAGATATGAGATGTTCCCTAAAAGCTCATGTGTGAAACAGTGCAAGCAAGTTTGGAGGTGAAATGATTGGGTTATGAGAACCTTAATCCAATCAATGAATTTATTCCCTGATAGGGATTAATTGGATAGTAACTATAGACGGGTAGGGTGTGGCTGGAGGAGGTGGGTTATTGGGGGTAAGCCTTTGGGGTGTACGTTTTGTATGTGGTGAATGGAGACTCTGCTTTCTGGTGTGACATCTTGAGCTGCTTTCCTCTACTACACTCTTCTACCATGATGTTCTTCCTTATCTCAGGCCCCAAGGGATGGATGGAGTCACCCATCTATTGGACTGAGACCTCTGAAACCATATGACTCAAAATAAATTGTTCTTGCCTGGACTTTCTGGCACAGCAGTGAAAAAGCTGACTAAAACACTTACCTTAAAACATTAGGAATAGGGTTGGGGCTGTAGCTCAGTGATAGAGTGCTTGCCTGGCATGTGTGAGGCACTGGATTTTATCCTCAGCACCACATAAAAAATAAATAAATAGAATAAAAGTATTGAAAAAAACATTAAGAGTAGAATTGAGAAATAAAATTGTTATAGGGAGGACTTAATCATGAACTTAACCTAAACTGTGATGGCATCACTGTCTGTATGAGGGTTTCCAGATTGCCTCATGGTACCTCAGAAGATGCAAGGACCTATTTTAATTTCTCTCTACATTCACATATTAGGTGATCTCATCCATTTTCTGGATTTAAATAACTTCTAAATGCAGATGATTTCAAAATTTATATCTCTTCCAAGAGTGCCCTGTGAACTTCAGTCTCATCTAACCAACAGTCTTCCCTGTATTTCTAAAAGGCTCAAAGAGAAATTTATGACACAGTAGAAAAAATATGAACACAAAAGGTGATAATCTTAATTGTAAAGTTATTAGATAAAGAAAATTAAAAGATTAATGCTATCACAATTTAATGTTTATTTTCTGGTACAATACAGGTAGTTATAAGAGTTAAGTGATGTATCAATTATATTGTGTTGGCATGAAATTGGCAGAAAATAAATTTGCAATTATTTAAAATAATTATTTTGGCTCACATAACTAGAAGTGCAAAAGAAGTGTGGATTTAGAACAGAAAACATCAGAGCTCTAGATCTGTGTTGGGGGGTGTCTTTCACTATAGGTGAAACTGTTTTATTAAGCTTCCCTCATATGTCAGGATGGCTTCCAGCTGCCTCTGGGGTATTGTGGTTCCATGTTCATGTATCCACAGTGGGAGGAGGTAGTGAGAAAGAGCTGGGGGAAAGAAAGAGAAAATTGGCTTTCCATGGCTCTTTCTTAATAGTGAGAAAGTTTCTTTCCAGAAATACCCTAGAAAGGCTTTTCTCATATTCATTGGCTCATACTAGTTTGGGCCATCTCACATTTAAATTTTATTTGGGAATCACCCCCATCCTCTGTGGTTCATGCTTCACTGGGTAACTAATTCTAACCCATCTCATTTCCAGAGGTGAGTTTATATTTGCTTAAGACAATTTGGGCAATAACAGACCTCTGCCAGTGAGTTAATTCTGAAATCCAGGCTTAAGGCAATTAGGATATGACATTATGCTAGAGACTGAGGACATGATTCATTATTGCAGAAGGAAAAACTTATATTCAATGCTTTGTGGGAAGTGAACAGAGTCTGGAAATGAATGAGAAAGTCATCACCTGGTTGGCAACTGAAGGCCATTTTGTGACCCAAAGGCAAGCTACTATTGGGCAGAACTGACTTCATCATGAATGCATTACCAAGAGGCTCATTGAGAAATTATGTCAGTGCCAGCATTAATGCAGGTTTTCTGGGGCCTAGGATTAAATAATTTAGTGTGGGTCCTATCAAAAATAAAATTATAGGGGCCAGGGTTGTAGCCCAGTGATAGAGTGCTTGCCTAGCATGTGTGAGGTACTGGGTTTGGTTCTCAACACTGCATATGAATAAGTGAATTAAAGGTCCATCATTGTCTAAAAAGAAGTATTAAAAATAATAAAATTATACAAATATACAAAATTAGGCAAAGATCTTTAGAAGTGGTCCTTGCATCCAATTGCCTCTAAAGCTTAATATTTAAACTTTTAAGTGAATTTATTTCTGATTTCAACATTGCTGAAGACCTTACCATCCACTTTGCCACCTCTGAACTTCCAGCCAGGCATGTGAGTAAATAAATTCCACATTGTTATATACACATGAAATCACCCTAAGTGATGCAGAGATGGATGAGAGTGGAATGTTCATATATGCTTTGTATTTTTGTACATCACTTCATATTTTGGTGATAATTATGTTAAGTGAAATAAGCCAGGCACAGAAAGACAAATACTGCATGAACTCACTCATAGGTGGAATCTAAAAAGGAGTTGATATCATAGAAGTTGAGAATAGAATGGTGATTACTAGAGGCAAGGGAGAGTGATGAGGGATGGGGAAAGGTTGATCAATGAGTACAAAGTTACAGTTAGGACCAAGAAATTTTGTGGTGCTAGTGCATAGGAGGGTGACTATAGAAAACAGTAACATACTATACATTTCAAAAAGCTAGAATAAGTTAGTTCAAAAGTTTTTACCATAAAGAAATGATAAATATTTGAGGAGATGGATATATTTAAACAGATATAAACATTATACAATGCATATGTGCATCGAAATATTATATGACACCCCATTAAATAAGTATAATTTCTTTGTTTTCATGTGTCAGTCAAAAAATTAAATAAAAAATTGCAGATGGGGATAAGAACCAGTTTATGCCCAATGTTTTAGATCATAATAAGCATGGCAAGTTTTTCCAAATGTGGCTACAGCAATATTTTCCATCCTACTTACTCTTCTACAATGAGACATTGCTATCTCTTATTGAAATACAGTATTTATTTCTCCACCTTTGTGAATCTGTAAGGATTCTTGATTATTTTAACATGGTGACAATGTGTTTCCCAAGCAGGATTTTTAATTAAACTGGAAGCTTTCATTTCTTTCTTTCTTTTTTGTTTATTTTTGTATGTATTTATTTTCCATGGCTTTACAAATAAATATTTTTATAAAGAAAACCCACAAGAGAAAGATATGCAAATAATCACAATCATTTGTTTCATTTACCATCCATTTAAACCAAACCTTCACATCCCTGCATTAGTCCCTACATGTTATGCTCTATTAGATATGTCTGTAGAACATAAGATGTTCATGAGAGAGGAAAGCTTATGTGGAGACATTTATTAATATTTTAAGGTTTGATAAAATAGTTAACCTTAACATAGCAGATAAATTTAATTGCAGAAGTAAATCTAAAAGGAAAAAACAAAAAGCAAAAAAGAAACGAAGAAACGAAGGAAGGAAAAAAGAAAAGAAAGAAGAGAAATAAGGAAGAAAACAAAAAACTTTGGAACATTTCTTTCATTTTGAAAGACAGCAAACCTGTAAGAGACATGACTTCTCTATAACTACCATGTTGGGAGAAGCCCAAGACAAATGGAAAGGCCTTGGTTGATGGGAAGCCATGTGGATATGCTGAGAAGCCATGGGGCAACCAGGTACTATAACAGTGAATGAAGAAATATTTTGGAGATGGATCTTCCAGCCCCAGGCTTTTAGCCAATGCATTATGGATTTGAGACAAACCTTTTAGCCAAGCCCTTCCTGATTTTTTGAAAAACATGAGCACTATAAATTGTTATCCTAATCCAATAAATATTGTGGCAGTTTGTTATGCAATGATAAATTTTAAAAAATGTACAAAATGTGAATTTTATTATCAATGAAATGGACAGCCAATGAAGAGTTTTATTTTAAGCAAAATGATATTATCTGAGTTATTATGATGTATGTGGAAAACTCATAAAGGCGGCTAGACAAGGAGAAAGAGAAATGCATTTGGAAGGGTAGTGGTATCAATATGGATGCTAATTTTGTTCTGGTTCCAACTGGAAGCCTCTGATCAAGGAGTTATTGTCTGAACTATGATGGCTCTAGTAAGTAAAGATGATTAAGGTTCATTAAGTCTTATTCCATGCCTTCCTCCAGTGTACCACTTATCACTATAATTTCAGTACCTGTTTATCCCATATCTAGCCCTTAAGCTAATTCCTTGTTCATTGTTACTTTTAAGATTCAGACTGTGCTATAATGTCAAAATTTTATTTATGAAAAACCAAAGCATCCACAGGAAAAAAATAAACTTTAATAAGCAAAATAAAACAAACCTCTAAACACTCATACATTTTAAATATGATTCCAGGGAATATCTGGGGCATATCTATGTTAATTCCTACCTAAGAGATATTATAATAGATTTTCACACTCTTACAAATAATGATTATCAATGTCACTTTGATGGTATTTGTAAAGATTTAAAAAATCCTTTTGATTTCTCTCTGTATTTACTATTCTGTTGGTTTTGCCCATTTGGCTGAAATATAGTCCTATGAGAAAAATTAAAATGATTTTTGTATATGACATTTCTTCTCCTGTTTTGTTAGAGGGAGTTTTGAAGTTTTGAAAATATTTTCACAGAGGTACCATTATGATTCTCCTATCAGCTCTATCATTAAAATTAGTAAATAATTTTATCTAACTTATCAACAAATAAATTGAATGCTGAAGGAGGTTAACCTACCTATCCAGAAACATGAAGCTTATAAGTATTGAGACTGACATTCACAAGAGTTGGGACATTTATCTGTTTGTGAACTAATGTAAAGTTTTTCCCAGTGCCAAGAATAGTACCAGTACAAATAAATATTTGCTTAATGGAGTTGAATTGAATCAGAAGTAATAGTGGTAATATTGCTTAACATAGAAAATAAATAGGGAAAGACTAAAGTTATTGATATCTGGACATAATTACTGTTAGTACCATGGGCTTTGTATTTTAAGATAAATTATTTAACCTTTAGGATTTTCATGTTCCTCAGTTACTTACTGTGGTAGCATACATATGGCACTAGACTACTATATGAAATAAATTTGATCACATATGTAAAGTATCTGCCAAGAACTAAAACTAAATAAAAGCTAACCTTCTTCTTAAAAAAGAGTTGTTTCTGTTTCATACAAAATCTTTTTTTAATATACAAGAAGCCCAAGGTGGAAAAAACATCTCAAGTTGACATATAGTAGAATGGTATCCATTCCTGTTTCTAAAATAATAGTAACAAAATAACTTAAAATCATTTAACAAATGACAAAACAAAATTATGAAATTCATTAGAACTAAATATATGATAGTTTTCCCCAGAAGCAAGATGATAATAACGTGGACTCTCTCTGTATCTACTAACTTCAAAGTAAGTGATATTAAATCTGAACAATAGCAAATAATATTTTTAAAGGTTGTGTCAATCATATTTTTTTTATTTTTTTAAATTTTTTTTAAATATTGTTTTAGTTGTAGATGGATGCAATATCTTTATTTATTTATTTATTTTTATGTGGTGCTGAGGATCAAACCCAGTACCTCACACATGCAAGGCAAGCGCTCTACCACTGAGCTACAGCCTCAGCCCCTGTGTCAATCATATTTATAATCTAATATGAAATACATAGTTCAGGACATTTGGAGTTAGCTTGTTCATAATGTTCCATCTTTATTTTTATTTTGGGTGTTGGAGCTTTTATTTTTGAATTAATTCCTAAATTTTCTTCCTCAGTTGATATCCGGCACTCAGTGGATAAAGAAGAGGCGTGATGGGATGGTCTATAAGAATACTGAAAGTATAGCTTTTTATAGATGAGTAATTTGAAGCAGAAAGAAGCAAAATGACTTACTTGCCTGAGATAAAACAATGACTCAGGTTCCTAGCAGGAATAGAACATGAGCTCTGGATTTAAGGCTGCTCAATTTTACTCTGAGAAATTATTCTTTTCCCTGTACTTTCTTTAGTAATGTGCAATATACATTGACACTTGAGTGAGAGAATTTATTTTTTGATTTTGTTCCTCTTCTGCATATATTTCACTGACTAATTATCATGTAAAGATTGCTCTTCAAAGATTCTACCAATCTTCACTTCTGTCTTAGAACTGCTAATTTCTCAAGTTTTTTTTTTTGACACGTAAGAACTTTTTCTGCTATGTTTTTGCTGTTGTAATCACTTTTCTTTGCCAGTCTTATGATCTTATATATAAAGGAACATAAACATGGGCCATGAATACATAAATGAGGACTTTACATTTGCCCCCATCTTGGCACTTACTGCTATTTGAAAAATAATTTGCTATAAGTTCTATTTATGTTTGTGGGGCTATTGATCTTGCTTTCCATTTCATTTTCTATTAATGTACACATTGAGAATTCTAAGTTTGGGTCACATAAAATGGTACCTGATAGTCATATCTCTGTCATTTGTAAAGTATATTAAAACTTCCATTGGGGGGCATAAATATACACTATCATGGTTCATCAGAAACAAAAGTGTTACATTAAGAGAGACATATATGTGTCTCTATATGTCTTCTATACAACTTACAACTAGAGAATTTATATGTTATCCTCTATCTATGTACAATGAATCAAATTGCACTGTCATCATGTAAGCCTAAACAGAACAAATAAATAAATTAAATATGAAAAAAATTAAATTATATAAATTTATAATTAAATAAATTAAAACAAAGGCAATAAATATTAAAAAAAATAATAAAAAAAGAGAGACTTAAAACAAGAAGTACTATCTTTAAAGTTATCACAGTTAACCAATTACACTATGTGCTAAAAATGTTTTAAAAATGATCCAGGCTATTTTTGCTTTGTATATGAAAGAGATAAAAACAGTTTGGACTAAAACACCTACAAAATCCCAAGTATAAGGAACAACAAAGCTGTAATAGGTCAATACCTATTTCACAGTATTCATGTGCTGATCAAATGATGTAAAGTTTAAAATGATACAGTACAGTATCATGTGGCACATGATAGCTTCTGATAAAAAAATGATAGTTTGATCCCTTTCCATTTTTCTGCACTTGTTTAGGAAGCTTAAAAGGAACTTTGCTTTTTCAGATTATAGAAGTAATATATGTACTTTGCATGATATAAAATTTTGAAAATTCAAAGCGTAAGAGAAAATTAAAATTTATGTACTCATAACAACTGAAGATAAAAACTTTTAATGACTTTGGGCATCTTTTCAATCTTTTATGCATATAAAAATATTTTTTCATAGTTTTTGCAATATTAATATCATTTTTCAGCTCTAATTTACACAGTGAATTTTAAAGGATCAAGAATTAGACTAATATCAAACTTTACAACTGAAATGCTAGGTAAAAGGAGATAATAAAGAGTTCAAGAAAGAACTTGGGCCTAGAAATTTACATTCACTATAATATCTCATAAACAAGAAAGTGATAAAAAATTCTTAAGAATATAATGCCTCATAACACTTACTACTCAGATACACTATTTCAAAGCACTGTCAGAGGAAGGATTTCAGTAAGAAATGACCAATATGATTGTAAGTGAACAACTTTTTATAGTTTATTGTTGCCTACAAATATTGATTTAAGAACTGTATTTCCCAAACTATTTGGAAACAAATCTAACCGAGTAGTTCTCAGTAATTTTGGTCACAGTATTTGGTCTCACAAAAATTGTTGAGAATTTCAAAGAACTTTTCTTATGTGTGTATGTCTATTTATATTCCTCATATTAGAAAGTTAAACAGATCTATAAAATTTTTATTTAAAACTGAATAAGCAGATCATTTCAGGTTTAAATAAAGATATGTCTTATGAATAAATATCCAAAACAAACATTTAGGAATTAGATTTGTTTTATGTTTTTGAAAATCTCTTTAATGTCAAAAGTAAGAGGAAACAATCACATTTTCATCCATGCTTCTGCAATCACGCTGTTGTCAGTCATATGGCATTCAGTAATATATCATATCACCTCTGGAAAAGTTCACTGTATACTTTTTTTTAAAATAATTTTTTAGTTGTAGTTGGACACAATATCTTTATTTATTTATTTTTATGTGGTGCTGAGGATCAAACTCAGTGCTTCACACATGCGAGGCAAGCGCTCTGCCACTGAGCTACAATCCCAGCCCCACTGTATACTTTTGAAAGAAGCAGAGTGAAAAAGGCAAATACTTGGTATTATTGTGAAAGTAATTCTGATCTTGCAGACCCTTTGAACTATCATGTCCTTGAAACCCCTAAGGTGCTGTGGACTACACTGAAAACTTGCTCTCAATCATTCTACTGTTATGAGGAAAGGTCTTAAGATAGGGAAAGAGTGTAGAGGGAAGAGGCAGAGAAACCATTGATATTGAGAAACTTTCAGAATGGACTTATATAAACATATCCATATATCTTAATAATATAATTAATATATGATGAGCAAAAATATAATATATGAACTTGAATCCATAGAATAGATAGAGATACTCAATAAAAGGCAGGAAAGGATTATATATTACAAGATAACTTTCAAATTAAAAACACGATATAAAGTGCAGAAATGAATCTCAATATAACAGTGTATTACAACACACAGAAATATGTTAAATTCACATACAGAGATAGAGACTCTAAGATTAGATTAAAAAAAAAGCAAACCAATGTGAACATAAGACAAAATCTAGCTTATTCAAATAGAATGGAAGGAAAAACATATGGCAGAGAAATATGAAGAAAGTCAAATTGGGGAGGCTCTTCAATTTCAGACAAAATAGATTCTAATTTGGAACACACTATATGTTAGTTAAAAATGTAATTCAGGAAGCTATAACAGTCTTGAACATCTTTACATTAACAATAGCTTCAAAATATGCAGAGCTATGGTGAGTAAAACCAAGTGAAAAATGTAGAAATTGACAATTATAATTATAGATTTTACTACATCTTTTTATACTAGAGACTGATAGATTGAGGCAATAAAAAGATAATTGAATAAAGTGATTATTAGCTTGAGCTATATATACATATATATGCATATATATGCACATACAGATAATTTTACTCTTAATGAACACAAAATATATGTTCTTTTCAAACATGCATGAACCATTGACAAAATTCAAATTTGTTCTACGTTTCAAAAGTAGTTTCTGTTAATCTCTAAGAATCAATGTAGTCGAAGACAATATTGTCTGACTATAATACAATAAAATTTAAAATATATGACAATATTATGAGTTAACACAGCCTATATATTTGTAATATTTTAGAAAACTACTACAGTGTACTTCATTTTCTTGTGTATCATCTCATTGTGCTTTGCAGATACAGTGTTTTTTACAAATTGAAGTGTTGTTGCAACCCTGCCATGAACAAGTCTACCAGCAACATTTTCCCAACAGTATGTGCTCACTTCAATCTGTTTCACACTTTAGTAATTCTCACAGTATTTCAAATTTGTTCTATTATTATTATTATATCTGAATATAATAAAGATATATATGAGACCTATAATCAGTGATTTTTGATGTCGTTATTTTAACTGGGGATGCTACAATCTATGTTCATATCATGGGGAACTTATTTGATATTGTATGTGTTTTTTCTTATATATTTTATTGGTTCTTTTTTTTTGGTACTGGAGATTGAACTCAGGGGCACTCAACCACTGAGCCACATCCCAGCCCTATTTTTTTGTTGTTTTATGTAGAGACAGGGTCTCACTGAGTTGCTTAGCACCTCACCATTGCTTGGTTCTTTTTAGTTATACATAATAGGATTCCTTTGGACATATATAAAAGCATAGAATATAATTTGTTCTAATTCAGTCCTCAGTAATTCTCCTTCTCTTCCCCTATCTCCACCCCCTGTTCCCTTCCCTCTACTCTACTGATCTTTCTGCTTTCTACTTGTAGTTTTTCTTTTTTTGAAATTAGTGTCTTGTGGATGTACATGATGGTGAGATTCACTGTGGTATATTCATATATATGTAGGTATGAAAATAAGGTCAGATTCATTCTACTGTCTTTTCCTATCCCATCCCTCTTCCCTTCTTTTCATTCCCTTCTTTCTTCTCCACTGAGCTTTCTTGTATTAATTTTTTTTAAATCACCCCAAACACTTATTTTGGATGACCTTCTACATATCAGAGAAAATATTTAACCTTTGACTCTTTGGGACTGGCTACTCCACTGACTTGCCATTCCTCTCTCTCTCTCTGCCTCTCACCACCCACCCTTCTTATTCCCTGAGACATGACAAAATTGATATTAGGCCAATCAATAACCCTACAATGACCTCTAAGTGTTCAAGTGAAAAGAAGTGTCACACTTTTCTCACTTTAAATCAAAAGCTTGAAATGATTAATCTTAGTGAGAAAGCCATGTTGAACACTGAGAGAGGCTAAAACAGCCAGATTGTGAATGTAAAGGTAAAGTTTATGAAGAAAATTAAAACTGCTACTCCAGGCAGCATAGGGATAATATGAAAGTGAAACAGGTTTATTGCTGATATTTAGAAAGTTTTACTGGTCTGGACAGAAGATCAAACCAGTCACAACTGTTATAAAATTATAATCTGTAATCATTTGTCTATTTTCGTTTTGTCGTCATTCACATTGCTAATTTTACACACAATGATTTTCTATTTTTTCTCATTCCAAATTGTAATACTTAAAAACATTCTTTTTAAAGCTGGGAATGGTGTTGCATGCCTATAATCCCAGCGACTCTGGAGGCTGAAGTAGGAGGATTGCAAGTTTGAGGTAAGCCCCAGCAACTTAGCAAGGCCTTAGGCAACTTAGACCCTGTCTCAAACAAAAAAAGAACTGGGGATGTGGCTCAGTTGTTAAGCATCCCTGGGTTCAATTCCTGGTACTATTCTGAAAATTAATTCTAATGTTTTGAATGCCTTATCACTAATTTTGACCATTTCTCTTTTAAATTTCATTTTATTGTTCTTAGTTATACATGACATTAGAGTACATTTTGATAAAATTAGAGAAACATAGGATATATCTTATTCTAATTAGGACCCCATTCTTGTGGGTAGGTACAATGGTGGGGTTCACTTAGGTATTTTCATATGTGCTCATAGGAAAATTATGTTAGATTTACTCTACTGTCTTTCCTATTTTAACCCCCCTCCCTTCCTTTCATTCCCCTTTGTCTAATATACTGAATGTCTCTTCTTCACCTTCCCTTCCTTTATTGTGGTTTAGCTTCCACATACAGTGAAAACATTCAAACTTTGTTTTTTTAGGATTGGCTTATTTCATTTAAGCATGATATTCTCCAGATCTATCCATTCCCTGGCAAATGTATAAAGTCATTCTTCTTTATGGCTGAATAATATTCTATTATGCACATATACCACAATTTGTTTATCCATTCATCTGTTGATGGGCATCTAGGCTGGTTCCATAGCTTAGCTATTGTGAATTGAGCTGCTATAAACATTGATGTGGCCATGTCAGTATAGCATGCTGATTTTAAATCCTTTGCATATATGCCAAGGAATGAGGTAACTGGGTCAAATGGTGGTTCCATTCTGTTTTTTGAAGAATCCTCTTACTGTTTTCCAGAGGGGTTGTATTAATTTACAGTTCTGCCAACAATGTGTAAGTGTTCCCCTTTCCCCACATCCCTGCCAATATTTGTTGCTATTTGTGTTCTTTTTTTGTTTTTTGTTTTTGTTTTTGTTTTTGGTACTGGGGATTGAACTCAGGGGTAATTGACCACTGAGCCACATCCCCAGCCCTATTTTGTCTTTTATTTAGAGACAAAGTCTCACTGAGTTGCTTAGCGCCTCACCCTTGCTGAGGCTGGCTTTGAACTCGCGATTCTCCTGTCTCAGCCTCCCAAAGTGCTGGGATTATGGGTGTGCGCCACTGCAGCTGGCTGCTACATTTTTTCTTGATGATTGCCATTCTGACTGGTGTGAGATGTAATCTCAGTGTAGTTTTAATTTACATTTCTCTAATTCCTAGAGATATTGAATATTATTTTATATATTTGTTGATGGCTCCTATTTCTTATTTTGAGAAGGGTCTGTTCAGTTCCTTTGCCCATTTATTCATTGAGTTACTTGTTTTTTATTCTAATTAATTATACATGACAGTAGAATGCACTTTTGATACATCATCTACAAATAGAGTATAATTTCTTAATCTTCTGGTTGTATATGAAGTAGAATCACACTGGTTGTGTAGTCATATATGTACATAGGGTAATAATGTCTGATTTATTCTATTATCCTTCCTACCCTCAAACCTGCCCCTTCCCTTCACTCCTTTAACCTAATCTAAAGTGACTCTATTCTTCCCTAGCCCCCCACCCTTATTGTGAATTAGCATCTGCATATCAGAGAAAACATATCGATCTTTGGTTTTTTGGGATTGGCTTATTTCACTTAGCATAATATTCTCCAGCTTACCAGCAAATGCCATAATTTCATTCTTCTGAGTAATAAATATTCCATTGTGTACATATACACCACATTTTCTTTATCCATTAACTGTTGAAGGGCCTCTAAGTTGTTTCCATATATTAGCTATTGTGAATTGGGCTGCTGTAAACATTGATGTGGCTGCATCACTGTAATATGCTGCTTTTAAGTTCTTTGGTTATAAACCGAAGAGTGGGATAGCTGGATCAAATGGTATTTCCATTCTAAGTGTTTGGAAGAATCTCCATACCCCTTTCCATGATGGTCGCACCAATTTGTATTCCCTCTAGCAATGTATGAGTGTACCTTTTTTCCCACATCCTCACCAACATTTATTGTTGCTTGTTATTCTTGCTAATTGCCATTCTGACTGGAGTAAGAGGAAATCTTAGAGTAGTTTTTACTTGCATTTCTCAAATTGCTAGAGATGTTGAACATTTTCCCATATATTTGTTGAGGATTATTTTTTTTTTGATGTTAAGCTTTTTGAATTATTTGTATATCCTGGAAACTAACACCCTGAGTTACAGGTGGCAAAGATTTTCTCCTATTCTGTAGGTTCTTTCTTCACATTCTTATTTCTTTTGCTGTGAAGAAACATTTTAGTTTGATGCCATCCAATTTATTGATTTTTTATTTTATTTCTTGTGCTTTAGGAATCTTTTTCAGGCAATCAGTTCCTTTGTCAATATGTTGAAGTGTTGGGTCTACCTGTTTTTCAAGTAGATGCAGAGCTTCTGTTATAATTCCTAGTTCTTTGATCCACTTAGAGTCGACTTTTGTGCCAAGTGAGAGATAGGAGTTCAATTATATTCCATTACATATGGATTTCCAGTTTTCCCAGCACCATTTGTTGAAGAGGCTGTCTTTCCTCCAGTGTGTGTTTTTGGCACCTTTGTCTAGAATGAGATAACTGTATTTATGTAGGTTTGTCTCTCTGTCTTCTATTCTGTTTCACTGGTTTTCTTGCCTATTTTGGTGCCAGCATGATGCTGCTTTTATTACTATAACTCTGTAGTATTATTTAAGTTCTGATATTGTGATGCTTCCTGCTTCATATTTCTCACTAAGGATTTCTTTGGCTATTCTGGGCTCCTTATTTTTCCAAATGAATTTTATGAGTGCTTTTTCTATAACTATGAAGAATGTCATTGCAAATTCGATGGGAATTGCTTTGATTATGTATAGCAGTTTTGGTAGTATGTCCATTTCGACAATATTGATTCTGCCTATTCAAGAACATAGGAGGTCTTTAATTAATTTCAGCTTTTAGCTATATTTTACCTACATTAATTTCATTTTTTAATTCATTTTTAAAATTTATATTTTTAATCACTTTGCATTTTAATTTCATTTTTTTTTCTTTCCTTAAATTCCAAGTACATATTTTGGTCAATTTGATTTATTTTGATTTTTTTGGATCATAAACAGTGAATATTTATAACATAAATCTTTTCTGTAAGACTCAGATTATTTGGTAGTGTTTACTCACTTATTCATTTAACAAATAATATGAAGTAATGAGTCTTAAAAAAGACTCAGTTGGGATAGGATGGAGAGGGAGACCTAGTTAGATGTAAAGGGCATTTTACTAAGAGGAATTAATATGCACAAAGGTAAAAAGGGGGAAAGAATGGTACATGTTCCATACCTAGAGAAAGAGTAATTTTGGAGAATAATGGGAGAAAGAATTTAGGCAAGATGAAGTTACTACAAAATGATGTCTTTTTGAAAATAACTCTCCTATATATTCCATTCTTTTAAAACCTTAAACACATTCTGTGCAAGTCCAGAAAGACATACTAAGGCATTTGGAGTAGAGGTCCTGTATTAAATCAACTTTTCATTGCTGCGTAGATTCCTTTGCCCTGGGCCTGACGTGAGGCCCCACATCACGGCAGAGATTGTGGCAGAGCAAAGTTGCTCACCTCATTGTATCAGAGGAGAGGAGATAGTGAGAGATGGAGAAGGAGAGAGGGAGAAAGGAAGGGAAAGCCAAGCCAGTGATAAAATAGAATCCCCAAGGTCATGCCCCCAGTGAACTACTTCCTCCAGTCTTGCCCCACCTGCGTGAGCCTGTATTGTTTTCCTAGCGCTGCTGTAATAAGATACTACAAACTAGCTGGGCGCGGTGGCTCAAGCCTGTAATCCTAGCACTTAGGGAGGCTGAGACAGGAGAATCTTGAGTTCAAAGCCAGCCTCAGCAAGGGCGAGGCGCTAAGCAACTCAGTGAGATCCTGTCTTACATAAAACACAAAATAGGGATGGGGATGTAGCTCAGTGGTCGAGTGCCCCTGAGTTCAATCTCCAGTACCAACAAAAAAAAAGGTACTACAAACTATATGGTTTACAACAAAGGAAATGTATTGTCTCACAGTTATGAAGGCTATAAGTACAAAATCAGGATGTCAGCAGGGTCATGTTGCTTCTGAAACCAGTAGGGGATAGTCTTTCCTTAACCTGTCTTAGCTTCTAATTGTCTATCTTCCCATCATCTCCTTATAAGGATATCAGTTATAGTGGACTAGGAGCCCACTCTACTCCAATGTAAACATAAATATATATTTTTGCAATTATTATTTTTAAATAAGGTCAATTCTGAGATAATGAGGGTTAAGGAATTAAAGAGCTTTTGTGGAGGAACACAATTCAACCCCAAACAAAGGCACAATTCAGTTTGTTAGCCATTGCAAAGAAATACACTGATCTTCTAAATTGTATCTTTGGGTCATGAACTCACTATTGAAGAAAATCTCTAATAATATCTAACCCACTATACACCTAAAAGCACATTAATCCAACTTGTATTTAATTCATTCCTCTAAAAATACTTTCGTTGGCTCATATTTTCAAAATAGAACTTCAGAGTTGGAAAACAGTCACATCTATTGAACTCAGTATCCCATCTATTGCTTGAATGTCTAACACAGTAGTTGCTTATGGCTTTTTTGTTTTCAGTACTGAGAATTGAACCCAGAGGTGCTCTACCACTGAGCTACATTTCCAGCTCATTTTATGTTTTATTTTGAGATGAGGATCTCACTAAGTTGCCCATCCTGGCCTCAAACTTGCTAATCTCCTGCATCAGCATCCTGAGTTGCTTGGATTACAGGTGTATGACACTTCACTGAGTTGTTTTAGACATTTTTGATTGTATAAATGTTTGCTCTTTATATCAAAATTGCTCATAGATCCCTATTTGACATAGCAATGACTTGAAAATTTGATTATTAAAGAAATAATTCAATATCATCCAAGAATCAATTCTAAGTGTTGGAAACCACCGTTCTAGCATAGTCTTCAAAATTCTTTGAATAGCATTATCCTGCTAAAAATTCATTTCCTTAGCAGGAGATGTGTATCCAAGTATGCACAAGGAGTGTGGCTGAAATTCAGCGTCACCAAGATTTCTACTGAAATAGCTCTTCTATAGACTCAGATTTTTAGTTTCTTTTTATTCCCCTTCTCACCGAACTTTTCTCTCAGCTTTGCCCCCTGCTTTCTGGGGCTACATTCATTCCTACTCAATATATGGCAACTGACTTCTCTAATTAGACCATAGATATTCTCATGGCTTTGAATGTTTCATTTTGCTTTTTATCCTGAATCTAAATCCAGTTACTAAGCGAGGAACAAGTGACCTTCCTCCATGCTTCCCATATTATGAATATACTATAGAATTAATGTGTTCTTTCAAAGTTTATATGTTGAAATTCTAATTTTCAAGGTGGTAGTACTTGGGCTTGGGCCCATTGGGAGGAACAAATGATGGGACAAATGATAGGTTAGGAACTCAACAGATAACATACTATTTAGATTAAGATGAAGAGTTTATTTTTTTGCAAATATTTTCTGCATAATTTTAAGTTTAAAATTTTTATTTTTTCAAAGAGCTATTTTTATTTCCCAAAATTGTTAGGAAGTAATCCAATTAAAATTGCTCTAATATGAATTAAGCAAAAATACAGTTTAATTGTAATTGTTGGGCAGTTAATACCTAAATTTGTATGAGTCAATCTCTTTCCAATTGACACCAATATACTACCACAAAGTCTTTACTTTGTTGTGCTTAGTGGCACCTATGATCATTATTAAAAGTTCTTAAATACAACTTTTATTAAAAAGTCATTTAAAATATGTTCAAAGATGGATAATTCACCTTTGTAGTCTCATTAGAAATATAAAAATAATAGTAAGGTAGGCCAGAGTTCTTTTTAGTGAGTTGACAAGTCCTTGAAATGAAATTAAATCTGCAATATTATTCAAACTCTTTTTGTGACTTCCTCTTGGCAGAAATCACTGGAGCAGTGGGATTCCAGGAAAACAATATGGGAACAGAAAACTCATGCATCAATTTACCTTTTCTTATGGTTTTCTTAGGCAGCTATTGTAATTCAAATAAATGAGCATCTGAGACTACTCCTTCATTCAACGTTACTACACAAAAGGTGAACTGAGCAGAGCAGAGATTCATTAGTCTCAAAGCTGAACTGTGGTGACAATTTATGAGCCCAGTTTTTGAGGTATTAGCATTGCAACAAAGAAATTTTTATTATGTTTCATTTCACTTTTTCAAGTTCAATAAAAATATAGAATGATGTTTTGGAATGGACCAATGGGATTTTTACAAGGTAATAAAAGGTGCATTTGTCCTTGAAATTCCCATATGATTTTTTAAAATCCACTCAAACTAAATAGTAGAATATGATGAAGAATATGGTGTCTCTTGAAAACTCATTTATGAAATGTGAGGCCTCTTCAGCATGACTGATTCTCTATTCATTTGAGAGCCTTTGAACTTGACTTATGCTGCTCTTTTCCTTTTCTAGGCAGATAAAATATGGTTTCTGAGGATGAAGTTATAGCAATCAAGATAAATGTGCACTATTTAAAATGCAGTATAAAGAAATTTAAAGATTATATTTATTTTTAAATTATAAATAGGAGAAACCATAGTTTCTTCTCTTCCAGTGAAACTATTGTGGATTTGGCTGAACAAATAGTTAATTTGCAACCAAATGAATTGATCTCATACTTTTAGATAAAAGTAGTCCCTTATAACACTTCCATTTGAACACCAGAAATTGAATTTATTTTGTTATTACATCTTTTTAAAGATAATTGATTTTATCATGATTATAAAAAACTGTAGAACAAACTTTTCAAAAATGTAGCTTTTCCCATAGAGATAATATATAATTTTCCACTTCCAGGTTATCCAAAGTCTGGTCTTAGAAAGAGGCACACAATCAGGTTTATACAAAACAAAATATATATTGATTTTTAGAATGTATATGTTCACTGATATATATAGAATTCATTCTCAGATATTGCTATTTTAAAAAATATGAATAAAAGGGCTGGGTTGTGGCTCATGGTAGAGCACTTGCCCAGCATGTGTGAGGCACTGGGTTCGATTCTCAGCACTAGATATAAATAAATAAAATAAAGGTCCATTGACAACTAAAAAAGATTTAGAAAAAATGAATAAAAATGCATTTGATTTAAATGTCCATTCATTTAACAAATATTTGCTGAGCATCTATTCTGTGCCAAGTTTTGTTCTATATTATTTGCAATCAGAACTGAATAAAACATAAGATACCTAACGTCATGGATTGTAGCAGAGCCTAGGGTTTTAGTGGTATGTGTGGTTTGGGAAGACAGAAAAGAAAAATTATTAAAAATAAGAATTAAAGAATGAATCAAGAAAAAATAAATAGCACATATTTTGAAGGAAGAATAAGGATGATTTGTCATAAACCTTACTTTATATAAGGTAAACAAAGAATTATAACAGTTAACATTTATTGGAAACTTAAGCACCAAGTACTTCTCTGTTTACCATTTACATTGATTAGGGTATTTCAACAACTTTTTTGTATTAATGTCATTTTTTTCTTTTTAGTACTGGGGATTGAACTCAGGGGCACTCGACCACTGAGGCACATCCTCAGCCCTATTTTGTGTTTTATGTAGAGACAGGGTCTCACTGAGTTGCTTAGCGTGTTGCTGAAGCTGACTTTGAACTCACGATTCTCCTGTCTCAGCCTCCCTAAGTGCTGGGATTACAGGCATGTGCCACCACGCCCGGCTTAAATGTATATTTTCATATACTGAGGTGCACATTATTTACTTTGTTTTTCCAAGTTTATAGTATTAAGAATTGATTTGAGGGCTGGAGTGGTGGCTCAGTGGCATAGCGCTTGCCTGGCATGTGCGAGGCACTGTGTTCGATTCTCAGCACCACATACAAATAAATAAAATAAAGGTTCATTAACAACTAAAAAAATTAAAAAAAAAAGAATTGATTTGATACCATGTAGTTTCACAAGGATATAGTGTTCATAAGTACTGTGCTCTTTGAGGAAATTATATTTGGTTTCATAGAAGAAAAATGAACACAAAACAGAAAAAAGCTAACAGAGCCAGAGGAAACAGCAAGATCAAAGAACTTTAAGAAAGGAAAGTTGATGTGTTTTTGAAACAAAATAGTAAGATTAGAGAATGGTAAGTAATTAAAGATATCATGAGGGGCTGGGATTGTGGCTCAGCGGTGGAGCGCTTGCCTTGCATGCGTGAGACCCTGGGTTCGATCCTCAGCACCACGTACAAGGCAATAAAATAAAGACATTGTGTACCATCTACAACTAGAGGAATATTTAAAAAAAAAAAAAAAGATATCATGAAAATTGTATTGGGAAACACTCTGGGACAAATAATATAGGGTTTTGTAAATAACTATACAGCATTTGTGTTTTATTTTAAGAGCAATGCCAAGTAATTAGAAGGCATTAAAACAAAGGAGATATATGGTTTGATTTATACTACCAACAGTCTACTTATAGTAAAGAGAATGGAGAGAGTGGGATATGCAAACTAGAAAAATAGTAGAAAGGTTATTGCAGCAGCCAAAGCAGCTTATACTAAGGAAGTAATACTAGAAATGGAGGAAAAAGCTAACTTTATATATTTTGATAGAAAGATTGATTGTATTTAGATTGGTTGGGTAGGATTAAAAAACATAAACACCAAATTTCATTTTGAGTATGTTCTTTTTGACACACTTCATATTTAAGTGGTAATATCACAAAGGAAGTTGGACAAAGTTCTTGACTGGTGATATTTGTATGGAATCATCAACATATGATCGGTATGTAAAGGTATGGATCTCATATGGCGATCAACAAACAGGTATAGAAAGTGTGGTATGTATACACAATGGAGTTTTACTCAGCCATAAATAAGAATAAAATTATGACATTTGCTGGTAAATAGATGGAACTTGAGAACGTCATGCTAATTGAAATAAGCCAGATCCACAAAGTCAAGGGTTAAATATTTTCTCACATATGCAGAGGCTAGAGAAAAATGAGAAAAAGAAAAAAAGAATTATTTTCCCATCAAAATAAAAGGGAGATCAGTGGTATAGAGGAATTGAATTGAGGGGGATGGAGGAGGGCTAGGAAAAGGAAATAACAGTAGAATTAAACTGACTAAACTTTCTATGTACATATATGAATATACCACAGTGAATTCCACCTTTATATGTGTCTATAAAGCACTAATTAAAAATGAACTATAAATAAATAGAAGAAAGACCAGTAGAGTAAAGGAAAGGGAAAAGGGAGAGGGATGAAGAAAGGAAAGGGAAGAACTGGGAATTAAATTGGAGCAAATTATATTCCATTCTTTTATAATTATGTTAAAACAAACCACAATATTATGTATAGTTATAATGCACTAATTTAAAAAAGGTATGGGTCTGAATATATTATAAGGCAGAATTCCTCAATCCTGACTTCACTTTGGAATTATCTAGGAAGATTTTTGAAAATAGTAGCTTCCATGTTCTCTCCAATTAAATTAGAATTTTGAGGGGATAGTCCCTGTTATCCATGCATTTAAAGAGTCCTTTAAGTTATCTGAAAAAGCAGCCAGGTTTGAGAATCACTGTTCTATGAAGAAAGTATAAATAGGACTATCTCTGAGCCATTCCATCCTGTGGAGGGGGAGAACAGGTGAAGCCAACAAAGGAGGCAGAGGAGTGAAAAAATGATTAAACTGGCAGTGAGCGTTCCAGAGAGGGAAGTGTTTCAACAAGGATAGATCTATTTCAAGAAGGTCAACAGAATTAAGTGATACAAAGAAATTGAGTAAGATGAGAAACTTTGTATAAAGTGATACAGTAGCTATTAGAATCCTTGACAAATATAGTTTTAATGGTCTGGTACAATGGGCGGGGACAAAGTACATATATCCAAGACCACAAGGCATTTAAAATTTTTTTAAGTGAGAAAGAGTAGCAGAAAAGAATGTTGGAGAAAGATACATAGGAAGGAGCTCTTCATTTGTAAGAAGGAATTTGCCAAAGTGTATTTTCTGTTGGAGGGAGGTCCCAGTAGAAATGGAGAAATTACCTTTGAGAAAGTTGAAGTGATATCACTCACTCACTGCTCATTTAGAGGTGATGACTTTCAGTGGAAGCAAAGGTTAATGTTATCTTATAAAGAGTGAAGGCTCTGGGATGTTGGGCAATGTGGAAGATGATAGATTGTCTTATTGCTTTTCTTTCATTCATGGGGTAGGAGGAAACCTCAGCTTCTGATAATGGGTTGGGTTATGGAAGTAGATGGTTGAATGGACAGAAGAATTTGTAATCTGACCATTTTGGAAAGTAGGGAAAATTTTTCCAAAGACTATGCAAGAGGCTTTAGTGCCCATTCTTTGATGCATGCTATGAATTTAGAATGGGAATGATCAGCAAAGTTGTGAAGATTTTATTTTTCCCAGAAATGTTCAGTTGCTTAAAGAGTTGAAATTTTCCAGGTGAGAGTGAGAGAGCAGAATGGAGTTCAGAGTGTTTTTTAAAGAATGGTTTTGTAATAATGAACCATAAAAAGTATTGTGGGTAAGAAGAAATGTCTAGACTGCCTCTCTTTTTATGCTTTTTGAAGCAATACTATATTTTGTTTTGGTCAGGTCATATACCCAAAAGATATAGAAAAAAAATACTTTCTTATTTCTTAGAACTAAGTGAAGGAGAGAGAAGCCAGCAGTAGATTGTGGCCATGATTGATCAGAATAAGAGATATATTAGCCCCTCTAAGAAGAGGCAAAAGTCCAAGATATAAGGAAATGTGGGGAAGAGTACATCTGGGGGTAGTCAATCCAATAGTAAATGTCAGAAGCAACCCAATGTGCCATGATCACATGATCTTTCCCTCTATCACTTTCTGAGCTCTGTTTCTGCTACATTTTCACAAAATGTAGTCCCTGCCAATAATACGACCTTACTGATGAAAGAAAACATAGGCAATAAATGATCTTGGATATACTGAAATATAGACTTCTATAGCACTGAGGTGAGTTTGGAGTATACCAACTTAAATTTTTTAGTAGTTATGCAAAGAAAACATTATATTTTATTTAAAATTGTATAAGCATCATCAGATAAACAGATAAACAAAATGTGGCATATATATGAAATTATAGTATTTACTGGTAAATGTATGGAACTGGAGACTATTATGCTAAGTGAAATAAGTCAGACCCAGAGAGTCAAA
>CM053417.1:100864611-100885646 GCA_028644305.1 Xerus rutilus
ATTGCTGGTGGGATTGCAAATTGGTGCAACCAATCTGGAAAGCAGTATGGAGACTGCTTAAAAAACTTGGAATGGAACCACCATTTGACCCAGCTATCCCACTCCTTGGCCTATACCCTAAAGACTTAAAAACAGCACACTACAGTAAAGCAGCCACTTCAATGTTTATAGCAGCACAATTCACAATTGCAAAACTGTGCAAGCAACTCAGATGCCCTTCAATAGATGAATGTTGTCTTTGATTTGCAGAAGCTAGACCAAAATGGGGTGGGGTGGGAGAAAAGGGAGGGGAATTCCATGAAAATAGAAAAGCGATCAGTGTAGTAGAGGAAGGGCTTGAGGGGATGGGAGAGGAGGGGGAAAGGGAAAAATGGTGGAAGGAATCTGACAAAATTTTCCTATGTACATATATGAGTATATTACAGTGAATATCATCTTTATTTATATCTGCAAGACATTAATTTTAAAAAACTATATAGAGAAGAAAGATCAGTAGCATAGAGGAAAGGGAATGGGGGGGCAGAGAGAGAAAAATCAGAAACAATAAAGATGTAATAAATAAATGAAGATATATGTAAAAACTGTTTATATTAATGTTTCTAATTTTCCTGAACTGTCTGTCAACAAGTATGTATTGTGAACCAAAACACTGGTAGTCTATAATACTTGTTTCCATGGACAAACTATAATCAGAAAGCAGTTTCCCTTAGAAGGTATAACTTACAGATGACTTAATAGTAGCAACTTTATTTATCCTATTAAAATGCATTTACTTTTATGGCTATTTGATAAAATTGTGTAATTAAGTTGAGCATGTTGAACTTTGCCTGGGCCCTGTGCTGCCATACATAGCAACAGCTAAGAAAATCTCTCATTCTTTCATGTTCTGAGAAATGGGTTACTGCATGGAACAACCTTACCTCTTATGTAGATAAAACTCCCAGACGGTCCACTTGTTAACCTATGGCAAGATGCATACCTTCTAAATTCTCAATACTTGTCTCATAAATGATAATCTAAATGGTTTGACTGTGTGGACCTGTACCTGCTAATTCAACAGGACCAGATTTTAGGCAGGCTTCTCTCCTTCCCCTAGACCCTTGATCTTCAGCTCACCCTTGAACTTAATTAGGCAAACATTGAAATGTGGAATATCCATACCTCCTCATATGGATCCCTCCAGGAAGAGCAGCTGACTTCAAAGAAAAATATTTCCTGTTTATATATGGATCACTCTACTTGCTCATTTCATGTCCTCACAACTGGTTATTTCTAGACTTCTTAATACTTCCCTATAAAGAAAAGCCACAAGTTTGCCTTTTTCAGATTCCAAATAATACATGAGGTCAGGCAGTATTTGTTTTTCTATGCTTGGTTCATTTCTCTGAGCACAAAGTACTCCAGATTTATCCACATTGCCACAAAGGCAAGTTTTCCTTCTTTTTGTGGCTGAATAATATTCTGCTGTGTGCATGACATTTTCTTTATCGATTCCTTCCTTATGAGCACTTAAATTGTTTCCGTACCTTGGCTATTATGACTAGTGCTACACTGAACATAGGGGTTCAGAACTAACAGAAGCAAAGAGAACTCTGATTGCCAGCGGCTGGAGGTGGGAGAGAACAGGGAGATGTTGGTCAAAGGGTACAAAGTTTTAGTTATAAGATAAAAATGTTCTGCGGACATAATATAGAGCATGGATGGTGATGAATGTGCTAATTAATCTGATCATGGTTATCATTATCACACAACATATACGTGTATCAAATCATGATATAAACCTTTAATGTATTCAATCATTATTAGACAACTACATATTTTATGTAAAAAAATAAAAATAAACCTTGTAACTCAAAAAAGAAGAATGAAAGAGGGGGTGATAGGAGAAGGCAAGCCAGATCTGCCTGCCCTTTGAGATGTTTAGAGATCTTCAGGTATGAGTATTCCATATTAAAATAGTTTTCCCCCTATTGCAATAGCCTTTTAAGTAAATCTCTCATTCTTTAAGCCAATTTTTAAATTTAACAACACATTTCCTTTCCTTAACTCAATGACTTCTTAGAAATAACATTTCTGATCACACTTTCCCCCTACATCCACATTTTGGCACTAGTCCTTGAAAAAAGAAGGAATATAATAAAGGGAAGAATTTGGATAGATATAAAGAAAGATATTCTATGCATCAAAAGAGGAAACTCAGATATATAAAATTTTGAAAAAAATCTTACAAAGCTCACAACACATTTTATCACTGTTAGTACCAAGTTCATGTGTTAACATCAAACTCTATGGAGTTACCTTAGCTCTATCTTATTTGGATACTAATATCTTAATTTTGCCTTTACTTTTAGCCTAAACATAATCAAACTTAAGTAAACTTTAATCTACTGATGCAAGTTTAATATTTTAAATGTGTTTTCTATTTCTCCCTTAATGTGACATTTAGAAAACTGAAAATTTGACACTAGTTTCACTTGAAACACTGATTGGGAGGACCTGGCAATGAATTTGAGATTAAGTTCCATCCTAAAGACATATTACTCCTTAGCATGTTTCCATATAAGCAATATGATGCATAAAGAGCAGGTATAAAAACACATAGAACAATTTGTAAGATTTGAGGCATGAAAAAATATCCAAGTCTCTCTAGCGTCTAAAATCCTGTCAGTTATTCCTTTAATTTCAGAAAGTTGTGCTAATAGTTTTTTATTTTTTGTTGTTGTTGTTGTTTTGTGGTGCTGGGTATTGAACTCAGGGCTTTGTGCATGCAAGGCAAGCACTCAACCAACTGAGCTATATCCCCAGCCCAAGATTTTAATTTTAATATTAGTTTACATTCCTGTGCAGAATTATTCCTGGATGCACTTATTGGGAAAAATTTTGTGAAATAACTTGTATAGAAAACACCCAAGACTTCCAGAAAATATTCTCCCAGGACATACCACTAAGTAGAGAACTGGTTTCATTGTAAAGAATGTATTTAAAAGAAATCTTCCTTCACATGTGAAAATGTATGATTAGTTTTCTTGCCTTGCAAATTTTATAGTCATAATTTGTTCATAAAATGTCACTATTTAGGGGTTATGTAAGCAATATATCATATACACTAAAATAATGTTTTCCTTATTATTTCTGATTGGCAATAGTATTTAAATAATTGGATAAAACATACATAAAATTCATCATCTTATTTACCTTCAAGTATAGAATTCATCTTAATTATCTTAAGTGTATGCAATCATTTTTGTGTATAATGGTGTTAATATTATTCACATTGCTTTACAACCCATCTCCAGAACATTTTCATGTTGCAAAACTGGAATTCTATACCAACTAAGCACTATATCCTTATTTTTCCTCTTCCCTAGACCTTGGCAATGTTATTCTACATTTTTCAATGAGTTTGACTACTCATATACAGTAAACGAGGTCATACAGTATCTGTATTTTTGTGACTGCATTACTTTACTTACATAACATGATCAAACCTCATTCATGTTCTAACTTGTGCCCAAATTTCCTTTTTAAGACTGAAAAATATTCAATTCTATTTTTATGTACCACATTTTGTTTCTTCATTTATTTGTTGATGGGCACTGGAGTTACTTCCATCTCTTGACTATTGTGGTAGTAGTTCTACCGGGGGTAGTACATACCCCAAGGGTAACTGGAAATAAGTGGAACATTTTTGGATGTCACAAAGACTTAGGTGCTACTGGCATTTGGTGTTAAAGCCAACAATGCTAAGTATCAAGCAATGCTTAGGACACAATTTATACTCAAGAATTGTCCTGGGCAAAATGTAACTAGCATCACTGTTGAAAAATTCTAAATAATCCAAGTTGTATTTAGCATATTGAGTTCACTCTTCCAGAGTGTAAATAATTTTAAAAAATATTATGTAGTTAGATTTCATTTAATGTGTGTGCTAGGGCCCTTACCTATTTACCTAAATCTATGCTTCTACAGTTTCTTAGGGAAGAAAACTCTGCCACAGAATGTTTTAGGGCTAGTCTTGGGTGTATTCATATCTATATGAGAAAGGGGTTCCACATATGATGCCCCAAAATAGACCACTTTAGCATAAGGATTATTTTGAGCTAAATGTATGTGAGATTCAATGCATACAGAAAGAAGTCTTCATGAGCTTCACTTATCTGACTAAAAAGCAGAAGTTTGTAAGAATTGAGGACTGGCATTAAGTCCTTTCTCTAGGGTGTTCTATGAATATGAAGAAGATAGAAAGTTGTTGCCAAGATTGACTCGCATATAAAGAAAATAAAACTACTCTTTTTGTTTCCCCCATAATGCTAAACTTCCCACAGTTTGCTACCCTTGGAGGCTAAACTCTTTCCCTTTGTCTTTTCTCTTCTCTACATGCTTGTCCTTCTTTTAAGATGCTATGTAAGTCCAAATTATAACTACACCTTTGGGTTACTCATCACTAAATACTCCTGTGTGTATATATGATGTACCTGGTAACAAACTTCTGTTGGTTTTTCTTTTGTTAATCATTTTCCATTTAATTTGCAGGGCTTCAGCCAGGGAAACCAGGAAGACAGAGGGAAAATAATTCTCCCTCCCCTACAATGTTTTGTTTTGTTTTTCAGGTACTGGGGATTGAACTCAGGGGTTCTCAACCACTGAGCCACATCCTCAGCCCTATTTTGTGTTTTATTTAGAGACAGGGTCTCACTGAGTTGCTTAGTGCTTCGCCATTGCTGAAGTTGGCTTTGAACTCGTGATTCTCCTTTATCAGCCTCCCAAACTGCTGGGATTACAGGTGTGCACCACCATGCCCAGCTTACAATGAGTTTTATTATACTGGTAGCATATAATGTGTAAGAAAAGGGGAAGACATTAGAACACTCCTTGATTAGGTATTCTATCCTTACATATAAGCACTGTTGCATTACAATAGCACAGAATCTGAAATAGCATAAAATCAATGAAGGATACTATGGTGACTAAGTGTGAGAACAAAGAGCAATGGTATGTGTACTGATCATATATCATCCTAATCTGAATCAGTATTTTAAATTATTTTCAATTTATAAGAAAATCATTTATCAAATATAAACTTCTTCTACACATGGATTTTATGATACTTACATCCTTAATTTTCTTTGTAATTGTATTTTATATACTTGTATTCATAAACAAAATAGCTTTACCTGCTTTGGAACTAGCTAAATGGATTGACTCATCTTGGATATATTCTTTTGTGTCATGCTTCTCAATATTATGCTCATATGAGTAATTTTATTAAATGCTTGTTGAGGAATTTTTACAATATTTGAAAGTAGCTCTTTATGATAGGTTTAATAACTAACATAGGAGATTACAGCCCAGTACTATATGTAAACTTTTGTTTTTCACTCTAACTCAAATAATTTGAGCATGATATATAAATACACAAGAAAGTTATGAAAAACAGAATCAGGAAGTTACTATAGAAAAATATGTTTCAAAGGAAATGTACATATTATCTACAACATGTATTTCCGGGTTATCTGATTCTGTATAACTTTGTTTCTTACCTTTAAGCTATTTCACAATATTTTAAGCTTTAGTTAAGTTTATACGCATGTAAATTCTATACTGACAGATTTTTTTTAATATTTTTTTAGTTGTTGATGGATACAATGTCTTTATTTTATTGCTTGGTATGTGGTGCTGAGGATCGAACCCAGGGCCTCACGCATGCGAGGCAAGCGCTCTACTGCTGAGCTACAATCCCAGCCCCTATACTGACAGATTTAATGAACATGTACCATACATATTCTTAACTCCCCACTCCTAGAAAAAACAATGTTGCTTTCACTTGCAATTCAGTTCCTCTACTCAATAAAAATTTGTGCTTTTTGAGTTTTTCTTAGTCAGTTATAATAACTGATTCACTCATATGAGTAAGATAAAATCTTTACCGCATTTATTTTTATATCCATATTAAAGTCACGATTTTACCTTTCTTGAACATTATTTTTCACCATTATCAAACAAAAAGTATAGTTTGAACATTATGAAGTAGGCATAATTTTATAAAGCACTCTCACTCTTGACAAATCTTATGCTTTGTAGAGTTGTATCTTCCATTCAGATAGAATGAATGGAACACCACTAACATTCTTGAATTATTGAATGCTAGATACTGGCTTTTCATTCCAAAGCTACAATTCAACTCATTAGTATAGATAAAATGCTGCTTATTACTTCCTGGCAAGATCCTCTTTCATCATCAAAAACCAGAATTGGCTCACAATATTATTTAACAGTTTTAGTGGATTATTAATAAGTATATCACATAGCACATGTTTATAATCTTCATGTACAGACTTATGATATTCAGTTACAAGGAAAATAAACACACATCTCCAACATTTCATTATGAAAGAGATATCTAAGGAGAGAGAGAGAGAGACAGAGAGAGAGAGAGTCAGAGGGAGAGAGAGAGAAAGAGAGAATAGAATTGTTAGTCTGCTGACCTAGAAAGACTCAGCATGTTATTCTGAATCACTTTAGTGAAAGAAAGCTTTACAAAGTTGTTAATTAATCTAGGGCTGGCACTCTTTGGGAAGGATACCAAAAAACTGGAACAAAAAAGAGGTGCAGCTTACCTCACAGCAGGGAAGAAGGGGCCTTTTAATTGGATTAAATCACATCACCACAAAATTTATGGATTCTGGCCACTATGCCAAAGAGGTGAGAAAATTTTAAATTAACTCATTAGGCTGGTCAAGGAGGGCTAAAACTCACTATTCACTCAGAAATTTCAAAGTCAAGGTTTTATTAATGCAAAGGCATAAATAAAAGTCATAAAACTAAAAGTTCTGGGAATTTTATGATTTATCCTAAGATGCTCATTATGTCCTGAAACCACACAGTAAGCTATCTAGAATCTCTGAGAACAATTTTGGAAAATTTTTCTCATAGAAGTATATTATCTTTCTAAAAAGCAAATTTTAATATATGTAAAAAGTAAATATTGCATGTCTATTAAAAATGAAAGAATATACATACTTTATTCTTATATTTCATTTATTGTGAAAAATTTTGCAAAGATTTTTATTAATAACAAAAATCTATGAAGCTTTACTGTGAGTCTTTATAATCGTTTAAATATATAAAATATATTTATATTAAAGATAAAATAAATTCTTAATGTAACTATCCAAAGCACATCTTGGAAAACATGAAAAGTTACCAAACCAATTTTCATATAACCAAATCACAAACTGAATTAATTCATGTAGAATCAATTAGAAGAATCATAGATGAAAACCAGATTTTCATAAATATAATTACTATTTAGAGGTAAAAAATAAATGTTTCATTTATGTGTGTCATTATTTTTTAAGGATTGACAATTTATGTACTAAATTTCTTAGACTCTCTACTTTCCTATTTTTTATCATCATCCTTATTCTTCCACATAAGGAAACTTTATCAAAAATAATTTTTAAATACTATTAATTCAGTTATTTTTTATTACATATAGATATAAATCATGGGGTCCACAGTATTTATTTTTTTCTGGGGCAAACAATGTTCTATAATTCTGAACCAGAATAAGTTGCATCAAAAACAAAACAAAAAAAAAAAAAACACAAAAAACTGAGACTTGTCCTCTTAGTGTAAAAGCACTTCACCTTAAGTGATTTTATAAATTTTATGCAACAGAAAAAATGTTCTGTTTCTTGGACAGTAGGAAAATTATAAAATAGTTGAGGTGAAAAGGATATTTGTTAGCAGTTTAATACATTCTTAGTACTGTCCACAGCAAGGGTCAGGGGTAGGAAAAACTATATATATTTGAGAAATATATATCTTTGACATGCCAACTTATGTTTGAAGTCTTTTTTTTCTTGTGGTGCTGGGGATTGAACCCAGGGCCTTGTACATGTGAGGCAAGCATTCTACCAAATGAGCTATATCCCAGCCCCTATGTTTTAAGTCTTTATAGAAAGACTTTCAATTATCAAAAAATAACCTTGTTTTCTCTTTGCTAGAAAGTCAATATAGGAATTTTCAAACACTGTATCTATGTATATTAATGAAAAATTATTTCTACTAATAACAAAATAAACAACCATCTTTGTTATGGAATTATAAATCCAAAATTGTCCTAGTAGATCAGAATTTGTGAATAAAGAAATGGAAAGAAATTGAAAGTTTCCAACATGGATAAACTAATAGTACTCTTCAAACTTTACAATATATATATATCATACTATTAAGGGATTTATGGTTTATACTAAGTAGTATCATCCCAGGCTAATATGGTAACAGATGTACTTTCAGTGATAATTACAAGTCAAAAGTAATATATATCAATATGACCTCATTTTAATAGGTTGCAGAAGTTTAATGTGAGTGTTGAACTCTACCTGTGCTCCCTAAGTCATTGATGTTTGAGAAATCCCCATTTGCTTTTGTATACTGAAAAATCACTAACCTCAAAGGATCATTCTACCTCAAATATAGAATTTCCACCCCATCCTTACTCAATGACTTAGATAAGAACACACTTTATCCTTACTCTATCAGACCCATAAGACTCATTGATGAGTCCTTTATTTGCTTCCATAAACCTCAGATTTCCTTCCTTTTATTTGAGATGCTGCTAACTAATGAATATGCTCCCTATTGCAATAGCCTAAATAAAATAATCTTTGTGTGTGTGGAGGGGAGTACCAGGGATTGAACTCAGGGGCACTTAACCACTGAGCCACATTCTCAGCCCTAATTTGTGCTTTATTTAGAGACAGGGTCTCACTGAGTTTCTTAGTGCCTTGCCATTGCTGAGGCTGGCTTAGAACTTGCTATTCTCCTGCCTCAGCTTCCTGAGCTGCTGGGATTACAGGCGTGCCAGGCTAAAATAATCTTCTTAATTGCCCGTTACACTTCGTTTTCACAGCTTTGGTTCCAGACTCTGATAGGATTGGACCTTGCCTTTAGATCCCCATTTACTTCACACCCAGGTCAAAAAAAAAAAAAAAAAGTCCTCTTAGAAACTCAACAATGAATCTGACACCTGCTCCAGTACTACAGACTCCTGTTTACCATAAGGATTTTACAGACTCCTGTTTATGGTAAAGATTTTATTTTTATTTTTATTGAGTAATGGCTTGATTTTTGGGGCTAGCTTCTTTTGATTTCATGGTATGAGTACTCCATAATCTCTGTAAACAGATTAATGGTTCAGAGAGATCGTGTCAGAAAATCTGGTTTGTTTGTCTTTCCTGTTTATCTATTTGTCTGAGTTCAAATGAAAGAATTTCTTGTCCACAGAGAAGTGGATACCTAAGTGGTAAGGTTTACATTATGTTTATGATTGAGCCATGATTGAAATTTTAGAAGCAAATCCAGAAACTTTCTAATTGTTAGAATATTTATGTCTGCAATTCATATAATCTAACTCTTATTATGTGCAATTGCAATATTTTCCTACCTCCAGAGATGATATTAAACATAAATACATAAGACTATGAAATCTCTTAAAGTAGCTTTATTATGATTGGCTTATAGAGATTTTTTAAAAACCCACTTATATAAATGAAATATTTCTAAAATTCCCTGAAAATAAGGATATTTATCTCCCCAAACTTTAAATGCATTTAATTTAAAGAACATTTGTACAAAGCCAAATCAGAAATGTGTTAATAATTCAAATTTACATATTTTAGGTAAATCTTTAGCAAATGTCTTTTGCTTGATATTTTTGGTTTAATAAAATGTATTATCTTCTATGATTTATCAGTTTTAGGTATAATATACTTATGCATTTTTAATCTACTAGGAAATGCTCTTCCTAAAATTATATAGGTGTATTATTAGTGTTATTTCTACTAAATATTTAAGATTATAAAAATGTAAATTTGTGTTTAACCAAGTCAGATGTCTATTTTGACAAACTTTATTTCAATAGCAATTATGTTTTTTAGTATTACAATATCAATATGACTTCCATGTACTTTAGATAACATAAAATATGGAACATATATTAAATTGAGTTAACAAATGCATATTCACTAGATACTTACATCATGTGTAAGGAAGATGGGATACTCAAACACTAATTAAACAATTTAAGTTTTTATACTTTTGCTTATTTTTATATGCTACAGAAATGTTATAAATATTTGGATCTGCTAATGTATGTTTTCATTTTAGCTACTTTGAGGTATATATATATATGTGTGTGTGTAGGTATACATAAGGTATATGTATGAATATAGGAAATTGTAGGAAGTTTTTGGAAAGGGAATTTGTTGTGATCAAAGCTAGTTAAGATTTGATGATTTTTATATTACATTAAAATATATTTATTATTAAATATTATAGATACAAAAATAGAATTTGTTTTCCTTTTTCTTAAAATGACAAAAATTTCTTGGATTATTTGTTTGCTTTTAATAAAAGGCTATGAAATACTATGCTTTACTTCTGTGTAATCTCTTTGGATAGCAAACATTCTGTGTCTGGCCAGGATAACCTTTTATTGTTTGTATTGACTTTATTATATCCTTGATGATTTAAGAAAACCAGTTTTTCACCCGGAAAAGAGTTAAGGTCTTTGCCTCCTATGTTTATTTTTTTTAAAATTTTTATTGTTATTTTGGTAAATAGGTTCCCAACTATTACTTTGTAGTAACCCATGATCCCTTCTTAATCAAGTACTCAAAACTCCTGACAATTTTGATATTTTGCCTTTCCAAAATAAAATCCTAACTTATCTTTTTGCAGATACATTTTGCCTTCCTATGGGCTCCTGGAAAACCACAAATATATGTTTTATTTTTTGGGGGGTACTGAGGATTGAACTCAGGGGCACTCAACCACTGAGCCATGTCCTCAGCCCCATTTTGTGTTTTTTGTAGAGACAGAGTCTCACTGAATTGCTTAGCACCTCAGCCTCCCAAAGCGCTGGGATTACAGGCGTGCATCCCCATGCCCAGCTACAAATATATCTTTTAAAAATAAAATAAAATAAATATTTTACAAATAAATTTAGACAAACTTCTGCTTGATGTCTAGAATCCTAAAAAACTGACATTTGACTCTAACTCTCAAGAGATGTTTCAACTAGCTTTATCAGAACAACAGCAGCAAAAAATCCTTGAGATACTTTCTTAGACACTGGTTGCTCACATTCAGGAGATTTTTGATCACTTCTGAGCTGTAATAATTTAATTGTTTATGAACAAAAGTGGAGAAGAAAAATGTAGAAGTTTATCTGAGCTCTATGTTTCTAGAACAGTGATGGTTGATAAATTCTCTGCATTTTTTTTTGTTTGAGAATGAGCCTACCTGCTCTTTCATATTCTGAGGTAAGATTCACCTCCACCCCTCCTTTATCTTGAGAGAGATAAAATTCCTCTCCGTACTTCCTTTTGACTCTTAAAAGATCCATACATGACTCTGCTGTTTACCTGTCTTTACAAAATCCCAGGATGTCTTTTTCCTTTGATATGTTCCTTATTAATAAGCATGCTTCCTATTGCAGTAGCCTGAATAAGATCATCTTCATAATTGTCCTGTGTACACTTTCACAAATGCCAAGATCCAGTATAGTGTCATTTATTGTATTCCATAGGCAAGAGCTAGGGCTTCTGGTAGGAAGTAACATCTTTATTAATATGAGCCATGACATTTGTCAGGAAAAAAAATAATATGATTCTATAGTTACCCAACAAAATTAATACTATAAATATTATGAAATAATTTAATTAAAAAGGGAGTGAATTATTTTATTTTTAAAACTTTGGCCTAAAACACCTTTCCTTTAATTGTTGCTACAGATAAAATGGGAGCAGAAATTGTAAATAACTGAAAATTTGAAACTCAATATGGGAAAATAACCAATGGACCTTCAAGAGTGTGTGTATAGTGTTGGCAGTGCTAACTTGTTTTACCCCTTCATTTATTCCTAAAAGCACAACTCTTAGGCTCTATTTTGCTAAAGGTTTGGGGAAATGGAGAAAGAAAAAAACAGAACATATAAGAGGAACTAAATTTAAAATAAATATAAAAGTGAATATTAAAAGCCATGGCTTCAAAGTTTCTCCATGATACTCACTCTGAAAAACCCACTTGCTTGCTCTGTTTCTTCTTCTGCCCAGTGCTTCCTACCATGCCACTGGGGGCCCTCCCTTAGTATAATGCTGGTCTATCCATCTTCTCCTTTCAGATTTTAGGTCACCTCAAACCTTTTGTTTTAAATTATGAAATATTACAAATCCACGGAAAAAATAGTGTTAATAGAAAATTTTTTAGAGAAGGTGAAATCATGACTCTTATACAGAAATAAAAGCGAACACATGTTAAAGAATTTACTTTATACATATGCCATGAGGAAGCCAGGCAGATGTTATAACTGGTTTAAAAAAATCAAATTAGCACAAGGTTATATGGAGTAAAGTAATGCTGAGGTGAATTGCAAATGAAGAAAAAACTGTTTTTTAAATTTTGGAGTGTGAGAGAGGAAATCAATTAAATCTCTGTCAGGCAGAGTAGTTTCATAGGTTGCATAGATTTAATGTAACAATGTTGAACTTAATTGAGTCCTGTATTTGTCAATTATCTATAGCTTATAAAAAAGTGCAAAACAGTTCAAAGACAATGAATATGATAATTCAGAAGATGTATAGATTTTTATCACAATGTTTTTTTATATTATATACATGCACATAAATCATAAAAAGAGAATGATATTTTACTTTGTTTCAGAATATCATTTTATAGTGAAATAAAATATAACAGAAATAAAGCCCCATGCCCCCTACTTTGGCTCCCTTCCTACCTCAAAGTTACCACTACTCTGATGTCAAAATATATTCTACTTAAACACATTTTAAAACTTTTACTATAAATATAAGTGCTTATAAAATGCAACTTTTTCTTCTGGATCAAAAGTTTATAAAATAGTATTAATATATTTATATTCTTCTACAATTATTTAACTCAATAGTATATTTTTGAGACAGGAATGTGGATAAGAATTACATTTTCTGATGTTAAACCATCCTTGTATTTTTTTATGTAAAACACTTGATTAAAACCTTTGGTTTCTTTTAAATTACATAGCTGAATTTGAGTTGTTAATATTTTAGTTTGTCTATTTTTATAAGCAAGAATTGTGTATAATTCCTCTTTTGTTTTGTCCTGGCTGATTTTGAAGTGAAGATTATTATAGACTTAATAGAAGAATTTGGGTGATTTCTCTCTCATTCTCTAGAACAGTTTGTCTAAGATGAGAATGATCTAGTCTCTAAAGATTTATTTGACTGCCATGTGAAACCTTTTGGGCTGGTTCTCTCCCCTCTCCATCCTATGTACCAGTTTAACTGATGATTTACTATCTTTATGAATTACATGTCTATTTAGATTTCTTTTTAAATTACTGAATTGATTCTAGTGCATTATATTTTTCCAGGAAATTGTCCATTTTATCATGTTTAAAATTGTATGTATAAAGAGTGACATGGAATACTCTTTTTAATATATATTTTATATTGGTAAAAATTAAAATAAAATTTACATCTTAACCATTTCTAAGTGTACAATGCAGTTGGGTTAAGTATTTTCATATTGTTATACAACAAACACAACTGATCACCAAAAATTTTCATCTTGTAAAATTGATTTTAGCAATTATCCATCTCTTCATTCCACCCTCTTTCTTAGTCTTTGTCAACCACTATTATACTTTCTATTAATTTAACTACACTGGATAGCTTATATAAGTGGAATCATACAGTATTTGTCTTTTTGTGACTAGCTTATTTCATTTAGCATAATGTCCACAAGGATTATCCATTTCATAGCAGTGCCAGAATATCCATCTTATGTAAGGCTGAATAATATTTGATTATTTGTAAATAACATAGTTTGTTTATCTGTCCATCCATTGGTGGATGCTTGGGTTGCTTCTGCACCTTGGCCATCATGAATAATGCTGCTATTGTCATGAGTGTACAAATAGTCTATTCAAGGTTCCTTTCAATTATTTTGGGTATATATCCACAGGTGTAATTTCTGGATCATATAGTAATGTCATTTTAGCTATCCTTTGATGGATCACCATACTGTTTTCTGTATCAGCTGCACCATTTTGCATTCAATAGTATAGGGAGTTTCCAATTTCTACATATATGCAACAACACTTGTTATTTTGTTTTATTGGTAGTAACCATCTGAAGGGGTGTGAAATGTTATCTCATTGTAGTTTTGATTTGCATTTCCCTCACGATTGATTAATGATGCTGAGCATATTTTCACATGCTTATTGGTCATTCATACATCTTCTTTGGATAAATGTTTGTTCATGCCCTTTCCTTATTTTAATATTTTAAATTGTTGATATGTAGAATTTTTTTCTATATTCTGAATATTATCTGCTTGTGAAATACATGATTTGTAAATATTTTCCTGTTCCAAACACTGCCTTTTCACTCTCTTGATTATATTCATAGTGTACTCCCTGTGTGTGTGTGTGTGTGTGTGTGTGTGTGTGTGTGTGTGTGATGCTAGAGATTGAATCCAGGACATTGTGAATGCTAGGCAAGCATTCTACCACTGAGCTACATCCTTGACTCTTTATAGTATACTCTTATGTGATGAGAATTTCTGCCATAACTGTGGCAGGTGTACTTTTCCAGTTTTTTGCCGGAGAGGAAACAGGGATTGAACTCAGGGGCACTCGACCACTGAGCCACATCTGCAGCCCTGTTTTGTATTTTATTTAGAGACAGGGTCTCACTGTGTTGCTTAAAGCCTCCCTGAGGATGGCTTTGAACTCGCAATTCTCCTGTCTCAGATTCCCTAGCTGCTGGGATTACAGGCCTGCACCACTGCGCCCGGCAACTTTTCACTTTCAATATTGGGTGTGTACTATCTTTCCCCTGTCTCTGTCTCTGTTTCTGTCTCTATTTTCTTTTATCTTTCCCATCTGAATATCATTACAATTTTTGAGCTTTTTCTATTTTATTAGTCTATTCAGATAGCCAACTTTTGATCTTTTTATTTTTCCATAGTTTTTCATTAATGTTTCTTTTCCTTATTTCTGTTTTGTTGATTTTTATTTTTTACCTCTTTACTTGGCTGCTCTGTTTATTTGACATTTCTTTTTTCTAATCCATGCATTTAATTTTTAAAATGTCCCAAGTCTTTTTGGCTTCATCTTCATTGATATGTAGATTGACATATAATTTGATATGTAGATTTTTGGGGGTACCAGAAATTGAACCAAGGGGCACTTAACTACTGAGCCACATTCCCAGCCCTTTTTTACATTTTATTTAGAAAGAGGGTCTCCCTAAATTGCCTAGGGCCTTGCTAAATTGCTTACACTGGCTTTGAATTTGCAATCCTTCTGCCTCAGCCTCCTGGGCTGCTGGGATTATAGGCATCTGCACCACTACACCCAGCTGTTGATGACACGTACATTTTTAATTGGTGGTCTGAATTTTCATATTACTCAGATAACTGGAAAATAATTTTCATTTATTCTACTTAGGACTTGTGATTTTCTTTTTAAAATATCAGTATCTTTAGTGAATGCTGGAAATCTCTGACATTTTTCCTTCTAGTATTGCCTAGTCTAGTATTGCATTCTCTCTTTTATTTACTTTCAGAAATATATCCTAAACATATATTGAATTTACATTTTAACTCCAACTACTCTTTAGCTTTCTTTTACATTGTTCATCTCTTTATTCCTTTATGTAATTGTGAGCAATTATTTTTTTCATACCTAGCTTTCAGTTACTAGTTATGGTTTCAGCTGAGTCTAATCAGTTTTGTAATAAAAACCTAAGCTTTTAGTCAGTCTCATCTTTGCTATTAGAAAGTTTTTGATTTAGATTTCATTTATAATCTTCCAAATCTGTATTGGCCCAGATGTGTTTCAACTTCTTAGAACATGACATCAGGAAGTAAAGAGAGAGACTATCATCACCACAAAGTATAAACCCCAAAGGCACACTCCCAATGACCCACCTCCTTCAGCCACACCCTACCTGCCTACAGTTACCACCCAGCTAATTCCTATCAGGGGATTAATGCACTGATTAGGTTAATACTCTCATAACCCAATGGATTCACCTCTAAACTTTTTACATTGTTTCACACATGAGGTTTTGGGGGAGAGCTCACATCTAAACCATAACAAGCAGCAACAACAACAACTGTAGCAAATTAGCAATATCTTTCATTTCTTTTTGTCTGGCAACTTGGATGTGTAATTGCTCTTTCTCATGAGATTAGCTAGGAATTAATGTTTTTGTTGCTATTATAACTAACATTCCCAGGTAATTTAGAGTTTTGTCTTTGTTTTTTGTTTTGCATAATTTTAGCTTATCGTTGTGCAATAGGATTAAAAATTTCGTTGGACTGGCAAAAGATTAGCCCGAATTTACTGCCACTTGGTTATGCATAGCAATTAGGTTTCTCTTTGTTATATTTCTCATCTAGCAAGTCTTTTCCAAAAGGCTTATCAGGATAATTTTACAAAGAAATCCCTGGACATCTAAGTGCAATTCTCCCACTTTCAGATTTCCCAACTTAAATTTTAACTGCTAGGTTTACATTTGTTTTCTCTTATATAAATTTGTTTAAACCAAGTATATGACTTTATGTATACAATAGCTACTTTAATCTTGGTGTGCACTGAAGAAGAGTACCCAGAGAAGGGTACTGACAGCCACACCATACACTGCATTGAGAAGACACCCCTGAATATTATCAAGTGGAGCTTTATCAAATTGACACATTTGTATTGCAGCAAGTGTGTTTCAGAAAAGAAACCCGAGTTACTGTACAGAACATGAATTGACTAACTTATTCCAGAATGCAGTGTAAGTTTCAGTGGATACATTTATGAAGATGTAGAAATTTTGCTAAGAAGAATGAAAATTGTCACAAATAAAATGGCTTAATTTTGGCAGTAATCAGCTTTGGGAGAACTTTAGCAGAGGTAGCTGACTAGCACATGTACTCTGAGGGGATTTTGGCAAGTGAAGAAAGGTTCAGCTAGATATCTCTCCATGTTTCTTTCAAATGAAATATTCTTTTCTTCTATGAAGCTCCCACATCTTCAATATCTATAATGGGTATTTAGTGCTATGAATTAATGGGAGATTTGTTTATGATTAAAATATGTAGCTATTGATTTTTGAGAAAATAGATGATGAAGGCGAGAAAGCATTGATGAGCCACTAATCCTAATATTACTTTATGTCTGCCCCCATGATATTCCTTACTAATTCTCATCTTTGTTTAGGTGAATATACTATCTTGCCTGAAAGAAACTGAGAATCACAAAATTTATAAATTTACATGCCTATTATGTAATAAAAATGTTTTTGAATTCTAGTTTCAAACTTCATTTGGTTTCTTCTGTGCCAAATTAAAAGCTTTTGCTTCTGAAAAGAACTGAACAGACATTTCTCAAAAGAAGAAACACAAATGGCCAAAAAATATGAAAAAATGTTCAACATCTCTAGCAATCAAGGAAATGCAAATCAAAACTACATTTAAGATTTTCTTTTACTCTAGTCAGAATGGCAGTTACTAAAAACACAAATAATAGTAAACGCTGGTGATGATGTGGGGAAAAGGTACACTCATATATTGTTGGTGGGACTGCAAATTAGTACAACCACAATGGAAATAGTATGTAGATTCCTCAAAAAACTAGGAAAGGGACCACCATATGACTCAGTTGTCCCACTGCTTTGGTATCTATCCAAGAGAACTAAAATCACTATCCTATAGTGATAAAGTCACTTCATTGTTTATAGCAGCACAGTAACCAAATTACAGAATCAGCCAGGATGCCTGTCAAAAGATGAATGGATCTAGAAAATGCAGTATATTTACACAATGAAGTTTTACTCAGCCATAAATAAGAATGGAATGATGGCATTTGTCAGTAAATGAAAGGAACTGGAGAATATCATGCTAAGTGTAATAAACCAGACTCAGAAAATTAAGGGTCAAATTTTTTCTCTCATATGTGGAAGCTGGAGCAAAATTAGGAAAAAATAGTGATGGTGGAGATCAAATATCATAAAGATACAGGGAAGATCAGAGGAGTAGAAGGAGGACAACAAGAGGGAGGAAGGATGGGAAAGGGGAGGAAATAGGGAATGAATTTAACAAAATCATGTTACATGCATAGGTAAATGTACCAAAGGGAATTTCTTTATGTATATATAGAAAGTACCAATAATAAATAAATAAACAAGCAAACAAAAGTGAACTCAGTAGAGGAGAATAAGGGAGGGAAGATGGAAGGAAAAGTGGGGATATGGGGATTGAAATCAAATTCCTTGCTTACATGATTTTGTCAAAATTTATGCATGTGTAACTATGATGCTATAATAAAAAATAAATTTAAAAAAGTTTTGCTTCTGAAATGTCTCTTCTGTTTTCAATTGTAGCAGTTTTTATCACCATTATGATATTATTATTCTATTTTGTTTGGCTATAACAAAATATATGAGGCTGGATCCTTTATAAAGATAAAAAGTTTATCTAACTCACAGTTTTGGATACTTAAAGTCCAAGATTAGGTGATCCTATCTGTTCTGCCTCTGGCAAAGGTATTCTTGGATACAGAACAACATGGCAGAGAAATGGGAAAGGCAATGGCATCATGCAGAAGGTTCCAGGCATGTGGAGTGGTGTCACTTTATAATAACCTCTTCTTATGAGAACTCCTGAGAGGACATTACTCTCTTATAAGCATGGTTCCCTTGTAACCAAATTACCTTGCTCTAGGTTCTACCTCTTAAAACTCCTATTAACTCAACACTGCCACAGTGGATACCAAACTTCCAGGACATGAACCTTTGTGCACACACTGAAACAATATCCAAACATGTTAGTTCACATGTGAATTTCTAGTTGTTGTTTTAAGGCAATACTTAAGCATTGGTTTTGAAACTGTTTTAACAGCAAATGTTATAGGTTGAATTTTGTCCCTTGGTGGAATGAAATGGACATCATTGCCCTAGGTACATGTATGACTGCACATATGGTGCGACTCTACATCATGTACAACCAGAGATATGAAAAGTTGTGCTCCATTTGTGTATAATGAATCCAAATGCATTCTGCTGTCATGTGTACTTAATTAGAATAAATAAATGTTAAAAATGCATATGTTTAAGTCTATATCCCCGAACATGACCTTACTTGGAAATAGAGTAGCTATAGATGTAATTTCATAAAATGAAGTCATATGGAAATAGGGTAGGCCCCTAATCCAATATGACCAATGGACTTATAATTAGGGGTAATTTATACACAGACAGGCACACAGGGAAAATGCCATGTGAACAAGAAGGTATAGATTCGGGTGATGGGCTAATGTGCCTAAAGGCCAATAAACCTGCAAACCACTAGAAACTAAAGGAGAAACATAGAACAGATTGTCTCTCAGAGTTCTAGTAAGGAATCAACCCTGCCGATATCTTGCTCTTAGCCTTTTAGCCTCCAGAACTGTGAGAAAACAAAATTTTGTTAGGTTGGCCCTAGGAAACTACTACATCAAATGATGTGAAAAAACTTGTTTATACCACAAAATAAATCATTGGACTTTAGTTTGCAGTATAGAAGATGGGACCCCCTTACCCTTCTACTGATCTGATAGAATTCCAAAACATCTTAAAGTCTTAAGAATACATTGAACTCAGGTATTTTGTAACAATTGCACATGATTCTTTTTTACATATATTTCAAATAAGGACACATTTAGTATGCACATATTTAAATGGCTTTCATTTAACCAAGCATTTGCACTTTGTGTTCCTTGCCACTGACACATACCCAGTCAGAAGAGCTTTTTAATTTCAGTTAGAAGTGAAATGTTTTTCTGAGAAGCTGCAGTTTTCCTCATTAACAAAGCAACTCTTCAAATTTACTTCTAAAAGTAAAAACTTCAGGGAAGTTGTAAAGTAACTCAAACTTAGAAGTGTGTTGTCTGAAAAAAATTAGGCCAAAATGAAAATAAATTAAGCTGAGTAAAATTTTATAATAATAATAAATACGATTCATAAGGCAATTAAGTGTTGCCCTAGGTCAAAAAACTGAAAGTTTGTTCAAAAGTATCTGAAAAGAGCTTTTAGTAACTGATAGATCACCAAGCTACAATCCAAAAGAATTAAAAATTGACTTAAACATTTGAATTTTAATTATAGTAAGCTATATTAGAGCACTTAATATCTTAAAGGTAGAAAATGTTTGTCATCCTTATTTTGAGAGATTTCTATAATATAAATCTTGTCTGCAGACTATTCAATTTGCTATTTGGGGGAACTAATTTCTGGGAGTAGGAGATTTTAATGAAGAAAAGTGGATAATGTACCTTCTGAAAAGAATGATCTGAAGCCACATGTCACATCAGCTATTTATTGTCTGCAAACTAGTTATATATATTTCTCAGCCTTGGCCTCAAGTAGGCTAGGAGCTACATTGAAAGACTTTAGTAATTATCAAAAGGAAATGTAAAATGCCTAAAATATTTTCCAGGCCACAGTAAGAGGTCAATAAGTAGTAGTTGTTGTTATTATTTGGCTGACTTTTGTTCTAGCTAAACTTGATGATATAATCCTTCCTTTCCCTCATTCTGGTATAACTATACTTGGATCTCATTTTTCTTCCAATTTGTAAACTTTATACTAACAATTGAAAAGACGAAAACAATATGACTATAGTGGCTTCAAGGAAAAAGTAACATGGAGGCTGAAGTCTAAGTATGTGCATATGCCAATCCCTGGAATCCAAATGTCACCTAGTATGGCAAAAGAGACTTTTCAGATGTGATTAAGTTAAAGTTTTTTTTTTTTTTAAGATGGAGTTATTATCCTGGATTACCATCTACATATGATGTACTCAGATGAGTCCTTATAAATGGGACACAGGAGGAGTCAGATATAGTAGAAAAGGTGATGTAATGACAGAAGCAAAAATTGAAGTGATGTGCTTTGAAGATGGAAGAAGGGGCCCTGAGGCAAGGAATTCAGGCATTC
>CM053417.1:100885746-100994958 GCA_028644305.1 Xerus rutilus
TTGGTACTGGGGATTGAACTCAGGGGCACTCGACCACTGAGCCACATCCCCAGCCCTATTTTGTGTTTTATGTAGAGACAGGGTCTCACTGAGTTGCTTAGCGCCTCGCCATTGCTGAGGCTGGCTTTGAACTCGCAATTCTCCTGTCTCAGCCTCCCTAAGTGCTGGGATTACAAGCGTGAGCCACCGCGCCCGGCTCAGGCATTCTTAAAAGCCAGAAATTGCATGGAAATTGAGCCTCCCCTAAAACCTACAGAAGGAACCAGCCCTGCTGTCACTTTGATTTAGCTTAAAGAAACTAATTTGTGTACTTATGTTCTCTGTTTTCTCCTGCTCCCCAGAAAAAGTTATTGCAGACTTGTTCAGATGGTGGATAGAGTGGTTTCCAAGAAAAAGAACAAGGAAGGACTTTTGGCATCTGAACTTAAGCTCAGGATTGACACAGCATCATGTATACTACTTCTTTTCTTTAAGGCATGTCACAAAGCCTACCCATGTTTTAGTGGTTAATAAAATGGATTTCATTCCTAATGAGAGAAGCTGCAAAGTTACATTGTAAAGGGTATGATTAGAGAAAGAGGTAAAGAATTTGAAATAGTTTTGCAATCAATATACCACACAGTCACTCTTGGACAAACATGATCTTGATTCTCACCTGATTTTCTAGCCCTTGCATTTGGCCATCACCTGAAGCATCTTGTATTTCTACATTCTGTAAAAAAAAAAAAAAACAAAAAAAAACCCCATATGCTGATGCATTTCTGATAAACTTCTGTAAACTGGCTATTAGGTTTTAAAAGATCTGATCAATTAATTCACTTGACAGCATTAATAACTATCTGCCTAGTGAATATACCTCCTACCCCCATTTATATTGATTTTTTTAAAGGCAAAGTGCCGAACAATTTTTGCCAAATTGCTTTTTCAATATATTATTCCAGGTTCAACAAGCCTCACTCATGTGGAATTACTAATGGGGTGCTATCTTAAGACTTTTTCTGAACTGTTTCTAATGCAGCTTAGCTGAGGACCATATGTTGCACACTGCTTTTTCTACATAAGATCTTTCCTTTTTATTTCTTTATCCAGGTGTTACATTTTTTTAAAAAAGGAAATGATAATACAGGCACATATGTGGATACCTATTAGAGTAAAAAAGTTATTAGGCCCTTGTCATGAATTTTGAGTCCAGATGGGTTGGTGTGGCAGCTGTGTTTTCATCAACTGTGAAGGTGTTTCTTCCAGGATGCCTTGACACAACACCATTAGAAGTAACCAATTCCCCGAGGGCCATCTGGCTTATTTTTATTTACTTATTTATTTTCTGTTATTGTTCTTTTTTTAAGCAATACATCACATCCATAAAATGAATGCTGAATGAATGAATGAATGAAGCTCACTATTATCACTGTGATTGCTGAAATCTACTCCTTTAAAATTTCCATCTCTGCTAGTGAAACAATCTATTGAATCAATCTTTAAACTATATTGAATCTTTCTTCTTTAGTCTCACTGTGACTTTTAAAAATTGCATTTTAAAATTAACATAGTCTTTCAGTTCTGAAATTTTTAACACACACAGAGATTTGTGTAATTGCCACCAAAATCAGGATACAAAACAGTTCCATCTGTACATGAATGGTTAAGCAGATCTCATAATCTAAAACTGGAAACAACCCAAACTACTTCCAATTAATAAATATATAAACAAATTGTGGTACATCCATACAATGAAATACTACTCTGCATCAAAAAGAATGGGACTACTAATATAAGCAACAACTTGGATTAGTCTTACAAGCATCATTTTGAATAAAAGAGGCTAATACAAAAAGATTGCATGTTGCATGATTCTATTTACATAATATTATCACGTTTTGCCAGAACTTTTAATTCCCAACTATTTGGTTTATGTCCAATATTTATTTTCCAGTTATCACTATAGCTTCAAGTCCTCAGCAAATAGCCTTTTTGAAATAAAAATTGGATCACACCAACAAGTTGCTTAGACCACCTCATGGTGATTTTGCAAATCCCTGCATGAGATTTAGAAAGTTCTTTATGAAGGAGTCTTTCCTATAACCCCAGACTAATTCCCTGCCTTGCCTCTCTGATGATCCATGTTCTAATAATAACCATATTGCTACAGTTCCTGGAATGCATCATGCTCTACAGCTCTTCTATGGCTTTCCCCCTACATCTCCCAACTTACCTCATGGTACTGCTAACCACTTCATAAAGTACAAATCTTCTGACCAACATTCATGGATTTCATTCAAGGAGATAATGGGAAGGCTTCAATTTCTTAGTTTGTGTCAGTGATAATAGGGGTGGTTAAAAACGAGGCTTGCCTGTGAATTCTTAAAATTATCTGGAAGAGGTAGGACTGACAGGTGCAAAGCATCTCTCAGGCAAATGAATTTTAGCTTCTTCATTTACAGCTTCTAGAGATCATAGTGTAGTCTCTGCCCACATTTACAAATGAAATACACTGAGGAAGCATAAACACTTACTAAAACCCTTGTAGGAGTACATTTTGCCTGCCAGCAGCTCTTCACCAAGCAAACATTTTGAAAACACTTGGACGATCCTGGCTGCCCCAGTGTTTTCATAAATATTTCCATCCGGCAGTCACAGAAGCCTTGCAGAAGAGAGTGGTCAACAGGAAAACTTGAAATGGAAGAAGCTCAGTGAGCAGCTGCTGAGTTGTGAAAATATATGCAAAAGCATATGGCTGTCTTTAGGGCCTTAAGGCAACATTTTTATTTATTTATTTATTTTTCATCCTGCAAATATCAAAACACATGATTCTATTTCAGAAGATTTTCTTGTAAACAAACTTTTCATTTTTAAAAAGGAGTGCATAAATGTTTAGCATGACACAAATATTTGTTTACCTAGAAATTTTTGTATTGAGAAATAAAAATTCTGGTATAAGTTGGCCTGTTTGTCATCATAGGTTTCCAATAATCTCTTTGGCTTTTGTGCCTTCTTATGTGTCCACTTCTATTTGGGAAGATGTAACATTTAATTTTCTACCATTTAAGCTGAATTGCAGAAGGATATCTAGGTGAAAAGAATTCAGAATTTGATGCTAGTGCAGAATGCTGCAATTTGCTTACTTGCGTATAAATGCTGAGCTTTCAACACTTCTATATAGTCAGCTATGTTTTGCATTTAATTCAAGTATTGAATTATATCTAAAAATATCTACTGTTAAGGTCCTAAATCTGCAGGCCATTCTTTTTCTTATATTTCAGAATTCTGTTGGTTTAGCCACAAGGGATAAATACTTGCAGTGTGTCTCTTTATGTAGGCAAGAAATGCCCTATGATTTTCCTTTTATTCATGTTGGGAAAGGTCAGATTTTCTGACATGGACAAGCTATCTTCTCCAGGCCTAACCAGATTTAAATTATGATAGTTTGTTTTTGCTCCATGTTTTACTTTGTGCACCTTCTGAAAAACACTGTGTATATAAACATCCAAGTCACACATTGAGCTTAGCACTTCCCTTAGAACACTTGTCCCTTGAATGCTTCCCCCTAAAACTATTCTATGGATGAATAAAATTGGACAGTTTTACAACTGTACCATACCTTGATTCTAATAGATTCTCAATTCTCATTAGCGTGCTAAAGCCCTAATTAGCATAGCATAAAGATAATTCTTTTTCACTTGCTTAACCCAGTATTTCCAAACTTGACAATGGAATCAATATTTTAACATGAAACACACTGCCTTTTTAAGGAACACTTCTTATGATGTTAAAACTTTGATTGAATTTTTAATAGGATATCATCCACATGTCTCTTCCATAATGCTAACTTAGTGGCAGTTGCTAGAAATTCTCCAAAGTTAAAAACAAATAAACAAACAAAGCAACTAAAAAGAAATTAGCTAATCAATGACTACTTTTTTTGCTTATGATACAGTTTATAATATTTAAGACTTTTTAGCTATTGAAAACAGATTTTAAAGCAGGCTGGAGCCTGAAAGATCTCCTAAGCTAGTCTACCCTTTTCAGACATAGATGAAAAACAGCAGAGATGTTAAGGTCAGATAGGCAATAATAAACCTAGTTGGGAACAGAAATTGAAATGCTTGCATACCCAATCCACCATACTTTTGATTCACAAAGTAAAAGTCCAACATAGATGTGGAGAAATCATATTAATTATTTGTAACTGAACTCCATTCTTGTGATTTGTCCCACACAATCTGTAATTCTATTTTAAACCTTCAAATAAGGACTTCCTAATACCTTTTAATTTCTGATTTTATTATAATAGTTCATTTCAAGAAATAGTCATTAGTTACCTACTTAGCACAAAAATATGTATTAGGTCTTCTATAGGGATGTTTTAAACTTCAAAAAAATTTTGCCATGCCTGTATGTACATGCTTATGTGTGCATATATGCACCTTTTCTAAATAAAAATAATTAAATAATTCTCAATACTTTATGGTAGAAATGGACTTTTGTACATTCTAATAATATATAGACAAATTACTTTAAAAATAATTAGGAAGCTCACTTGGAAAGTCTTTCCCCAAGTAACATTTGCAGCCTCATGCCCCAGACCCATTTCTCCACAGTTGTGGAGGATGGTGATATGACTGCATTTTGTAAAAATTTGACTAATCAACTAGCTTTATATAAGAACTGGGCACTCCATCTCCCTTCCTTTCTTCCTGTGAGTTTGTATTCTTTGATGCTATGCTTTTAATTTTTTCCTTAAATATATGGTTCCAAGGTCTGAATTGGAGATGAGGGAATTAGAATCAGGGTCGGGGATCTTAAGTCCATTTGGCTCTAACTCCTTAGCTTCATTTGCCAAAACTTTATGAGTAATAATAGTGATATTTTGTCAAAATAAAAGGAAAAAATGTATAATTGAAAAGAAAAGGAAAATTTTCTATGTCGAGAATTAAGAAGCCAAGAACATTTTAAGCATTGTAGAGCTTTGCACAACTTTAGGTCTGAATATAGAAAGCCAAAATCTCTCAAAGCTAAAATGTCCAAATATCATATTCTGGTATAAAGGCTATTTTGCAAAATTGTGTCACTATAATGTGAATATACTTTAAGACAAGCATTGCTCCAACTTTAATACACATTTGGACTATGTGGGGATCTTTTTAAAATGCAGATTCCTATTGAAAAGTCAAAAGTTGGACCATTTTTAACAATGTCTCAGGTGATACCAGTACTGCTAGACTACAGTTTGATTGGCAAGGTAGGTCTTAGAAGCTGAGGAAACAACTGATTACAATCAAGAAACTGGATGAGCTTCATGATTAGCTCTTGATATTTCATAGCTGTTCTTAAGTTGAAGCAGCTTTTAGTGTTTTTTTAAGCCTTGGTGTTTTGCGAATGTCCCACCTGTAGGAGCCACATGTAAATAGAACTACAGAAATGCAAACTGTCTGGGAAAAACAGGCTTTTTGCCTCTTTTCTGTGGACTGAGGGGCTGCAAACAAAGCAAAACAAAATATTAAGTAGGTATCTTGGGACCAGCTAAAGGGCTGCTTGGTTCTCAGCCACAGTGTTGACCTATTCTCCTCTAGTGTGTCACAATTTATGGCATTTCTATTTATCCTCTTGCACAAAGTAGATTTTAAATATCCAACAATGTAGGTATCTTCTCTTGTCCAAGAGAAGAACACTAGGTGGGCATACCTACGTCTGTGAAATCACCCAAGGGTTTGCATGTAAAGCTCAGTGAAGGTACATACATTTCAGGAGGTTTTGAAACTATGTGAGCAGAGGGATAGAAAAAGGAATTAAAAAGGGAGCACTATGTGTAAAGCATTAAGTAGTGAAGAAGGACACAATGGTCTGGGAACTATATTTAGAACATAGGTTTTAGGTCACATGTGAGTTGTTAATGGAAAATAGCATATTTGTTTAAACTAGTGGTAGGGAATCAGGCACTTTTTTCAATGATTTTGATACTATATATTACACAGAAATTTAAACAATTTTCTTCCTGTTTATTTGTTTTATTCTCTGTCAGAAGTACTATGCAAATGAATGGAGTTTTTTTATTCTTTAATGCTCTTGGATATTTTGATAAAAAGAGATCATGAAGTATTTTTATGATTATAAGCTCACATTCATTGCTCTCCTGTAGAATATCATTAGTAAAATAGAACACACTAAATAACTCACCTCCAATTTTTTTTTTCTTGGAAAATGTTTATTTATTGCTTGGAATTGAAAATATCAAAGTTGAAAAAGACTCTCCAGCATTCAAATGAAGTTGAATGTAGCTGTTTCCCTTCCCTATGGCAGACTGTGTTATTAGTAACTAAAAGACAGAGAAATGTTCAGTGGCATTAAGGAATGAGGCTAATACTGCCAGAGCCAATTAGTAGCAAGTTAACCCGAGATTGGGGGAAGGGATGACAGTGGTGGTGGAGGTGATTTTTTAAAAGACTCCTTTTCATGTATATTTACATACTTTTTTTCATATTTTTTTGCATCTTTCATTTCTTTGGATATGCATTTCCAAAGCATGTTTACCAACCTGAAGCCAGAATTGTTTAACAATATCAATTTAATATAACTTAGAGCAGCAGTGTTTTGTCCCCTTCCATTTATGTTGTGCAGAAAAACAGACTTCTGTGTGGTGAAAGTGTGTTCAGATTAAAGCTTTAAATTGGTGGCTAGTAGCCCAGTTATGAAAAACTTGGCTGCCTGCTGCTTCTTGGTAATGTGTTCTACAGGCTGTTGTTTTCTGCTGATCGCCTATTTACAGTGATTTACTCCAAATATGTGGGCGTCTTAAGTATATGGGTGTTGTCCAAAAAAAAAAAAAAGAATCAGTTTATACTAAATGATGAAATGAGAGGCACCACACAATAGCTTATGTTGATCCCCTACTAATTCTCAAATTGAAAAAAGACCAGCCATGAAGGATTGGAGACCAGCAGAGAAATCAGCTAAAAAGAAAGGGAACCATCTACAAGAAAATGGTCATGTAAAAATGGCCCATTACACACCCCTATGGACACAGCACTGATGTGGGCAGGGTAAGGTGGGAAGAGGGAAGAATAGATATTCAGTAGATTAGACAAAGAGGAAGAAAGGGAAAGTAGGGGGATAGGAAGAGGAAAAACAGTGGAATGAATCTGAAATAGTTTTCCTATGTACATATACAAATATACCACAATGAATCTCACCATCATGTATATCCATAAGAATGAGGTCCTAATTAGAATAAGATGTATTTCATATTTTTATAATTATATCAAATGAATTCTATTCATATATAATTAAAAAGAACCAATAAAAAAAGAAGTAGATAGGGCTGGGAATGTAGCTCAATGGTAGAGCGCTTGCCTCGCATGCATGAGGCACTGGGTTTGATCCTCAGCACCACATAAAAATAAATAAATAAAGATATTGTATCCATCTACAACTAAAAAAAATTTTAAAAAGTAGATAAAGCCTGAAACTTTAAGAAATGTATAAATTGAGTTGGTGAGGCTGGACACCATCTAAACAAAATGAGGAGCTCAATTGCAAAACAGAATAAAATATAACACTGTACCAATTTATGACACTATTCCATAGAGGCACAATATAAGGCAATACTTCAATACTTCTTTTTAGGCTTAAACAATTACTCAATTAGAGTGGAAAAGCCTAGAGTGATTCTAATAAAGGCATCCTTCCAGTTTATATAGATCAATTAATCAGTGCATTTGAGGTTAATATTGTTCAATAATATATAATTTATCTTCTTATATAATTCAATATCAAGTATTAAATTTTATAAAATACACCTAAAGTAACAAGTGTTGTTCATTGTCTTAAGAGTTAAATGGGGAAATATCATATGTTTCTTGGTATTCAGAAGCTAAATATAAAGAGATGGGAGAAAGAGAGAAATGGTAAAATATAACTGCAAACTAATGTGAAAATTATCATTTAAAAATGGTTAAAATGATGGAAGAGCACACAGATCAGTTATTAATTATACTTGAGTTATCCAGGACAGGATTCTCAGAGATGGTGACATGAAATGTTTTGATAAAGATTTGAAGAAATCTAAGTACACCATGAGTATGGTTTTTGACTGATTTTCTAATGTAAAGTCTATAAAAAACAACATTACCTTGCCACAACATTCATTTAGTAATTCCATGCTACTTTTGTGTAGTTAATTTTGTTCCATTTTAAATAATTATAAACTATTCATTTAATAATTGTTCCAGGATTTTTCCATGATTTTTTTAAAAAAATTATTTATTTATTTATTCTACTTAGGTATACATGATAGCAGAATGCATTTTGATTCGTTGTACACAGATGGAGCAAATTTTTCATTTCTCTGGTTGTATGTGATGTAGAATCACAACATACATGCAATCATACATGAAGCTAGGGCTATGATGTCCATCTTATTCCATCATCTTTACTATCCCATTGCTCCCTCCCCCTTCCCACCCCTGTGACCAAAGTTCCTCCATTCTTCCCATGTCTCCCCCCACATTATGGACCAGCATCCACTTATTAGAGAGAACATTCAGTATTTGGTTTTTTGTGATTGGCTTACTTCACTTAGCATATTTTCCAAATCCATCCATTTACCTGCAAATGCAATAATAGGATTTTTCTATGATTTAAAGCCATTGGTAAAAGACAGAAAAACTTAAATTTTTCCAGTTGTAGTCTTTTTGATTATTTATGTGTGTTTTTCTAACTTCAATGTATTGAACTGAAAATTCTAAGTATTTTAAGCAAAAGGGATATAATATTGTGTTTCACATGCTTAAAAATGGAGCATTGAAAGTAGGCAGTTGGCCACTAATCTCACCATAGCTGAGATCCAAAGATGAAGAAGATGCAGTTGGTGCTATTCCTTCTGTATCACAATCTGCTTCTGATATCAGAAATTAATGACTTATCACTGAAATCCTGAGTCAGGACACAAACAGATATATCTTTATGAGTACTTTGCTGGCCATGAAAATAGCTATATTATAAATATGGCCTCTAAGCCATTTGATTTTCAGAGTAGAAATCATGGGTGGAACCTAATTATGAATCAGGGACCTAGCTGTAAGGGAGTCTGGGAATATGGTATTTAGCTTGCTGAATTTTGGTATATGATGGTATACAGAAGGGAATGGCAATAAATGACAACTACCAATTAATTATACTGATCCTTAGTTTCTCAAAAATCTTAAAGACATCAAAAAATTTCAAGAGTCATATGACCTACCCAAGCTGAACTAAGAGGACACACACAATTTAAACAGATCAATTTCAAGCAAGGAAATAGAAGATGCCATCAAAAGCCTATCAACAAGAAAAGCCCAAGACCAGATAGATTTACAGTTGAGTTTTACAACACCTACAAAGAAGAATTAATATCAATACTCCTCAAATTATTCCTTGAAATAGGAAAGGAGAGAATCGCCAAGCGCCATGGCATTCATCTGTAATCCCAGCACTTTGGGAGTCAGACAGGAGAATCGTGAGTTCAAAGTCAGCCTTAGCAACGACGAGGCACTCTAAGCAACTCAGTGAGACCCTGTCTCTACATAAAACACAAAACAGGGCTGAGGATGTGGCTCAGTGGTTGAGTGTCCCTGAGTTCAACCCTCAGTACCAAAAAGAAAAAAAAAGGAACCCTTCCAAACTCAATATATGAGGCTAGTATCATCCTGATACAAAAACTAGGCAGAGACACATCAAGGAAAGAAAATTTCAGAACAATATCCTTGATGAACATTGATGCAAAAATTCTCAATAAAATCTTGGTGAATCTCATACAAAAACATATTAAAAAATAGTGCACCATGATCAAATGGGATGCAAGGTTGGTTCAACATATGGAAATGAATAAATGTAATCCATCACACCAATAGACTTAAGGACAAGAATCACATGATTATATCAATTAATGCAGAGAAAGTATTTGACAAAATACAGCACCCCTTCATGTTCAAAACATTAGAAAAGCTAGGGATAGTAGAAACATTCCTCGACATTGTAAAAGCCGTCTATGCTAAACCCAAGGCCAATGTCATAATAAATGGAGAAAAATTATAAGTATTTTTCCTAAAAACAGGAACAAGACAGGGATGCCCTCTTTCACCACTTCTATTCAACATAGTTCTTGAAATTCTAGCCAGGCTAATTAGACAGATGAAATAAATTAAAGGGATATAAATAGGAAAAAAAACCCCTCAAAATATCATTATTTGCTGATGATGTAATTCTATACTTAGAGGATCCAAAAAATTCCACCAGAAATTTTCTAGAAATAATAAATGAATTCAGCAAAGTAGCAGGACATAAAATCAACACCCATAAATCAAATGCATTTCTATACATCAGTAATGAATCCTCTGAAAGAGAAATAAGGAAAACTACCCTATTCACAATAGCCTCAAACAAAAAATAAAATACTTGGGAATCAATTTAACAAAAGAAGTGAAAGACCTCTATAATGAAAACTACAGAACACTAAAGAAGAAATTGAAGAAGATCTTAGAAGAGAGAAAGATCTCCCATTCTCTTGGATTGGCAGAATTAATATTGTCAAAATGGCCATACTACCTGAAGTGCTATACAGATCGAATGAGATCCCAATTAAAATCCCGATGTCATTCCTTATAGAAATAGAAAAAGAAATCATGAAATTCATTTGGAAAATAGGAGACACAGAATAGCCAAAGCAACCTTTAGTAAGAAGAGTGAAACAGGAGGCATCACAACACCAAACCTTAAACTACATTAGAAAGCTATAGTAACAAAAATGACATGGTACCAAAATAGACATGTAGACCTATGGTACAGAATTGAAGACACAAAGACAAACCCACATAAATACAGTTATCTCATACTAGACAAAGGCACCCAAAACATACATTGGAGAAAAGATAGCCTTTTCAACAAATGGCGCTGGGAAAACTGGAAATCCATATACAGAAAAATGAAACTAAACTCCTATCTCTCATTATGCACAATACTCAACTCAAGGTCGATCAAGGACCTAGGAATTAGACCAGATACCCTATGCCTAACAGAAGAAAGAGTAGGCCCAAATCTGTATCATGTCAGATTAGGCCCCGACTTCCTTAACAAGACTCCTAAAGCGCAAGAAATAAAATCAAGAATCAATAAATGGGATGGATTGAAACTAAAAAGCTTCTCAGCAAAAGACACAATCAATTAGGTGAACAGAGAGCCTATAACTTGGGAGCAAATTTTTGCCACATGCACGACAGATAGAGCACTTATCACCAGGATATAAATAACTCAAAAAACTTAACACCAAAAAAACAAACAACCCAATCAATAAATGGGCTAAGGAGCTGGACAATTCTCAGAGGAAGAAATAAAATCAAACAAAAATATATTAAAAAATGTTCAACATCTCCAGCCATTAGAGAAATGCAAATCAAAACTACTCTCAGATTTCTTCTCAGGCCAGTCAGAATGGCAGTTATCAAGAATACAAACAACAATAAGTATTGGCAAGAATGTGGGGGAAAAAGCACACTCATAGGTTGCTTGTGGGACTACAAATTGGGTGCAACCAATCTGGAAAGCAGTATAGAGATTCCTTAGAAAACTCAGAATGGAACTACCATTTGACCCAGCTATCCCACTCCTTGGTCTGTACCCAAAGGACTTAACAACAGCTTACTACAGTGACAAAGCCATATCAATGTTTATTGCAGCACAATTCACAATAGCCAAAATGTGGAACCAACCCAGATGCCCTTTAATAGATGATTGGATAAAGAAACTGTGATATATATATATATATACACACACACACATATACACAATGGAATATTACTTAGCAATAAAAGTGAACAAAATTATTGCATTTGCAGGTAAATAGATGGAGTTAGAGAATATAATGCTAAGCGAGGTAAGCCAATTACAAAAAACAAAAGGCCAAAAGTTTTCTGATAAGTGGATGCTAATCCATAAAGGGTGAAGAGTAGAGGAACTTTGGATTAGCCAAAGGGGAGGGAGGAAAGGGGAAGGAGCATGGAGAGAGGAAAGATGATGGAATGAGATGGACAAAAATGCCCTAGGTACATGTATGATTGCACAAATGCTGTGATCCTACTTTGTGTACAACCAGGGATGTGAAAACCTATGCCCCATTTGTGTACAATGAATCGATGAGCATTCTGCTGTCATGTATGTGTAACTGATTAGAATGAATAAAAATAAATAAATTTAAAAAACGTTACTCATAATTTTTCAAATTCCATCAGCTTTGACAAAAAAGGTTTAACTATATTTAACATAAAGTTTAAATTGTTTTTACCATTAACTAGATTCACTGACTAATTAAATATATATTTGCTGGACATTATCTCTAAGCAGAGCTCAGAGCCATAGGATTAGATTATTGTTCCTGCCTTTAAGCAATTTATAATCTAGTAGGGAAATATTTGTAAAAAATGATCACCCCAAAATATATACTTTATTGTACAGAAAAGTTTGAGGTAGGAGAATACCTCAAAATATGGGAGCATAATTTTGATTTGGCTAGTCAAGAAGAGTTTTTTCTTTTAAAATTAACACTATCCAAACACTTTCAAAGTAGCCAAGGGATGAACTGAGGGGAAGAACATTACAGGCCAGGAGATGAACAGAGCAAAGGATGGAGACAAGAAATATCCTGGAACCTTCATGGAATTATAAAGACAGTGACTAAAGGAGGACGGAAAGAATTTCTGAGACTGGTGAGGTTTTGTTTGTTTAATTGTGGCGAAACATGCATAGTGCAAAATTTGCCATATTATATATTTTTCATATTTCTTTCAAAGTTTTTAAAATTGTGCTAAAATACACATAAAAATTTACTTCCTTTATTACTTTTACAGTTCAGTAATGTTAAATGCATTTAGATTGTTATGACATATATCTCTAGAAATCTTTTCATTTTGCAAAATTAAAATGCTTTATCTATTAAACAACTCCTTATTTCCCCATTCCCAATACCCTTTGGCAAACTCCCTTCTACTTTCTGTCTCTATAAATTTGAATACTCTAGGTATATCATATGAGTAGCATCGTAGAATATTTGTTCTTTGCTGTCTGGCTGTCTTCACTTAATAGCCTCAAATTTCCTCCATGTTACAGCATGTGTCAGGATTTTCTATCTTTTTAAGACTGAACAATATTTCATTGTATTGTATATGTCACATTTTGTTTATCCATTCATCTAGTAGTGGATACTCAGGTTGCTTTCAGCTTTTGGCTATCGTGAATAATGCCACCATAAATATAGTTGTGGAAATACCTCTTTGAGAACCTGATTTCATTTCTTTTGATTATAAACCCAGGCATGGAATTGCTGGATTATACAATAATTTTATTTTTAATTTTTTGGGAAACTGCCATACTGTTTTCTGTAGCCGTTATGTTATTTTACATTCCCCACTAATAGTGTCCAAGTGTTACTACTTCTCTACATCTTTTCTGATAGCTGCTATTTGGGGGTTTTGTTGGCAGTAATCATGAGAATGAGTGTGAGGTGGGATCTCATTGTGGTTTGATTTGTATTAACCTAATGATTTGTCATATTAAGCATACTTTCATATGCTTGTTAGTCATTTGTATATCTTCTTTGAAGAAATATGTATTCAGGGCTTTTGCTTAATTTTCCCATTTTAACCCAACATTTATTGTCCTATTATAACATTAATTTTTTGGTTTAGAAAATGCTTCTGACTAGTTTCCAACTATAACTTAAAAGCCTGTAAAGCAAATGAATCTACACTCAACATCTGTGGCTCCTCAGCTGCCTACCTAGGTAGGATAGGGGAAAGAAGAGAATGCTTAGATAGCACTGAGTCAAGTATGGATGCTTTACTGTGGGTGGTAGCCATAGTGGCTTGGTTCATACCCCACACAGTTCCCTTGCACTGCCCCAAACTGCAACAGAAATACTTCACCTAATTTTTAACTACATTTTTTGTTCTGTTGTTGATGTTGAATTATAGGTATTCTTTATATACTCTGGATATTCATTATTTATCCAGTATATTATCTGCAAATATTCTATAGCATTTTGTGGGTTGCCTTTTTACTCCCTTGATTATGTGTTTTGATACCTAGAAGGTTTTTTTTTTGTTTTGATGTAGTATAATGTACTTATTTTTTATTTTGTTGCCTGTGATTTTGGTGGCTTTGCCAAAGCCAATGTTGCAAATCTTTTTCCTATGCTTACTTCTAAGAGTTCTATAGTTTTAGTTCTTACACTTAAGTCTTTGATCTATTTTGAATAAATTTTTGTAGCTGGTTTGCGATCCAACTTTATTTTGTTACAGGTGACTATCCAGTTTTTCCAAGACCATATATTTCAAAGGTTGTCCATTCTCCATGATCAGATTTAAAATTCCTATTTGAAGATAAATATGAAGTTTCTTACACTAAACATTTTTATCCCTTCTTTTTAAAAACAATACTGCTTAAATAAATTTTTGTCAAAAATATTCTTCATTTTTGTCCTTAGAACATTCACATGCTTTTTATTTGTCCCCTTCTCTGATTTCTTGTCCTTTACTGCCAAAACACTCAGGTACATGGGTAACAATACTAGCCATATCCAACTTGCAACGTGGCATGTACATCTCTTCATTCTACTGATTAGAATTCCTTTAAGAGCTTACCTTACTTAGACTTCATTCTGCTGCATTTCATCATGAGTCATTCCATCTTGAATGATTTCCTACACTCCCCAACTCACACTGATATCCTTTTACATTTTTCTGGGTCAGTGAATTTCAATTCAAATGATTTATTCAACATATTTCATATTATATGAATATGAAATAGAAAGAAAATTATAATACTCCATCAATGTTTTCTGTGCTCCCTAGATTCTTCTCTCATTGTCTCTCTAACTTATTATTTTATTCTATCCTACCATTTCTAGTATAGTCCTTAGCTGTTTCTCTACACCACATATTAGCATTGCATTCATTCATTCCTTCCCTCCACTAATGGGCACGATTTGGCCCCAGAGTGTCCACTACATGTTGCATAGAGTGAATACAAATAAAGATGACTTGAATTATGGAAGTCTATAAAAAACAGAATCATATTGATGATTGAATGAAAATTTAAACAAGGGGGAAAACCCCATTACTCATGTTGTAGAGCAGCAGGCTTAAAAATGAAAACAGTGCGACTGGGGATATAGCTTAGTTGGTAGAGTGCTTGTGTCACATGCACAAGGCCCTGGGTTCAATCTTCTGCATCACACAAACACACACACACACACACAAATGAAAATAGAGACACTGGAATGACTTTAAGGAAGACATTAAATAATATTCTTACAGATGAGGAAATTTTGAAGAATCATTTCAAACAAACAAAAGGAAAAACCAAGGTTCTGAGAAGGATGAAACAATTTAAGATAGAAAACCACCAACAAATTTTGAAAGGACAATGTACTCTTGGCTCAGATGACTTAAAAACTGAGTATTATAAGATTCTACATACAATGTAAGGAATTAATTAGATGCCATTTTCAAATACAGTTTTAGAGAAAGGTGAAATTAAATATATAAGTAGAAAACATAGTGTTTGAGAATTTAGAAGCTGATGACATTACTAAGTATCAACTACAAGGTTCTTCTAGGAATCAAGATGGGAAAGTTCATAAGGATAGGTAACAGAATGATGCATGAGATAGAGTGGGTGTTTGCATATGTTTACAAATAATCACTAGCAAAGATATAAAATCCTTTAGGCAGGAGACTAGAACAAGTGATTTAGAATGAAAAGTAATATTTACTTATTTTTCTTGATAATGATAATCCTTAATATTAAAATGAACCATTAACAAGAACAAAATAAAATTATACAGAATCATAAATTATAATTCCATCACAGAGAGGTTAAATTTAAGAGTTTTCTAGTTCTATAAATCCATTCTGAGGAAAGCAAGAAAGAGTGGCTTCTTGATTTGTGGCATATGACTCTACTGTCCTAGGCAAAACTTAATGGATCAAAAATCAGTACTGAAATCAAAGACAACCAGCTAAATTCTGGGCTAGGAGCTAAAGAGGTACTCTGCCATTACAACTCTACTCATTGTGAACATGCCACATTGTACCACATTAGATACTAACTACCAGACTCAATAGGATCCTTTTTCTTTGGAAGTTTTGTTTGAGACAAATAAACATATTTAGACACACACAAAGAAACAAGAAGCAATAACACGAGATGTAGAAGGCATAGAAAAAGAAACAGAAAAGAATGAATAAGAAAGACAAAGAGGAAGAGAGAAATAAGGTAAGAAATGCAGAATCTTAAGAGAACAATAGGAGCCTACTTCTCAAAGGATGATGTACTGATTCCTCAGAGCTGCTTTCCTGTCCTTAGTCAAGAAAGACTATTGGCTTGGTTTTCTGTGAGTTCTGAATGGGAAGCTATTGAAAAAGATTCACTGTGGACCTTCACTTCACTGGATACACACTATACTAAAATTTTGTTATGTGTACAAATTTAATCAGTTGTTATGACTAAAAGATTCTGACAAAGAATTATGTTGTACACTTTTTGGAAGATGTGTTTTTTAAGGATAATCATAATTTATGAAAAATCTTACGTCAGTAAATATATTTCTAAAATGTTTTTTCATGGCAACATAGTAATTTTTTTGAGTACATCACAATTTATACAATTCATCCCCTTTTATTGTGTGTTTATGTTGTTTCTGATTGTTTGTGGATACTAAGCCATGCTACAATGAGCATCTTGAGACTATAGTTATTTCCTTAGGACATATTCCTAGGAACTTTTGTAAAAACAAAATTTCCCTAGAAAGTTATACTAATTTTTATGCTCAGAAATATATAAAATTATCATTTGCTTTTATTCATATGCACATCATTAGTGGGTAGTGCCATGGTTTTAAAAACTAAACCATATGGAAGGTAAATAAACAAACCAGTTGCTTCAATTGAAATTTATTCAATAACTCATGAATTAAATTGACCTTTTGTATTTTTCTTCTTTATGCATTATCTATCCATATCTCCTTAAAGTATTTCTACCAATACTATTTTCCCTTATTGCATTAGTGAAAACCCTTCGCCTTCCTTGGTGTTTGAATATTATTCTCCTAGGTTGCAATTCACCTTCCATTTTAAAATGCCATTTACGGAATATAGGATTTTTATGAATTTATATGGAAGCATATTATTTTATATTTTGAGGTTCTCCCTGTATGATTATAATAAGTAATATAAATCTAAAGGGGCAAGAATATTTAATTTTTAAAATTTGGTAATAAAAAATGACATTTAAAGATAAAAATCTGATACTTCAAACAGTCACACCTGATAATGTTATAAATGTTTCACTTATTTATAATAAAATAAAAAGCAGCTAAATATGACAAATAATCTCATTTCAAATTATATAACAAGTGGTTCTCTTAGAATCACACATATATGATATTAAACTCTCCATGAGACATGCTTTGGGATATACTCAAAATGGTATAAATACTATTATTTTCTGATAATATGTGTAATTTTATGCATAGGAGTATATATTCAGATTCCATATTACTTAGAGTAAATAAGTAATGGAAAGTAAAACAAAATATATAATATACATGCATATATTAAATATATATATTAAATATATGCATATATATTAAACTAAATCACATGGAGTTACGTTATCAAGAAAATTGGCATATGTCCTTGATGTCAGAAAAGCCTTTTACAGTAGATCTGATAAAAGTTATTTTTTGCTTGGTTTTCCTTTCACCCATTATTTCCTCTGGGAATAGCTTAGATGATGCAAGAACATTACTGCAGACAGAATGACTCTGCTTACTGTAATGTTGAATTTATCACAAGTTTAAAAAAACTGCTTCAAAAATTCTCAAGTAAACATTTATTGCAGGAACTTCAGTGGAATAATTAATCATGGTTACATTTTTGAGAATTATTTCAAATACATTTTTGCATGTCTTCCTTATAGTTCTACATCACTCTGATAAATTTATTTATAACCCAAGGTAAATAAGAATACTCTAGACTGTTCAAAGTGCATCTTTCATGCAAAAACATCAGCTGAAAAATCCATGGGAGAGGAAAGAAGAAAGAAGTATATCCATGGACACACACATGTCCTCACACATATACCATAGTGACTATTATTTCATTGTATATACTAGTTGCAAGTATTACTTTTTCACTATCTTAAAAATCTGTAAAGAAAATTATTAAGATAGTACTTTCTGTACCATCATTTTACTAGTTGACTATAGTGTTCAATTTACTGCTCATTTTAGATTTCCACTTGTTTCTAACTAAACTACTAATTTTTATATTTCATTATATAATTTATATAAGCTAACTTATTTCCAAAAGTACACATATAAGATGTAATACTGTTCCCTTGCTGGAACAACTCAATTATCCAAGTGTGGCATATGATGGATATTAGACACGTTTTACTGTTAGTTCCCTTATTTTATATTCATATGCAGACAGACCTTGAAAACATCTTAGGAGAATGTATTTGTGGCAGCCAATTATTTGTGTTCTTTTTATTGAAGAACATGCATCCTTTATGTGAGAAGATTTTCTTTTCACTTATTGTAAAATGACCTAAAACTATAGCCCAGTTAATATTAGTGGTCAGTAGAGTGAAAAATACACAGGTAGGTTTCCCTTGCATCCATATCTGATTAAATATTACTAATAAATTTGTTGGCTTGGTACTTTTGTACTCAGAATTTTCAGAAGAAGGAACTGGGTCTCAAAAAGTTAGCTTAAGTATACACCACTTATTAGTTGGAGTCATATTTCAAACCAATTTCATTCTGACTCAGCAGGCCATGTATGTTATTTCCATAAAACCATATTGATAGGTTACCAATGCTTGGGAGTATGAGCAAATCTCTATTTACAGTAGGAGATGTTGAACTGTGGTATCTAGGATGATGATGAGTGTGCCTAAGTACCAATGAGGAAAGAATATTTCAGGTAATGGGCATAGCATGTTTGCAGTATGTTCAAAGGCACAGATGGACACAACACTTCCATTCTCTTGGTGATATAGACACACTTAGTTTGCCTATAGCAGGATTTCTGAACTTTTGCATTATTGACATCTGAGAATAAATAATTCTTTGTTATGGGAGGTTTTTTTGTCCATTATAAGATGTTTAGCAACATCTCTGGCCTCTACCCACTAAATATTAATAGCACCACCACCACCAGTTGTGACAAACTGTCTTCAGGCATTGCTTAAGTTTCCAGGGCAAAAGTTCCTAGGTTGAGAATCTTTCATTCAAGGTGTAATATAATGGAAGGCAGAGATAGAGTTAAGACAAGAGAAGCATGTGAGTCTTTAAGGATCACCTCTGTAAAGAGTGGGGAATGAAAATGGAACTATTAAATAAGGAAATTATATGATCTGATTTCTATTCTGGAACAGTCAGGAAAATGAGAACAACAGCTCAAAGAAGAATTAATGTGAACCTGAACTGAAACTCTGGTTGTAGGATTGGACTGGATGGAAGAAAAATTTGAGAAAAATCTTGGCCTATTACACATGGGGTTTGAAGTGGATTTGAAAAAGAGATGCTGCTTTAGCAAAAAAAATAATGAATGCCACTTGAATATGCAAATTAAGAGGGGACAGTAGTACACACAGAAGAAATGCCTAGTAAATATTTCTAGGTCTTAGAAAAGAGCTCAATAACACATAAGTGGTAGGCACTGTGGGCAGAAAGAAGACACATGTGGAAAGAAAATAAGATACTCAAGGAGAGAACTTTGTGAAGCATTACCATTTAAGTTAAGAGGGGTTAGGATAGGAAGTTTCATAAAGGAGACTAGAATAAGCAGTTGGAAAGGTAGGGGAAAGTTCATGAGGTCTTGATGATAAAGTAGACAATAATGCTAATTTTTAGTGAATATTCACGTAGGATAAGGACTTAACATGGCTTTTAGCATCTGGAATGAACCATGGAGTTCTTTGGTAACTATAAAAAGAGAAGTTTTAATGGAGTGGAAAAGGCAGAATCCAGTTTGCTGTAGGGAATCTAAGCATGAAGAGAGTGAAGCAATTCTCCCTTTTGAGCTCACAATAACACATTACAATGGGACACTCAAGCTGTTCCTGTTGTTCTGGCTGAGATATAAATGGACTGTTGCAAACAGACATGACATATGAGGGTTCAGAAGTAATTTATCCAATATACACTGTTAATATGACCTGTGAAAGAACATTTTGTCCAGGTTGGCTCACACCAACTTCAAAAGAACCGTAACCACTTTTTAAAAATAATCAAAAGTTCAGAGAATAACTCCTAGGGATGGAAACTAAGTTTGTGGATATTTTTAGCCTAGAAGTGGAAAACCTATAGTGTGAATTAATTAGTGTTTTCAAGGATATGAGAATTTGTATGAAGAACGTGCATATCATATATTTCCTTGTTCACACAAGAGAAATGAGCTTAAATAAAGCAAGAAATATGTTCTGGAAATGACTATCAAAGGAAGTCTTGAGATTCATATTTTTTCAGAAGTTAGTGTCCACTATGTAATATAGGAACTATTCCATTAAAATAGAAATTTACCAAGTAAAATGCATTTCCTTGATTTATTAATATTAACTTTCAGAATTCTGATTTACATGCATTAACTTCCAAGAATCAGGTACAGTGCTTTGATTTATACATCATGCATATAAAAGTTCTTATTAATGAATCCTAAATTTTAAAGTTGTGATTTAGTATGTTAGTTTATAAATCTTAACTTTAAACTTCCAATTTAGTGCTGTGATTTATGGGTACCAAGTTTCATGCTATTTATGAATCATAATGTTAAAGTTCTGATTTAATACAATAGTTACTGTAAGGAGCATTAGTACAATAAAGCGTGTATTCTGAAGAGATAAAGATAAAACTGATCAATATTCCTGTATGCAGCACTCTGTACATAGTCTGTACTACAGAGTCATCCTCAGTGGTACATTTTGAACAGAATGAGAACATAAGGTTAGAAAAGAATACAATAGAGTTTTAATAAACCATGTGGGAGAAATTGTCTTCCCTTTTTATTAGAACTTTCATGGTAAAAGTGAGCAGTTTCTGATAATAAATATGTATTAAAGGATATTATGAACACTTCCTATGATCATTATCTCACTAAGAGGGTCAAATTTTCTTAGTATATATACCTAGATCTTTGGTTAATATGTCTTATAGCAGCCTTGAGAATGATTCTCTGATATTATTCAGCCTGCAAACAAATTATTTGGTCAGAAATTTTAAATAAATATACTGCACAGCCTCTAGTCCCATTTCCCATCCCAACTCCTTTTCCTCATCTTATCCATCCTCAAATCCTACACCATCCAATATGGCAGCTAGTATATGGCTATTGAGCATTTGCAATATGCCTGGTTAGAATTGACAGGTGCTATCAGTGGAAATACATATTTGATTTTGAAGAGAGAAAAACATTATTAAATACATCAATTACATGTTTAAAGTATTATATTTTGGACATATTAGATTGAATAAAATATATGAAGATTAACTTCAACTGTTTCTTTTTTTCCTTTTTGATGTGGCTACTAAAATAGTAGGATCATCTTTGTTGCTTATACTATATTACATTATATTATTAAACAGCGATGCTCTGGTCCTTTTCTTTTCAGAATGGAAGCTCCTCCAAGTTACAACCCCTTCTGAATTGTTAACTCACATTGTCATAAAACACATACTAAAAGGAGAAAAGATAGCCAATCAAGAATATAATTTATTGTCTGCTTTCTTTCCGTGGAACACCACCATTCTCATTAAGAGAAATATATAGTTTAGAGAGGAACATTTTCATTTTTTTCTTGTGTTTTGTTTTTTTCCTTTTGCATAGGTTATAATTTCACTAAACTATCTTTCTTAGTTATCATTTATTGACTGCTTACTATGGCTTGAACTCTATGTAAAGTGCTTTATATATTATTTCTTCAAATCATCTTTTCAGTTCCATAGTATGAATACTATTAGACCACTGGTTCTAATAATATATACTCTGAAGCACAAATAAGTAATGTAAGTCAGACATTGGCAGAGTTAAGAGTCAAAGTTAGAATCTGTTTTCTATACTCCATAGATTAAACAGACGTTCAAGGAAGACATTTGGAATCTGCAGCTGTGAGCTGTGCCCCAACTTGTTTTCTAAAAAGGGATATGTAAAGCAGAAATGTCAGGATCTCAGTCCAAACCCCTTACTTATACTTTATATTCTTGCCTTTCTTCTTGATAAAGATATATTAGGGAAACCAGCCAAGGCAGTTTGAGCTAGTGGTGGGTTTATCAAGCAAGCTACTCAGGCATATTAAGCTCCAAACCTCAGGTTCCAAATAAAGTTAGTGGAACACAAGGAAGATACTTTGAGAATATGATGTAGTTCCTCTACTCCTGCTTTCCTGATAGAAATGGCCATTTGTGGCCTTGTGGGGCTTCCTCCTTAATTAGAGGAAACTACTAAGCTTAGGTGATGGTAGGTTCTCTAATCCTGCCTCCCATAGTTCTGAAGAGGAGAGCAGGAGGTTGGCAGCTTCACACTTTTAATTTGGTGGTGTTCCATGTATCTTTTTTAACCACAGTCATTCTGTCTTTCTTTATACAAATTCAACAGCAAACTCTCACTTTGCTTTGAATGCTCCATTCTCAAGAGATAATATATAGAGTTCAGAGAAATTCAATGAAATATTTAATAACAATATACTTAGGACTGAAGGATAGATGTAGTTTTGAATTTAAATCTGAGCCAGAAAATATCTGTTGAGTTTACCAAATAATAAACTAGCACCCTGAAATGAAGTGGCCATAAAAATATAAAAAACACACACAAAAAAAAACAAAACTGATAAACAACAACAAAAACCCAGCTAACAAATTGTATTGACAAGAAGTGAAATGTAATAATTTTGTTGCTTAACATAACTGTTTTAAAATTCTTCTGATGAACAAAATAAAGATAACACACATTATTTTTCCAGCATATGTACAAAATGCAATAAAGTGATTGATGTAGTAGCACATGTTCAAAAAAAAAGGTGAAGATAAACTGAGCAAACTAAGATTCCTCAGACTTTTTAGTATATTCTGAGTTAAATTTCTTGAAGTAGTTGCCAAATAAAAATTTAGTTGTCATATGCAATGTAATCACTATTCTTTTCTTGCTAGCTAGTTCAAAAGCACTATATAACAATGAGTCTTCTTTTCAGATATTGTCAAGGATCATTCCAGGACCAATAATTTCACCATCAATGAAAGCCTTAATTAAAGCAGGGAAAAATAAAAATGGCAATAAACAGAATCCTAAACTTAAGCTTTGTATGCATGTTCTATCAACTGACATACTTCTGAGAAAGATGCCTGGGTAAAGAGCATCATTTTTTCGGGAAATGAATTCCAATTTCAATTTTATTATTCAGGGAAGAAGCACAATAAAGTGCTGAACATATATCACTTATTTTTATTTAAACTTCAAGTTTAAAAATATTATATTTGAGGTATTCATTAGGATATCTTAGATACACATCATTGATGTATGCTGAAGAAAATAAATATTAAAATAAGTGGAGATAACAGATCAAGACGCTTAGACAAAGTTTGTATGCCAATCACTCAAACTTTTAACACATCATAATCCCCCAAACTCACACGACCTCCAAAATCCTCTGTTTTTATTTGTTGAAAAGCTATCATCTCGAATCTGCCAATTGTCTGGGTTCCCAGTGCTCACCTGAAAATTTTGCAGGACATTAAATTTGTGAGAGTATTTTGGACAGAAAATATATAATAGATTGCTTATTATTTAGAAAACCTTCATCCCCATGGATGAAGGATCCCCATGGTAAAAATAGCATATTTTTCCACCTCACTGATGTTGGGCTCACTATGTCATTTTGGCCAATGGACCAATGGAATGTTGGGAAATTGACAATGTACCAGTTCTAAGTGGAGGTAGTTCTAAAGGGAAGCTTTATGAGGCATTGCCATCTCTTTTATTTTATTTTATGTGCATGAGAATACTCCATTAGCCATAGGAGGTGTTCCTTCACCCTGGATTCCAGAATGAGAGCTCATTTGAACTTAAATTGTACCTGAAACAGAGCCATTATAGCTAAATCAGAGATCTGTGATCAGTAAATAAACATTTCTTGTGAAACAATGATAATTTGAGTTGTTTTTTATGCAGAATTATTATAGGAAAGGTTTTTACAGAATAGGAAGACAGTGAGAGGCATCAGTCTATGGATTATCCTGGAATTTTCACAATCATACCAAACATTACATAATGGCAATAATTAGAATTTGGACTTGTCCCATATATGATATTTTATTCATATCTGAGAAAAGCAAAGTTAGTTATATATGGCAAAAGATAGGACAATGACATTGTTACTTGTGTAGTGATGCCTAAATAATTAATAAAATATTTAATAAAATATAGATATTTTTATATGTCTTACTCTTTATCTTTTATTATCTATCTATAATCTATTTATTTTTATTGTCTATCTGATTTCAACGCCCATAAAACCAATACACAAAGGAGGTAAATTCCTTTAGGGATATCTATGGTAACATTCCCAGTATAATGGTGGCTATTGGCAGACAGCCTGTGACTTTCTCAATGTGAAAAACAATTCAGGGCTGGAGATACAGTAGTGGCTACAATTCTTACACTGTACATCTGTTCTTGACTTACAAACCCCATGGATCTTCAGAGAACAACTTGTATGTTGAGTCATGTTAAAATACATTTGGACAAGTAACTCTCATGGTATTACATGCCCTTGAATTTTTAGTGAGGGTATTTTTCAAGTTCTAAGGAAGCTGTTATAATTTAGATTCAATTTCACAGGCCTAGAAGTTACATGCTAGGGGGTTTTCTTGGCTCAGCAACAGTTTTGATTAAAAATCTTAGTTAAGGACGCTTCTCTGTGTTTGAGTTTCTTTGTATGAAATTACTTATATGAGACTATATTAAGCAGCAGGGTCAGGATTAACTTACAAATTATCATCAAGGATTTTGAAAATATAAAGTACTATAAAAACACATTGTGACATCTTAGCATTACAAAATGGTAGATTTTCTCCTTATCATAAAAACTCAATTATAATATATTTGAAATAAATATGGATTGGCTTCCCAGCAATCATTGATTTCACCTATGTGTAGATGTTGAACTGCCCATGAAAGCCAAGGCACAATTAATATTTTTGAAAATATTTACAGTTTAGTAATATGTTCTGAGGTTTATACATTCATTTGAACCACATCTTACCATTTGCTATGCCATTTCATGAGTTGGAATTATACTCAGTCCATTGTTTTACAAAAAAATGTTCTTAGCTAAATTAGTGATATAAAATGAATATAATTCTGAAAATTTTATTGAAACTAACACCAAGTAACTCTGGCTAGCATCACCAACAAAATATAATTGATTAGAAGGATATATGAAGAACTTATAGCAAAACAAAGGAGTGAAGTGAACCTCTGCAGAAAGAATTAAGGTACCTAATTAATAGGAACACTTCTAATAACATAACTCAAATTTCTCATTTTGTTTCTCTCTTGAAATTTCAAAGGAAAAAGTAACAGATTGCTCAGTCTGGCACCTGATTGCATTCCTTAATCATTCTGGTATAATGAAAGACTTGGAGTCACAAAATAGGAGCAAGATTCCCAGCAACCAGGCACTTTTCAGAGAGAGAGAAGTCATTGGAAGTTGAACCAGCAGTCACCATAAGAAATGCCTATTTCAAAATCTCCAATGTAAGCTCTGCCTTGATTGGAGGTTGTTACTTGTTTAAAGTTTGTCTAATAAAAATAGGATCAGAAGTGATATCAGAGTAGAAGATCCCCCACTTTTATCCCCTCACAGAAACAACTTGAAAACCATTCAATGGCATAGAGAAAGGTGAATTTGTGGGAGCTTTGGGATCCAGGTAGGAGGCTGGAAGACTGCATTGAAGCCCAAGACTGGAGGCCATTCTGAAAAGGCAGTCTTGCATCCATATGGTAAGAATATGCTGAATATATTGCTGAATATGGTCTTGGCTACAAATTGAAAAATAGCACTGTTCCCTGTGGACTTATGTGAAACTGTTTGGCCTTGGTCCTGCCACCAGCATTATCTGTGAGGGGACACAGGAAGAACCATGCTTGCCTATTCCTTGGGTAATGGCTCTGCCAACCTCAATCGTATCTGTGAACCCTGACATAGTCCATGTCCTGGCTCCAGCTCCTCTCAGCCATGGTCTGGGAGTAGTCTTGACTATGCAAGAATATAGCAAGAGAAATGTTCTGCTGAACCCCCAAAGGCAGGTCTGCCAATCTCTGTCTGACTATAGATTCTGAAGCATCTCTGACTCAGCTCCAGTCCCATTTAACACAATTAGAGCAGACATTGGTACATCTAGTAGCAGTTCCACTGTATGCAGACTCAACTGCAAACCCTGAAACACACCCTTGTCTCAGTGTCAGCACTATTTATCAAGGTCCTTGTGGCATTTCTTTCCACTTAGGGACCAGGCAAGATCCACACTTGCCCAATCCCATATTAATAGACCCACCAACTACGGACTCAGTTGCAATTGAATGATCTGACTCCAATCCTGCTTGACTGATCTCAGAGATAATATCATCAGCCAGGGAACCCAATGGGAGGACAATGCTTGCTAAAACCTATGTGCAAATACTGGAAGAGGTTTTTGTTCCTTCAAATGCATAAATACCAAGGCAAAGATGCAGAGAACAATAAGAATCTAGTAAACATAACACCACAAAAGGAAGATAATAAAACTATGACTTCAAAAAGAGGGTGACTTACAAATTTCCTGACAAATAATTCAAAATAATCATCTGAAAGAAGCTCGGTAGGGTGCAAAAGAACATAGATAGAAAGCTAAGTAAAATTGGGAAAACAATGCATGAACAAAAATGTTTAATAAGGAAGTAGAAATGATAACAAAAGAACCAAAATGAAATTTTGAACTTGAAGAAGATAATGACAGAACAGAAACATTCATAAGAGAGTTTCAACAGCAGATTCAATCATGCAAGAGAAAGAATTGTAAAACTTGAATATATGTCACAAGAAATTAGAGGAACAAAAAGGAACTAGAATGAAAAGAATGAAGAAAGAAAATGGGATTTATTGTATAACACTTAGCTAAAACGTGTGCATTTCAGGAACTAAAGAAGAAAGCTGAAGAGAATGGAAGGGAGATAGGAATAGGAAAGACAGTAGAATGAATCTAACATGATTTTCCTATGCACATATATGAATATATCACAGTGAATCTCAAAATCATGTACATCTGCAAGACTAGGATTCTAATTAAAATAAGATATACTCCATGTTTCTATAAATACGTTAAAATAGACTCTAGTGGCACATATAACTTTAAAAAACCAATAAAAAAGAAATAAAGGCTTAAAATCCCCCCAAACTTGAACAGAGTTATCCAGATTCGTGAAGTTTAAAATTTCTAAGAAATATCAATTAAAAGAAGACTATCCTGAGACATACTGTATCAAAATTGTAAAAAGTCAAAGAGAAAAAGAAATTTGAAAAGCAGCAAGAGAGAGATGAATGATCATATACAAACGCACCCATAAGGCTATCGGCAGAAAATTTGCAGGCCAAGTTGGTGTGGCACGATAGGATAAAGTTGCTAAAAGAAAAAAACTGCCAACCAAGACTATGAAGCAAGCTGTCATTCACAAAGGAAAGAGAGATACAGGTGGTCTCAGACAAACAAATGGTGAAGGATTTCATCACCACTAGAACTTCCTTACAGGAAATGCTAAAGGAAGTTCTTCAAGATAAAATGGAAGAAAACTAAGTAAGAACAGGAAAATATAAAATAAAAGTATAAAACTCACTGGTGAAGGTGAATATATGATCAAATTTAAAATATTCTAATACTTTAATAGTGGTGCATAAATCACTTTAAATACTACTATAAAAGTTAAAGACACTATAGCAATACATGCATACCCATGTTTGCAATAGCCAAACTATATGTCAATGAATAAATGGATAAAGGAAATTCATCCTCTCTCTCTCTCTCTCTCTCTCTCTCTCTCTCTCACACACACACACACACACACACACACACACACACACTAGAGTTTTATTCAACCATAAAGGAGAAAGAAATTATGTAATTTGCAGGAAAACGAATGGAACTTGAGAACATTATATTAAGCAAAATAAGTCAAACTCAGAAAGTCAAGGGTCATATGTTTTCTCTCATATGTGGAAGCTAGAGAGGAAAAATAAAAGGTAAGGGGAGAGGTTCTCATGAATATTGAAGGAGACTAGTATAGTAGAGGAAAGAAACCAGAGGGAAGGAGGAGAAGAGGGAAAAAGAAAATATTAGGGAATAATAATGGGCAAATTATCTATGTATGAATATATAACAGTGAATCCTACCATTATGTATAATTATAATGCACTCATTGAAATATGAGAAAACTTAAGGACAAAATTCCTGAAAATAATCATAACTGTGATCATTTTTATTCACAATATAAAAAGATTTAGGGAGTAATGTCAGAAAAATGGTTGACTAGAGGTGCCTGCTCTACTTCTGTCCACAATAAAAAGAGCACGACAAGCCGGGCGCGGTGGCACAAACCTGTAATCCCAGCAATTTAGGGAGGCTGAGGTAGGAGGATCGCGAGTTCAAAGCCAGCCTCAGCAACAGTGAGGCACTAAGCAACTCAGTGAGACCCTGTCTCCACATAAAACACAAAATAGGGCTGGGGATGTGGCTCAATGGTCGAGTATCCCTGAGTTCAATCTGCAGTACCAAAGAAAAAAAAGAGCAAGACAAAGAAAAACTCTTGCTATTTCACTCGAGTGCTTGAAGCAGAGCACTGGAGTGCAGTAGGAATGTGGCAGAGATGTCACAGGGCATGGAAACACGACAACTTTATAATGAAGGGAACTAAGCACATAGTAACTATAGTCCTATCTCTTGATATCAACTCTGAATCAATAGGGAATGTGAGGGAAAGGTTAGAAGAAGTCCATAGTAATCTCTGCTAACTCCATGGACACCAGAAGTGTTTGTTGCTGGAGAAGTCTGCAGCCCTCATGGGCTCTAAGCCCAGCTTGGAGAGCTGCTATGTTATCAAACTGCACTGTCCAGAAAAAGTCCAGCCCATGTTGTGTCTTTCCCCATGTAGGCTTCTGTTGCATACTGCCACCTTGAGGCCCCGTGTACCAGTGGTCCTGTGAAGTGGATGGACAACTGCTCCCAGAATCTCAGGTGACTCAGACCTGTAAACCAACCCAGTGGTCATTCTGCCATAGCTCTGAGAAGCAGTTAGGCAGCCCACTCTGAGAACTTCAGTTCACAGAGGCCCAGAGGCTGATGGACAGCCTTGTCCATCCTATGTTCTTCCCCAAGAAGGAGCCAGGCAACCCTACCCACATTTCTGATATCCCAGAAAGCAGCTAGACAGCACAACTCAAGCACTCATGAGCTCTGGGATCAGTCGAGCATCCTGGTCTATAAGCCTTGGCATCCTGAGGCCCTAGGGAGGCAGAAGAGAAGCCATACCCTCCCATCATCAGCATAGGAAGCAGCCTATCAGTCTTCCTGGAGTAGCTAGGCCCAATGAAACTCCTAAGAAGCAGACAGGCAACCCCATTTTGACAAAACACAGCCTGCTGAGAAACTACAAACTTTGCAGGTGGTACTGTCCACTTAGCCATGACCCCAAAAAGCAGATAAGCAGCTTTCCTGAACAGCTCAGCTCAGTAAGGCCCCCAAGAGGTAGACAGGCATCTTTACACACCCATCTTCAAAATTAGGAAGAGCTGGGAAGCTCAACCTTAGCAGATTGGCCCCATGAGGCCTCTAAACTCACTGGCTCAGCCATTGGACAATGACAAGCAACACAATTAGGTCTACAAGTGTGAACCAGCCCCCATGCAGCCTATAGCCACTGACAGACACCCTATCTCCTCTACAAGACATACTGTATTGTACCCATGTGGGCCTGTCAGATCTTTCCTACCCATGCATGGAAACTAACAGATATCCTCCCTTTACTGCCATGCTAGCTGTGCCTTGCCTGTCCAAGTACATAAGAGTGGTCGCACCCCCATGCAACTTGTGAACACTGACAGGAGTATCACACATGCAGCAGCATACGTCAGAGCTCTAAGAAAACCTGCCCTAGCTAAGATAGCTGCATTCCAGCTGGTGGAATAATCCCCAAACAGTTGTAGCTTAAGCCAATGATAACCCACAGGCATTGTTGACAAACAATTATAACTGAAGAAGCTACACAGACTGTAAACTTTTTCATTCAACTGGAACCAAAGCAGTGTAGCTTACCTAACTGACATCCTCGAACAAATTGACAGGAGAAGGTCTTTTACTGCAATAATCACCTTATAAAGCTATTAGAGCCAACTGATCTGCCACATGGGCAAATATCAACAAAGGTACAAGACACATGAAAAAGAAAGATCTCATGACACCTCCAAAGGGAAGCAATAACTCTAGCAAGAGATCAAAAAGAAGAGGAAAGTAATGAATTGCCTGAAAAATAATACAAAATTATGATTTTTAGGAAATTCAATGAAATATGAGAAAATATAGATAGACAATGCAATGAAATTAGGCAATTTATAATTTGAATGAGAATTTCAACAGATTGATATCATAATAAATAACCAAACAAAAATCTTGGCACTAATAAATTCAATAGCTGGAATAAAGATATGGTTTTGTGTCTCCATAATTGACTAGATTAAGCAAAAGAAAGAATTTCTGAACTAGAAGGCAGGTCTTTTGGAATAAAATAGTCACAGAAAATGAAGGAAAAAAATAGAGTGTAAAGAAAGCCTATGGGGGCTGGGTTGTAGTTCAGTGGTAGAGTGCTTGCCTAGCATGTGTGAGGCACTGGGTTTGATTCTCAGTACCACATATAAACAAATAAAGTCCATTGACAACTAAAAAAATGTATATAAAAAAAGAAAGCCTATGAACCATTTGAGACACCATTAAGAAAGCAAATGTTCATATTATGGATGTTTCAAAAGGAGAAGTGAAGAGGAAAGGCATAGAAAGCCAATTCCATGAAATAACAACTATAGTCTTTCCAAATTTTGGGAATGATACTGATATCTAAGTCCAAGAAGCTCAACATATCCATAATATCTTTGAGCAATAAAATTCCCTACAAGGTACACCAATATTAAACTGTCAAAAGTCTAATAAAAGGAGAGAATTCTAAAGATAGCAGTATACATGTGTGAAGTCATATAAAGGAATTTAGATTAGACTAATTGTAAACCTTTCTGCAGAAACCTTACAAACCAGGAGAAAATGGGATGATGTATTCAAAGTCTGGAAAAAAAATAAAAATGCCAACCAAGAATACTATTTTCAGCAAACCTATCTTTCAGAAATGAAGGAGCAATAAATTATTTTAAAGGCAAGCAAAATTAAGTATTTAGAAACCAAGTAACCAGTTCTATAATAAAGAGAATCCTTTACCAGAAGACAGAAGATGGTAAGTACTGTCATAAAGACATGTAAAAGCACAAACCTCTCTAGTTGAGGAATACACAGAAGAGAAAATAAAGACAATCACAACTTGTCAATATGAAAACTCACCAAACTACAAAGAAGAAAAAGAAAGGGAGGGAGAAAGTAACAAAGAATATATACAACAAACAAAAATTTAACAAAATTATAGGAGTATGTGTTTAATTATCAATAACAACATTCTAAGTGAATAGATTAAATTCCCCAATTAAGCAACTTAGACTAGATGAATGGATCAAAGGACTCTGTGATATCCTACCCATAAGAAATTCACTTCATGCTGGGTGCGATGGCGCACGCCTGTAATCCCTGCACTTTGGGAGGGTGAGACAGGAGAATTGCCAATTCAAAGCCAGCCTCAGCAACAGTGAGGCACGCTAAGCAACTCAGTGAGACCCTGTCTCTACATAAAACAGAAAATAGGGCTGGGGATGTGGCTCAGTGGTCGAGTGCCCCTGAGTTCAATCCCCAGTACCAAAAAAAGAAAAAAGAAAAGAAAAAGAAAAAAAAGAAATTCACTTCACAATAGCAAAGCACAAATAGATGTAGTAAAAGATATAACCAGCAAATAGAAACTTAAAGTGAGAAGGAGTGATTATACTTCTTTCATATAAAATATATGTTAAATCAAAAACTATAAAAAGAAGCTGGGCACAGTGGTGCATGCCTGTAATCTCAGCACTTTGGGATGCTGAGACGGGAGAAGCGCAAGTTCAAAGCCACCCTCACCAATGGTGAGGTGCTAGGCAAGTCAGTGAGACCCTGTCTCTACATAAAACACAAAATAGGGCTGGGATGAGTACCCCTGAGTTCAATCCCCAGCACCAAAAAAAAAAAAAGAACCTAAAAGGAGAAAAGGACGTTCACTCTCAAATTATACAAAAATAATTCAATAACAGAAAGAATAATTTAAAAAAGATACATATATATGCATTTATGTATATACATGTATAAATATATATAATGCATGTAAATGTAAATAGTTCATATAAAGTATGTATTTATATGTAAATACTTATATAAATGCATATTTGTATATATATAATGCTAAAATGACCAATTATATAAAGCAATTAATTGAGGATCTTAACATTCCATTTTCATGAATGGACATATAATATAGACAGAAAACAGCAAAGAAACAATAGAGTTAAGCCATAATGCAGGACAAATTTACCTAATACTTATTTACAGAACATTTAATTCAGTACTCATAGATTACATTCTTCTTTTCAGGACATGGAACATTCTCCAGGAAAAACCATATATTAGATCATAAAACCAGTCTCAACTATTAAACAAAAATTATGTGAGCATGTATCTTCTCTGATAACAGTGAATTAAAGCTAGAAATCAACAACAAAAACTTTAGAAATTATAGAAATACATTGACATTAAACCACATGCTCTAGAATGACCAGTGGGTAAATGAAATAGATAAATAAATAAATAAATAAATAATATTATTTTGAAACAGAAAAATGGAAACCAACATGTCAAAACCTGTGGAATACATCAAATGTAGTACTAAGAGGGAAGTTTCTGGCTCTAAACATCTATATTTAAAAAAAAAACTTTAAAGATAGTTTAATGATATAATACACAGAACTAGAAAAGTAAGAATAAACTAAAATAAAAATTAATAGAACTAAAGAAATAATTAGTATCAGAGCAGAAATGAACAAATGACATTAAAAGTAACACAAGATATTAGTTGTTTTTTTTTTTAGAAAAGAGAAAGTAAACTGATAAAATTTTAGTTAGACAGGGAAGCCAAATAAAATCAGAATAAAGAGGAGACATTAAAACTGACTCAACATAAATGCAAAGGATAATTAGGGAATATTATTAACCACTATATGCCAACAAATTGGAAAACCTAGAAGAAATGGCATGTTTCTGAACACGTTTTAACCTACCACATTTTAACAATTAGGACATAGAAAGCCTGAACAGAACAATAAGAAGGAATGAGATTAATGGTAATAAAAAGATTCCCAACAAAGAAAAGCCCGAGCCTGGATAGCTTCACTGCCAAATTTTACCAAATCTTTAAAGAACTATTTCAAACTACTGAAAGTGAGGAAATTTTTACAAATTCATTTTAGGAGGCATTGTTACCCTTATATGAAACTCAGGAGCACAACAGTAAAAGAAAACCATAGACAAAAATCCCTAATGAATATTAATGTAAAAATTCTCAACAAAACACTTTAAAATCAAGTTCAAATACATCAAAAAAGATTATGCACCATGATCAAATGGGATTCATCCTAGGGATGCAAAGATAGCTGAAATTATGTAAATCAATAAATGTAATACATCACATCAATAGAATGTGGGACTAAAGCCAGACAATCATCTCAATAAATGGAGAAAAGATATCTGATATAATTTAAGATCATTCATAATTTAATCCCTCAAAAAGTTAGGTATAGAAAGAATGTGTCTCAAAACACTAAAGGTAATATAGGACAAATTCACTTCTAACATATACTGAATGGGGAATAGCTGACATTGCTTCAAAGATCGGGAACAAAATAAGGATGCTGACTCTCACTACCTCTATTCAACTTAGAAGTCTTGGAAATTCTTGAGAAAAGAGGCAGAAGAAAGAAATAAAAAAAACATTCAAATTGGAAGGAAGAAGTTAAATTGTTTCTGTTTGCAGATGACATGATCTCACATATAGAAAACCTTAAAGTCTCCACCAAAAATTGTTAGAACTAATAAATTAATTAAATTAAGCTTCAGGATACAAAGCCAATGTACAAAGATTATTCTCATTTTCTATACACTAACAGCTAGCTAAAAAATTAAGAGGACAATTTCATTTACAATACCATCAAAACAAAATTCTTAGGAATAACTTGAAATAAGAAGGGAAAAGATCTGTACACTGAAAACTATAAGACACGGATGAAAGAATTTGAACAAGACAAATAAATATAAAAATACCCATGTTCGTGGTTTGGAAGAATTATTGTTGTCAAAATGTGCTTGCCACACAAATGATTAATATGTTCAAGTGAATCCTATTCAAAATTCAAATAACATTTTTTCACCAAAGTAAACAATGCTAAAATTGGTATATAATCACAAAAGATCCTCATTGGCAATAGCAATCATGAAGAATAAAACTTGAAATTACACATTTCAACTGCAAACTATATTACAAAGCTATAGTAATCAAAACAATATGACACAGGCATAAAAAACAGTCACATAGACTAATTAAATTAAATGGAGCCCAGAAAAAAAACTCAAGGATATAGAGTCAACAAATTTTTGACAAAGGCATCAAGAAAACATAATAGGGAAAGGATAATTTCTTTTTTTTAAAATATTTCTTTTTTTGTTGTAGGTGGACAGAATATCTTTATTTTATTTATTTTGTATGTGGTGCTGAGGATTGAACCCAGTGCCTCACGTGGGCTAGGTGAGCATGCTACCACTGAGCCATAACCCCAACTCTGGGAAAATTTCCTCATGAATGATGGTGGAAAAATTGGATACCCACATCAAAAAATGAAATTGTAGAGCTGGGTATGGTGGTGCATGACTGCAATTTCAGCTACTTGGGAGGCTGAGGCAGGAGGATCATAAATTCAAGGCCATCCTTGGCAAATTTATGAGACCCTGTTTCAAAATAAAATTTTAAAAAAGGATGAGGATGTACCTGAATGGGTAGAGTACCCTTAGGTTCAATTTGAAGTAACACACTCACACACACACACACACACACATACAAAGAGAGACACTGTATCCACATCTTATACCACACGCAAAAATTAACTCAAAAATTATTATAATTTTAAATATAAGACCTGAAATCACAATATTGTTACAGAAATCATAGCAGAAACACTTCCTTTATATAGGTCTTGGCAATGATTTTTTGAGTATGACACCAAAACCTGAGGCAAAAAGAAAGAAAAAAAGAAAGCTACTTAAAATACTTTTAAACATTAAAAGAACCAATCAATAAAATGCAAATGTAGGGAATAAATATTTGCAAACAACATAAATGATAAGAGATTTACATAACACACTAGCAGCACACAAATAAACAAACAACACTATTAAAATGGACAAAGGATGTAAATAGACATTTTTACAAAGAAGGCATACAAATGGCCAATAGGTATAGGAAAAGGTGTTCAACATCACTACTAAAAAGGAAAATGCGAATCAAAACCAAAATGAGATATAACCTCACAAATGTTAGGATGGCTATTATCAAAGAGACAAGCAATAAAAACTGTTGGCAAGGATGTGGAGAAAAGCAAACCCTTGCCCATTAATGTTATGAATGCATATTGGAACAGCCATTATGGAAAATAATATGTGGGTTACACAAAAATTAAAAATGAAACTTTCATATAATCCAGCAATCTCACATTTGGTTATATATCCAAAGGAAATGAAGATAGTATCTCAAAGAGTTATCTGCACTCCCATGTTCACTGTAGCATTATTCACAATAGCCAAGATATGGAAACAACCTAAGTGGTAACCATAAATGGATGAACAGATAAAACAGTGTGTGCTGTGTATGTAAGTGTACATGTATCAGTCACCAGGCGCTGTGTTAAAAAGAAAAGAACATGAAGTAAAAGAGGTGGAGAGGGAGAAAGGAAAAAAAACACATGGATGAATGGTTTTAGCCACAAAAATAGAAAATCTTACTTTGTGACAACATAGATGAACCTAAAGAACATTATACTATGTGAAATAAATCAGACATTGAATGATCTCACTTTTATGTAAATCAAAAAATTGAACTCATAATGTAAAATGATACTTGCCAGGTGCTGATGGAGAGAAAACAGACAGATGTTGGTCAAAGGGTACATATTTTATTAACAAGATCAGTATGTTCTGGGTATTTAATGTAGAGCATGGTGATTATAGTTAACAATACTGCATTGTAAAATTGATATTTTTAAAGAAAGTATATATGTATTTTTGGAGGGGTTACCAGGGATTGAACTCAGGGGCACTCAACCACTGAGCCACATCCCCAGCCCTATTTTGTATTTTATTTAGAGACAGGGTCTCATTGAGTTGCTTAGTGCCTCACTGTTGCTGAGGCTGGCTTTGAACTCAAGATCCTCCTGCCTCAGCCTCCCAAGCCATTGGGATTACAGGCATGTGCTACTGTGCCTGGCTAAGAAAGTATATTTTAAATTCTTTTATTACAAAAATTGGTAACTATATTTGGTGATGAATATGTTAATTAGTTTGTGGTGATCCTTTTACCATATATATGTATATCAAATAATCACATCGTGCACCTTAAATACGAGCTCAATTCACAATAACTAAGCTATGGAACCAACGTAGGTGCCCTTCAACAGGTAAATGTATAAAAAATGTGGCATATATACACAATAAATTATTACTCAGCCATAAAGAAGAATGACTTTATGACATATGCTTGTAAATGCATGGATATGGAGACTATGATGCCAAGTGAAATAAGCCAATCCCCAAATCCAAAGGTTGAGTTTTCTCTGATGTGTGGATGCTAACATAGAACAACTGTGGGGGATAGAAGTTCAGTGGATTAGACAAAATGGAATGAAGGGAAGGGAATGAGGCTAGAAATATGAAAGACAGTGGAATGAATCTGATATAACTTTCCTATGTAAATAAATGAATACACTACAGTGAATCTCCACATCATGCACAACTACAAGACTGGGATCCTAATTAGAATAAGATAGAGTTCATATTTGTATAAATATGTCAAAATGTACCTACTGTCATGTATAACTAAAAAGAACAAATAAATACATGAACAGTTTTAATTTTCATTTATATCTCAATAAATCTGGAAAAATAGAATTACTAGAATATGTCAGAAACACATTTGGTTTTAGTCAGCTTTTTCATCACTGCAACCAAAAGAACTGAGAAGAACAACATAGAGTAAGAGTTTATTTTGTCTCACAGTTTCAGAGTTTACATTTATGGTGAGTTGACTCCATAGCTTAGGCTCAAGATAAGGCAGATCGTCATGGTGGAAGGGCATGACAGAGGAAACTAGTCAGTACGTATCAATCAGGATGCAGAGAGCTCCACTCACCAGAGACAAAATATAAACCCTAAAGTCAAACCACCAGTGACCAACTTCCTCTGGCCACACCTTACCTGCTTACAGTTACTGCCTAGTAAATCCATATCATGGGATTATTCTATTGATAAGGTTATACCTCTAATAATCAAATCATTTTACCCCTGAAAATTCTTGCATTGTCTCACACATGAGCTTTTGGGAAACACTTAGTATGTAAATCATACACATTTGAAAAAGTAAAATACACTTTTTAAGTAAGTGGACGTGTTTCTTTCCTTCCTCTTTCCTTCTTTTTCTATTTATTCCCTTTTTCCTTTTCCACCTCTGTCTCCTACTTGCCCTCCTTATCCTCATCTTCCCTTTTATTTAACACAGGGTTTGTGAATGATACATTTACAAACATATAAATGCATACATATATATGTCCATATATGCACACACATGTGTAGAGAATATATATATATATATATATATATGTAGAGAATATATACATTATACACATGTACTTTTCAAACTGTACTTTTTTTTACCTGCCTCTTTATACTGTGAACACTATTTCAGTTCTTTATACACAGGTCATTTCTTTTCAGTCCCATGGTTCTACCCAATCTGAAATCTCTTTCTGAAACAGTTATATTGCCATAATCTTAGTATGCCTTGCTCATGCCAAATACCTTTACTGCTATTTTAAAATTTAGAAGACTTTAAAGAGATGACTTCCCTGGCATCTATCTTTTTTAAAGCTGTCATAGAAAGTTTAGACAAATGTCTTATGCTCTGTGTAAATTAATTTTAGCAAGATGGCTCATACAAATCCATTCCATAGACCTTAGTGGTGCATCCATGAGAGTGAGATGAATAAAGTTTTATTGCTGTTGATCATAATGATTTAGAATTTCTCTACCTAAAAGGCATTTAAAAAATAAGAGCCAATACAACATGTTTTACTTTTATTCTTTTGTACAGCTTTAGTCATGGATACAGTTGCTTAGGAAGGAAATGAAATTTGTTGTGGAAGGAAATATTTAGAACATGGATCATTATTTTTTAGTTGGCACTGTTGTGGAAAAGTGATGCATAGCCATCCAAGTACATCTCTGTTTGTTAGAAATTCATAAAAATAATGATAAACTCATTAGCCTAGAATTTTAAAATGATGAATTAGATTTTCTTTAAGCTATTAAGATATTAAAATAAATATTTATTGACATGAAAATACAATTGCGATGCAGATTTAAAGGAATAAAACAAGTTATTTTTGGTTTCAAGCAACACTTTGAGCCTGTGTTTACTTTTCTTCCCTCCAGACATTATATTTAATTTACCAAAGAAACATGAACACCGTGAATGATGCTTTCAGAGGTCAGTAAGTTTAAGTCATTTCTGAAGAATTCATGGTGTTGACATCAACTGTTTAAAATTTCAATAAAAAGAAAGTGCTATTACTATAATACAGTAGAAAACATTCCATAATGAAGCCAACAGAGCTGTGGAAACTTGCTCCTGGCCTTTAGTTTGGGCAAAAGAAAGAGTTCGGGTATTGACTTCAGGGTGCCGCATAAGGAGTGGGTAGTATTCTCCAGTTTGCATGTGCACAGATTGGTGTTGTTTACTTCCCTCTCTAAAATGGTAGTTATGTTACTCAGAGATACAGTGTTGCAATCCAGAAAATTTTAGTGTCAGGTTTCCACAACAACTTACTCATGCACATGTGCATGCACAAACACATACATATGTATACACACATACAGAAGATAATTAAAAGATATTTTATCTGTATGGTAGCTACTTCCATGTTTCTAAAGAATATTAGAACTCTGGCCAAATACAATGGCCCCAAGATCAGATTCCTTGAATTCAGAAGCAAAGTTTCATCTGGAATAGTTAACAAAGTGTAAATCTCAATCCCAAGAAGATTTTGGGAAATTCAATCAATGGTGTTTATACACGAACTGCCAAAAAGTAATTGCACAGCAAAATAATAAAATTATCTGCATGATACAAAGTCACGCTTCAGCTAAATTTTTATTTGGCTAAGACTACAAAATTTGAATGTATGTGCCCACCTAATTTCTTAGAAAATTTTTCTTTGATTTGAAGGATGATCACAGGGAAAAACATAAATGAAAAATGTAAACATTTCACTGTGCACAAGTAAACACTTTTGTAAGAAAAAACAAGAGAAATATTTTTAAAAAGATCTACCTATCCCCAGTACCACAGAAAAGCTCTATTATTATTAGCCTTAAAATGAACTACATTGTCATTTCTACCTATGGAAATGACTCAATCAGAAATCCAAAATGATTATTTTTAAGTAAGTGAAAAAGCCAAAATCATACTGAGAGATTTTAACATACTTATTTTAGCTTTTAAAAATCAGCAGACAGACTGATCAAATTTAAAAACTCAATAGAGACAGTAAAACACAAACTCTATATTGCAGAAATCCACATAATTAATTTAGACGATTGACCCAAGATGTTTTCTCAGAAGTCTGAGGAAAAATTTAATGAAATGAAGGTGATAAGTGAAAAGATAAGAGACCTAGAGGACAGATCCAGGAAGTCCATTAATAAGTATTCTGTAAAGAAAGAACAGCAAACCAGAGGAAAACAAAAAGTGAAAAAAATGTTTCCTGAGCATAAGATATAATTGAACATTAAATGAAAGACACCTGGGAACAGAAAAAATTATAACTACAGATTATTGAGCACTTATTTAATATAACAAAATTGTTTTAATTTAAGCAAATAATTTTGTGGTGATTTGTTGCAGCACAACAGGAAACTAATATAGAAATAGATATAATTGAGAAAAATCACAATCATGGCAGAGTATTTAAAACTTATCAGTGTTTTAAAAAGTCAAATAATAAGGATATAAATAACATGATAAAAATTGTATACATAAGTGAATTACAGAATCACAATACAGGATTAAGAAAGAAGATACTTAAAATATTAGTTTTATTTCTAGTAACCTCTCATTTCCATGAAGTAATAAATGGAAAATTTGAATACTTGAGTGAGGTTTCATTTACAAGGCATTCTTTGATGCTCTGCTTTTGCCTCAATATGCTTCATAAGAGGGAAAGATACGGGTAACACCATAGGGAGAGATTTTCTGAATTTGCTTTAAGGAATCTTCTGGAGAGTCAAGAAAAACTCAGCAGAAATATGGGATAGGAGAATGAAAAGGGTATTAAGTTGCCAAGTATAGAGAAGTTTTCCCCAATTTCAAGGGAATTTCTGTTGAGTAATCCCCTCAGAGGCAAACCACAAAAAGTATGAAAAAAAAGTCAGACTTAGATGTTTGCCAAAGGAAACCTGTGACAAACAGATGCCAACCAATTAAAGCCTTTTAGACCCCTTACTATTCCTGTCCCATCTCTTATTGCTAGAGGAGCTGGACACAACCTGGAAATGAAATAGGAGAACAACTATGATGGAGGAATGTAGGCATACAATATAAGTGGCAACAATAATCTGAGCTTTGATATTTGGCAATTTTGTAGAGTAAAAATCACTCTGTGCCTTATATTGTGTACCATTTTCCAAAGGACAAAATATTTAAATACAGAAAATGAAACAACAACAACAAATCCCTAACTTGATACACATTTGGGAGAATTATTTTACAACCAGGAATTTGGGTAGATCTTTCTTGGTCAAATTTCAGAAATCACATATAAAAGATTGATAACTCTACTATAAGTCATTCAAAAAATACGTATAGTGAAAAAGTCATAAGCAAAGTCAAAGGATAAATAAGACCTTGAAAAAATATTTGCAACTCATATTACAAATAAAGATATGCTCCCTAATGTCTGGATGCCACCCCTCCAAATGGTTCATGAACATAAACAGATGGCTCTAGAAAGAGAAATACAAATGGTTATCCAATATGAAGAAACAAACACTATTTTACTGTTAAATGGAGATACGATACAAATTCGGGTACAGTAAGAAAATATTTTTACTTACTGGTTTGTAAAGGTTTGTAAAAGTTTGAAAATATATAGTGTTGACAATGCTATGGGGAACATGCACCCTTGTCTATTTCTGATGGTAATTATAATGTATATGGCCCTCTGGAATGTCATTATGTAATATCTATCATAGTTATACTCTATGATCCAACAATTTCACTTTCTGGAATTTATTCTACATAGGTACTATGTGAAAATAACATATACAGTCTTTGTTCATTAATTGTTTATAATAAATGGTAAAAGAAAAACAATAGAATATCTACCAGTAGAATACTGATTAAATTTACTACAATAAATCTATAAGTAAAATAAAGCTAGACAAAAAATAAAGAAGATCCTTCTATATTGATATAAAAATATCTCAAAGAAATAATAAAAAAAACTGAAAAATAATGTATGGAAAGTCTCTTTTTTTTAGAAAAAGAGGGATAATATATCTTTATATTTGCTATCTTTGGAAAGACACAGAAGAACTATTAAAAGTAATTAGACAAGGAGAAGGAAGGTTGTTAAAACATGATAGGGAAGAGATATATTTCTCATTGCACAACACTTTCTATATATAAATTTTAGTTTTGGCTTATGCAAAAATTTTTCATTAAAAAGTTTGAAAAATAGGTTAAAATATAAATTACTAAGAAAGCTAATAAAAATTTTAAAAGCAGAAAAAATATTATAATGTTAAAATAACTTGGAAAAGGAAATTAATAAAACTTAGAATTTTAAAAGTGCAATAAATTACACAAAAGTCTTTTAATGTTAATCTAGAGTGAAGAACTAAAGACAAAGTATATGATGTAATTCTAAGTAAGAAAAATACATAACCAATGTTTGGGCTGCCCTAGCAAAATATCTTAGTCTGTATAATTTATAAACAACAAAAACTTATTTCTCACAATTTTGAGATACTGGGAAGGTTGAGATCAAGCTGCCTGCTAAGTCAGTGTCTAGTAAAGGCCTGCTGCCTGTTTCCAAGATTGTGCCTTATTGCTGTGTCCTCTCAGGTAAGGTGACAGGGCAAAACAGGTGAACTTGTTCCCTTAAGCTCTTTTATAAGGACTCTAATTCCATTCATGAGGGTGTGGCCCTCATAGCTTAATCACCTCTCCAAATCCTCATCAATTGATATCATTATCTTGGGGCAAAAGTTCCAACATAATGAATTTTGGAGGAATGCATACATTATAACCATAGTACCACTTATGCAGAAAAATATAGATACTATACAAAAACATAAAAAGCAATTGAATTGCAATCAATGTAAATCCCTCTCGCCAGCAATGAAATTTTTCTAGAAAAACATAAATCAACAAAACTGAAGAAGAGTCCAGAATTCAGAAAAGAAATTAAAAACTTTTAAGAAGAAATTCAGTTAAATTTCAAATAATTACTGACATAGAAAAGCATCTAAATAGATTTCATGGGTGAGTTCTCCCCAGCATTTAAGGGGATCTATATGTTTGTCTCTATGCCTTTTACTGGCAATGATTTTATCAGTTATATTCTTACACTGAATAAACATACACTTATATGTTTTATACCATTGTGATGTCCTTCACGATCATTGTGTTTATGACAGCATCTTTACAAAATATTTCTGTTTGTGGTAGGTAACTGTCCTCAGAAATATATTGCTAGATGAATTATAAGAAGCCCAAGCTTTATTCAGACATTTTATGTTTTCAATTAAAATGACTTTTTTCTGAACATACAGAATAACAATGAAATTGTCCTCTTCTTCCTTCCATGAAAGTCTTGAGTACCATTTGGGGTATAGATTTTTATTCTGTAATTATAAAGTGGAATAACTAAGACACCTCTTTTGAATTAATATAAATTAACAAAGGCTGCAAAATAAAGTTTAATGATATAATCACTGAGGTATATTAGTATTAAATTTATTTGTTTATTTTTTCTCTTCAGGCTTACCTAAGAAACATTGATTCCAAATATATATGACATGACTATAAAATCATAAATAAAATCATAGTTATAAATATTTGTTTCATTAATAATAAAGCTGTAGGGAATATAATATATATAATATCTATTTTTTAACTAAGAATGGACATCAAAGGGAAAAATGCATCAAAGAGTGAATTTATATATACTAGAAATACTTACAATTTAGTTGTGTTATACAAATTAAGTTATGCACATTTCCAAAGTGTCTGCCAAATTCTAGACAAGTAATTTCTTTTTTTTTTTTTTTGGTACTGGGGATTGAACTCAGGGGTACTCGACCACTGAGCAACATCCCCAGCCCTATTTTGTGTTTTATGTAGAGACAGGGTCTCACTGAGTGCTTAGCGCCTCACCGTTGCTGAGGCTGGCTTTGAACTCGCGATTCTCCTGTCTCAGCCTCCCAAAGTGCTGGGATTACAAGCGTGAGCCACCGCGCCCGGCTTTAGACAAGTAATTTCTTGATGATGTTGAATAAATGTATAGCATACATAGTGGAGACAAAAGTTATGCACATTTCCAAAGTGTCTGCCAAATTCTAGACAAGTAATTTCTTGATGACGTTGAGTAAATGTATAGCATACATAGTGGAAAGAGACAAAATTCTGTTCATAATTAGTTTGAGCTTTGCTACTTGGCACTATATAATTTGTAATATAGAGGATGATTGTAAATTCCTTTTTGCAAGCCAAGAGTTGCAGATTTTCATGCATTGCATTTCAAAAAATAATTTATGTCAACAGTCAATATTTTGCATGTTTTAAAATCCTGAAACAGCAGAGAAAGAGTAAGAGGAGATTGTGTAAGATTTAGATAATCCTCTGAGCCATCTAGATCTCATTCTTGTTCAGTTGTTTTTTCTACTTTCATCATATTTTCTTTTTCTTGTGAACTTACAGGTCCTGTAATTCTTACTCTCCACAGTCGGATTTACAAATGTTATCTCCTACATTTAATGCAAATTTTTCTTCAGGCAAAAATGCCTTATGTTATTCCACCAAGATATACAACACTTATTTCAACTATCTATCATTGTTTTGGTAATTCCTTATACATATTTTTTCACATTAACTTCAAAATCTTACCAATTCTGGCAGTGCTAATACTTTACTAACTCTGTGATGTATCCTTAAGAGCTGAACAGTCTGATTTTCCACTCACATATACAGTATATACTTTATATTTTGATACATGCATAAACTTAATCATGTATTTTATATGATATTATTTTGCCCTCTAAATGACTTATATATTTTACATCTGTCTCTTGAAAACAGAAGAAGCTTATTGAAGGCAGTATCCTTTGCAAATGCACTTTTATATCTCATCATATTACCTTACATATTAGTTCTCAAAGATTGGTTTCTGTAAATAGGGCAGATGCTTCACTTGGTGTACAAACCACATTTTGTTCTGCCAAATCCATATATTGAAGCCCCAGCCTCCAATGTGACTATGTTTGTAGGTGAGGCCTTTACAGAGGTAATTAAGGACAAATAAGGTTATAAATATGGGCCATAATCTAATAGGCTTGAGATCCTTGTAATACAAAGAACAAACACCAGCAATGTCCCTTTTTCTGCATGCACAAAGAAGAGGTCTTGTAAGCACATATGAAGATAGCAAACTCCTACAACCAAAAAAACCTCAGAATGAAACCTACCTTGCAGGCACCTTGATCTTGTATTTCCCAGCCTCTACAATCTTGAGAAATAAATTTGTGATGTTTAAGCCACCCATTCCGTGGTAATTTGCTATGGCAGCCTGAGCACACCAATACATCTGGGAATTTGTTAGATACCAAGTGTTGGATCCCACCACAGTCCTACTAAATCAGAAGCTCTGGAGTTAAAGATCAACCATCTGTTGCATAAGAAGCCCACCAGGGGACTCGAATATAATCAAAAGTTCGAGAAAAACCAACCTGACACATTGCTGAGTATACTAGTATATAATGAGGAATTTGAGGAATGCATTTAATTCATCAATTAGAAATGTATGTTCTTTATATAGGTTTGAATTATGAAGACTTTGATATTATAAATTCCTAAGACAGTTTAACAAAGCCAGTCAATTACATTTAACAATGACACACTAGATAACTAGCTTCAAATACTCCTGAATTTTACCACTAAATCTTCATTTGGACATCTAAAACTATCTCCTTCAAACCAGGCTTCAGTTTTGTCATTGCTCATTTGTCCCTCCTGTTGTTATTCTTCATTTCTTCCCTACATTTTTATAGTGTGGAAATGGCTGCAAGAGATTAGGATAATTCATTCCCCAAGTAAATAGCTTCTGGCTTTAGTCTTCATATCCAATATTTAAAAAGCTTGAAGACTTTTTAGAAAGTTCATGTAAGTATGAAGAAAAGGTTTCAATGGAAATCAAAATGAGTTGGAGAGAAAATATGCACCCTATTGATAGTGGCACTTTTGTTCTGAGGGCTTGGTAATATGAGAAATTGAAGAATGCCATTAGAGTTACTGACTTGAAACATATCCAACATTACTATGTTAAAGTGTTCTGTACAGCACAAAGAATATATATATATATTTTAATAACCAGACACTTTGCCATCTTTCCTGCATAAATATGACTTTAAATGTTATGGGAAAAACAATATGTAAACATGTATCATTATGAACAGTTTTAAAAAAAGAATTTGTCATTTGGCCTTCCTTAGCAATATCTTCTCCTAATTATAGAATACAAAAGTTTTATTTTCACAATTTGTCATTATGTGAAAGGAACTCAAGTGAAATGAAATCCTCCTAAACACTTAAAGATTTGTAATTAAAGAACTGTCTGCCAAACAATTGAGTTTATTCATGGTGCAAGTCACTCACCTTCAAATGCCTTTTACCATGATAGATTGGTGGGGAAAATTAAGAATCAAGTATTCCTTTGCAATTCATTAATAAAATACACTGAAAACTTCCACCAACTCAAAGTCTGAAGGCCTTTGAATAACTCTGTTCAAAAAAAATCGTGACACAATGTTCATGAAACCCTAAAGTTTTCCAAACATGAATATATTTTTATACTTTAAAACATTCTTGAAACAATTCCTAGTGGAGTGTGACCTCAATATCAATTATGAGGAACTCACGAGATTTCAATAGATTGTGACTCATTATTGGCAGCACCCATAACTTGTTTTTCTTTGTATTCCCTCAACAGGCACCACAGGACTTGGCACAAAGCTATTGATAAATACTTATTGAATGAGTTTGATATAGTAGAGACAAAAGACCAGTACAGAATTTCCACAATATGGTTGAGAAATGTTTGTTTCCTAGACTTGCCTAAATTAACCTTTACTGAGAAGGAGCACATAAATGAAAACAATGAATTTCAGATGGATATCATTAAAAAAACAAACAACAGGAATTTTGGAATTCTCACAGCAGTAAATCATTATACTCCTCATCAGTGCTATCAATGGTGAATCAAAATCTCAAAGCTACCTGCTACTCTGTATGAGTGTGTATGTGTATACACCTATGTATGTATTTTTTCCTCAAGTAGGTCATTGTGTTTAATTTTGTCTTACGAGTTGAAAGGTAGGAATCAATCTGAATGATTCTGCTGATGATTTTCCTGCAGATTATAATGTATTTGAAGCTAATTTTTGGATTAATTTTGTAAAAATGTATTTTAAGGAAGACTTCCTTTCCTGATTTTGTATATGAACTTTTCCCCTCTTCAGAAAGATTTTCATTTAGATATTTTTTATTTAGATATTTGTATTCATTATATACTCATGTTAGCAATACCATATTTTCTTTTATGATTCTTATTTGGAATTTTGAATTTTTTTTAATACTTGAATTTAAAGTTTTCAATTTTTCTTGTAAACAACAAATTTATGAACAATGAAAAAATTGCTGACATAGCATCAAAATTTTAAAATAAACTCTTTTGTGAAATAAATCAGTTAAAAGGGAGTTCCAAGGCTGGGGTATGGCTATGTGCAGGGGTAGTAAAAATACACAAACTTCTTCAGATCATCTCTATTATTCACGTGTGCCTTTATGGAAAAGGTAAACATTATTCAAAATCATGATGGAATACTGGAGTATGCAGAATATCCAAGACAGATGCACAAGAGTTATACCAGGAAGTTTGAAGACTGACAAAGTTATTATTATCAAGTGAACTACAATACACTGGTCTCATTTGATGCCGGACGTTTTTAGTTTTCACTACCTTTCCTTACCAGTCATCAAGACTTTCAGTTGGGATTTATAAAGCCAACTGCCCCTTTCATAGTCAGTATTATCGTCATCCCTCCTCTCTTTCTACTGCATCCCCAAGAGATCTTGTTTGAGAAAATATAATGTTTCACTGGAAAAGTTTGGAAATTGATATTACAGTGGAAGAGGTTGTTATAAAATAAGGTCTGCAAATATATTAAAAGAAAAAAATCCTACAATTTTTATGGTATATTATTTAATTGGTAGGCTTTATACAAAAAAAGGAGAAAGAGGAAAGTGTGTTTGTGTGGGATTAAAAATGAGATCAGATAAATTTAATAAACACTAGATTAAGATAAATTGAAGAGATTGCATGACATACGTTTTTAGTGCTAAACTACATTGAGAAGCCTCAGTAGAAAGGTAAATCATTCTTTATGAGCTATGGATTTTTTTCTTTTGGTATGTTTTTTTGTGCATATGATTTTTTCCCCTCTCCCATATACAATAATTCTTCATGTGCAAATTGTTCAAAAGTAAAACACATCAGGAACATTTGATATAGTGCAAAACATTGCAAGATCCACCTTCAAATCTATCACAGTATTATTGCTTAAAGAAAAGAGCATGGAGCTGGGTGCGGTGGCACACGCCTGAAATCCCAGCACTTTGGGAGGCTGACACAGGAGAATCGTGAGTTCAAAGCCAGCCTCAGCAATGGTGAGGCACTAAGCAACTCAGTGAGACCCTGTCTCTACATAAAACACAAAATAGGGCTGGGGATGTTGCTCAGTGGTCAAGTACCCCTAAGTTCAATCCCTAGTAACAAAAAAAAAAAAAAAGAAAAGAAAATACAGAACAGAGCATGGACTTTGAAGTTACGTTTAGGTTTGGAGCTAACTTTTTTTAGATGGTAATCTTATATAATTTTGCTTAATCTCTCAGCAGGGTGAGAAAATCACCTTACCAACTTTGAAATTTTTTGAGATGATGTGTTCTATATGCCAATTTTGAATTTGGTAATGATCTTTACAGATTTTTTCCTTGTTTATTCTATTGGTTATAGAGAGATATGTTAAAATGTATTATTGTTATCCCAGATTTGTCTATTTCTCCTTTTTTCTGTGTTAGTTTTTAGTGCATGCATTTTTTATTCTTTTATTCTCAAATTTATATTTTTTATATTTAAGGTATACTTTCTATAAGCAACATATTATTGAATTTTTTTATCCAATGTGACTTTTTTGTCTTTCAATATTAAGCCTATTTACAATTAATGTATTACCCACATATTTCGGGTTAATTCAAGATCAGCAGATATTTTTTTCCAGATCTCTAAGATTATTGTTCTGTTGTTAGCTTCTTGATGCTAATTTCTTTTAAAGCCAGATGTCAGTCTAATTATTTCCTGAAATTACATGTTTTTTTTTCAATCTTGATGTTTAAGATTTCCATGTTCTCTTTCATTTTCAGTATCTTTTCTATAATTATTGTGTCTCATTCTCCCTTTCCTCTTATATTTTGTCCTGTCCAATATGCCTCATTTTTCCACATTTACGTAAGAGTTTACAAGTGTTTCCTTCAGCATTGTTTATTCTGTACCTTAACCTATTTATTAAATCTTCTCTTTTGGTTATGGTATACTTAAATTCTAGAATTGATTCATGGTTAATTTATTTATATATGTATGTACATATGTATATATACATAAATATACATACATAGTATACATTAATATATTATATATTATTTTATTAATATATCAAATATTAATATATATTAGCTCTTTAGTGAACTTTTTCCTATTTTATTGGATGTAATAGTCATAGTTATTTAAAATATTTTTTAAACCTATTGATTCTGTTTCATTATATATTTTTTTTGACTTTTGATCATTTCATCATATATACTGAAATGAGTTAGAATTTTGGGTGAAATGCCAGAGAATTTAATTTTTTTCAACTTACATCTAGAGTCAAAGCAGATAGCTACAAACTCATCATATCTTGATATGATTCAAGTCTACATTTAAGCTTGGAAAAACTAGATCTAGATTTGTTTACCTTATTCCTGGAATACAACCATTCAAGAGTTTCTACCTTGGCAGGCCCTAAACTCCAATGTTTGTCTCTCTAGCATTGTGAGTCTGATCAAATATTTGCTTGGCATATAGCCTCTCAGCAGCTGTTTTTTTCTTGGTTTCTTTGGCCTCTCACTCCATTAATTTCTCAAGGGAGAGTTGAGTGCAGATGTTGGGTTCTTTGATATTCTCAAAATCTTAAGGTCTTGGCACCTGAAATATTGGCTTCCTTTATAGCTCTGAGCACCAATGTTTGCCTTTCCATACTAGTGAGACTGCAGCAAGCTGTAGGCTATTGCTTTTGGTTGGCCCTCTCATGGGGACAAGCAAAAGCCTCTAGAGGGAAAATGTTAGCAAGTGCATGTCCAATCTTATTTTATGTCCATTCTTTTCTGGACCTCGGTTCCTGTTGACTTGTATGTCTTGGTTGTCCTATGATGATTTCATAAAATTATTGCCTGTATGTTGTTTAGACTATGTAGTTTGTCTTTGTATAAGGCTTATTCTGATAAAAGCTATTTTTTCACAACCATTCGCAGAAATCCTCATAGCTATAATATTTAAAGCCATATGTACTATATAACTGATATACTTTCCTCAAATCATTAAGTTAGAACTACATTTTCCCCCCAAATATGATGGTCTTAAAAAGTTTCCTACACTGATAACTTTCTCAGTTATTCACTAGGCCTTCCTTTTATATTGTAAATACATCTCCCATTCTTTCCCCCTAGTTACTGATAACCAGATGTGCAGGTTTACTCTTTGTCATCACAAAGGATGGAGATCCTTAAGTATTTATTCCACATTCCAGGTAGCAAAAAAAAAAATGAGGAAAGGTGAAGGGAACTTCTGTATGCTACTCTCTGACTCTTACTTTTTATCAAGAAATAATTTCCTAGAACCCCCACCCAGTAACTTCTGCTTTTATCATGTTGGCTAGACATAAGACAAGACCACATATAGCAGCAAAACCAAAAACAAAAAAAAGCCAGCCAGCCTGGGAATGTATGCATTCTTTAAGGAACACATTGGTAACCTGTAATTAATTACAGGCTTTATGCACTCAAAGCAAGTGCTCTACCACTGAGCTACACTCCCCAAAATCTTTTGTTGTTTTTTTTTTTTTTTTTTGACAAACCCAGGGTCTGAGTAGGTACTTACAGCCACTGAAATTTGCTTTAGTAATATTATTCCACTGGTCTTTTAGCAGCATTCTTCTTCCTTTTCATGAAACTTCTAGCCACTTTTGAAAAGGCCATGATGAATAACTGAACTGGCATTGATGGGTGAATTTTAGAATAGGATAGAAAATTGAACCCAGACAATAATTTGTATTTTATGTGTCATTGCAGCTTCAAATAATAATGGAGATAGAGCATCTATGAAAACCCCACATCTAGCATCACACTAATCATAAGATTGAATGCCCTCAGATTGAGATCAGATGCAAGACAAGGATGTCTGCTCTAACCACTTCTATTACATATTATTCTAGAAATTCTAGCTATTGCAATACGAAGAAAAAAATAAAGCTACCAGGTTAAAAAAGAAGAATTAAAGCTATATTTATTCCCTAGAAAAACCAAAGAAATCAACAAAAACTTCTAGAATGAAGATGGGGCATCTACATTAAGATGGTGGAGTAGAGGAGATTGCTTTCCAAGCTGCTTCATGGCATGAGCCCAGGAAAGGTGGGTGAAAAGAGAGATTTTACTGGGATTTAATTCTGGACTCAGAACAGCTAGGGGACTCAGAAGTTTGGATACAATAAAATAAAATAACAAAACCTACTGCTGGCAGCCAGTAGCCACCAGAGATAATGCACCATGGGAAAACTGGGGAAGGGGACTAAGAATGCCTGCATTTCAGGGGCCACCATGGCATGTTGGTACAGAGAAATCAGAGATCAAGGACACTGTAGGACTGATCCAGAGGGTGAGCTGCACTGTATCCTCATGTGGGAAAGATACCCTGCGTCTCCCTGTTGTCTGCCGAGAACCGAGGCAGAAGCCCAATTCCCACAATGCTTCAAAGCCATAGCTGTGGAATCCATCCCAGGAGCCCATTCCTGTATAATCTGAGCTGCATCTGAAAACCAGACTAGTCAGAGGAGAAATTTACATGTGAAGACTGATTTACCCAGGGGGATGTGGATAATTGAGACCCAAGAGATCCTGAGTTCCTCTCACCCTCTCAGTCTGGTGGCCTGGAGGACTAGCTGGGCAGGCCAGGAATTCAAGCAAGTGGGTGGGAGTGACTGTGCACTCTGGGACTGAGTCTAGGAATCTGGGAACTATGGGATCTTAGTGTGGCAGAGAGAGTGAAGGATTGGCTCCTCTGCCACATAAGCGGAATCCAGAGGAGACTCCTGAGGTACAGACTCCCAGTGTGGATCACCAGCTGCCAGGTTCTGGAGGTATGCTTATTTAAAATCTTCAGACCAATTGCCATTCAATGAAATGTCTGGGGCCTCTGAAGCTAACTGGAGCTAAACGCCACCCTCAGGAGCTCCACTTATGGGAACTCCTCTCACAGAACTCTACAGCAACCCCACCCTGACAGTGGAGCAGACAACACTCTCCAACCTGCCCTACCTCATACTCTGAAGAACAGAAACCAAGAATTTTTGAACTCCAACTGTAAAAGCACAAACAACACAAAAAGAGGAAGGTCTTTATAGCCTATGGCTACAACTCTTGTGCTCAGTGCATACCTCAAGAAAAATGGAAAGAAAGACATTTGAGAACAATGAATATATACTCTTTTGACAATTTTTTAAAATTTATTTATTCTAATTAGATATACATGACAGAAAAATGCATTTTGATTCATTGTACACAAAAGGAGCATAAATTTTCATTTCTCTGGTTGTACACAATATTAAGTTACACCATACATGCAGTCATACATGAACCTAGGGCATTGTTGTCCGTCTCATTCCACCATCTTTCCTGCCCCCATGTCCCATCCCTTACCCTCTCTCCCCTTTGAACAAAGTTACTCCATTTTTCCTATGCTTCCTCCAATATGGATGAGTATCCACTTATCAGAGAATATTTGGCCTTTGGTTTTGGGGGATAGGATTACTTTGCTTAGCATGATATTCTTCAACTCCATCTATTTGCCTGCAAATGCCATAATTTTACTCTCTTTTAATGCTAAGTAATATTCCATTGTGTGTATATACATACCAGTTTCTTTATTCATTCATCAAATGAAGGGCATCTAGGTTGGTTCCACTGTTTAGCTATTGTGAATTGAGCTGCTATAAACATTGAAATGGTTGCATCACTGCAGTATGCTGTTTTTAAGTCCTTTGGGTATAGACTGAGGAGTGGGATAGCTGGGTCAAATGGAAATGCCATTCCAAGTTTTCTAAGGAATCTCTATACTGCTTTCCAGATTGGTTGCACCAATTTTCTGTCCCACCAGCAATGTATGTGTGTGCCTTTTCCCCCACATCCTCCCCAACACTTATTGTTTGTATTCTTGATAACTGTCATTCTCACTGGTGTAAGATGAAATCTTAGTTTTGATTTGCATTTCTCTAATTGCTAGAGATGTTGAACATTTTTTCATATATTTGTTGTTCAATTGCATATCTTCTTCTGAGAAATGTCTGTTCAGTTCCTTAGCCTATTTATTGATTGGGTTGTTTGTTTGTTTGTTTGTTTGTTTGTTTTGGTGTTAAGTTTTTGAGTTCTTTATATATCCTGGAGAGTAGTGCTCTATCTGATGTGCATGTGGCAAAAATTTGCTCCCAGAACATAGGCTCTCTGTTCACTTCATTGATTATTTCTTTTGCTGAGAAGAATCTTTTTAGTTTGAATCCCTCCATCTATTGATTCTTGATTTTATTACTTGAGCTTTAGGAGTCTTTTAAAGGAAGTCTGGGCCTAATCTGATGTGGTGAAGATTTGGGCCTAGTTTTTCCTCAGTTAGGCTCAGGGTCTCTGGTCTAATTCCTAGGTCCTTGATCCACTTTAAGTTGAGTTTTGTGCATGGTGAAAGATATGGGTTTAGTTCCATTTTACTGCATATGGATTTTCAGTTTTCCCAGCACCACTTGTTGAAGAGGCTATCTTTTCTCCAATGTATGTTTTTGGTGCCTTTGTCTAATATGAGATAACTGTATTTATGTGGGTTTGTCTCTGTCTTCTAGTCTATATCATTGGTCTGCATTTCTATTTTGGTGCCAATACCATGCCATTTTTGTTACTATAGCTTTGTAATATAGTTTAAGGTTTGGCATTGTGATATCTTCTGCTTTACTCTTCTCGCTGAGGATTGCTTTGTCTATTCTGGGTCTCTTATTTTTCTAAATGAATTTTATGATTGCTTTTTCTATTTCTATAAGGAATGGCATTGGGATTTTAATTGGAATAACATTGAATCTGTATAGAATTTTGAGTAGTATGGCCATTTTGACAATATTGATTCTGACTATCCAAGAGAATGGGAGATCTTTCCATCTTCTAAGATCTTCACATTCTTTCTTTAGGTTCTGTAATGTTCATTTAGAAGTCTTCCACCTCTTTGTTAAATTGATTCCCAAGTATTTCATTTTTTGAGACTATTGTGAATGAGGTAGTTTTCCTAATTTCTCTTTCAGAAGATTCATCACTGATGTATAGAAATGCATTTGATTGATGGGTATTAATTTTATATCCTGCTACTTTGCTGATTCATTCATTAATTCTAGAAGTTTTCTGGTGGAATTTTTTGGATCCTCTAGTATAGAATCATGTTGTTGGTAAATAATGATAGTTTGTCTTTTCCTATTCATATCCCTTTACTTTCTCTGGACTGTCTAATTGCTCTGACTAGAATTTCAAGGACTATGTTGAATAGAAGTGGTGAAAGAGGGCATCCCTTTCTTGTTCTCATTTTTAGCCTAAATGCTTCCAATTTTTCTCCATTTAGGATGATGTTGGCCTTCAATTTTGCATAGATGGCTTTTTCAATATTGAAGAATGTTCTTAATATCCCCAGTTTATCTAGTGTTTTAAACATGAAGAGGTGTTGTATTTTGTTACATGCTTTCTCAGCATCTATTGAGATAATCATATGATTCTTGTCTTTAAGTCTATTGATGTGATGAATTATATTTATTGATTTCTGTATGTTGAACCAACTTTGCATACTTGGGATGAAACCTAGTTGATTATGGTGTACAATGATTTAATATGCTTTTGTATATGATTTGCCAGAATTTTATTGAGAATATTTGTGTCTATGTTCATCAGAGATATTGTTCTGAAGTTTTCTTTCTTTGATGTGTCTTTGTCTGGCTTTGGAATCAGGGTGATACTAGCCTCATAGAATGAGTTTGTAGGGTACCCTCCTTTTATATTTCATGGAATAATTTGATATCCTGATACCAAAACCAGAAAAAGACACATCAAGAAAACTCCAGTATCCCCGATGAACATGAGAAATAGATGCAAAATTTATTCATAAAATACTGGCAAATCACATACAAAAGCACATTAAAAAGACAGTGCACCATGATCAAGGAGATTTCATCCCAGGGATGCAAGGTTGGTTCAACATACAGAAATCAATAAATGTTATTCACCATATCAACAGACTTAAAGAGAGAATCACATGATTATCTCAATAGATGCAGAAAAATTATTTGACAAAATACAGCATCAATTTACGTTTAAAACATTAGAAAAACTACCAATAGTAAGAATATACCTCAGGCTAGGGTTGTGGCTCCGTGGTAGAGGCTTGCCTCACATGTGTGAGGCACTGGATTCAATCCTCAGCACCACATAAAAAACAAATAAATAAAGGTTTTGTGTTCATGTATAACTAAAAAATAGAAATCATTTAAAAAAAAAGAATATACCTCAACATTGTAACAGCTATATACAATAAACCCAAGGCTAACATGATTTTATACAGAGAAAAACTGAAAGCATTCCTCTAAAACCTAGAACAAGACAGGGATGCCCTCTTTCACCACTTCTATACAACATAGTCCTGAAAACTCTAGTCATAACAATTAGGCAAAAGAAAGAAGTTAAAATGATACAAATTGGAAAAGAAGAGCTCAAAATATCTCTATTTGCTGAAGACATGATCCTATATTTAGAAGACCCAAAAACTCCACCAGAAAACTTCTAGAATTCATAAAGAAATTCAGCAAACTATCAGGATACAAAATTATCACCTATAAATCAATTGCATTCCTATATACCAATGATAAATCAGCTGAAACAGAAATTACAAAAAATATACCATTCACAATTGCTTAAAAAATACTTGGATATCAGTCTTACAAAAGAGGTGAAAAACCTCTACAATAAAAAAAATATAGTACACTTGTTTTAGTCAGCTTTTTTGATGCTGTGACTAAAAGGACCCAACCAGAACAACTGTAGAGGATGCAAAGTTTATCTGAGGGCTCATGGTTCAGAGGTCCATAAAAGGCTGGCTTCATTCCTCAGGGATCAAGGTGAGGCAGAACATTGTGGTAGAGGGAAGCAGCTCACATAATGATCAGAAAGGGAGGGGACACTCCAGTTGCCAGGTACAAAATACACATCCCCAAAGCCATGTCCCCAATTCCAACCACTTTCAGCACACCACACCATTTCAGTTACCACTCAGTTAATCACTATCAGGGGATTAATTCACTGATTGAGTTAAGACTCTCACACACAATAATTTCTCCTCTGAATCTGCTTGCATTATCTCACATGTGAGCTTTTGTGGAATACCTCATATCCAAACCATAACAATACTAAAAAAAAAAAAAAAAAAACTGAAGAAGATCTCAGAAGATGGAAAGATCTTCCATCTTCTTGGATAAGCAGAATTATTTTTTTCAAAATGGCCATATTACCAAAAGCACTATACAGGTTTAATGCAATTCCTATCAAAATTCCAATGACATTCTTCACAGAAATAGAAAAAGCAGTCATGAAATTCATTTTGAAAAACAAGAGGCCTGGAACAGCCAAAGCAATTTTTAGAGAGAAAAGTGAAGCAGGAGGCATAACAATAGCAGTCTTTAAACTATACTAGAGAGCTATAGTAACAAAAACAGCATGGTATTGGCACCAAAACAGGCAGGAAGACAAATGGAATAAAAAAGAAGACACAGAGACAAATCCACAAATATATAGTTATCTCATATTAGACAAAGGCACCAAAAACATACATTGGAAAAATGATAGCCTCTTCAACAAATGGTGCTGGAAAAACTGGATATCCATTTGTAGTAGAATGAAATTTAACCCCTATCTCTCACCCTGAACAAAACTCAACACAAAGTGGATCAAAGACCTAGAAATTAGACCCAGAAACCCTGCACCTGCTAGAAGAAAATATAGGGCCCAACACTCCAACATGTTGGCTTAGGAATTGACTTCCTCAACAAGACTCCTGAAGTGCCAGAAGTAAAAGAAAAAACAATAAATGGATGCCATCAACCTAAGAACCTTCTTCACAGCAAAGGAAACAATCAAAAATGGGAAGGGAGAGCCTAAGAAAGGAAGAGAATTTTATCACATGCAACTCAGATTAGGCATTAATTTTCAGGATACACAAAGGACTCAAAAATATTAATGCCAAAAGAAAATCCTACATAGATAAATCAATAAGTTGGAAAAGGAACTAAACAGATATTTCTCAAAAGAAGAAATATAAGTGGCCAACAAATACAGGAAAAAATTCAACCTCTCTAGAAATTAGAGAAGTGCAAATTAAAACTATGCTGAGATTTACCTCAGTCCAGTCAGAATGGCAATTATCAAGAATACATGTAACAATAAATGCTGACGAGGATGTAGGGATAAAGGTATACTCATACGTTGCTGTGGGACTGCAAATAGTTGCAACCACTCTGGAAAGCAGTATGGAGATTCCTCAAAAATCTAGGAATGGAAGTACCATTTGATGCAGTTATTCTATTCTTCTGTTTATATCCAAAGAATTTAAAGTCAGCATACTACAGTGAGACAGACACATCAATGTTTATAGCAGCACAATTCCCAATAGCTAAACTGTGGAACCAAACTAGATGCCAATCAACAGATGAAAAGATGAAGAAAATATGGTTTATATGCATAATGAACTATTATTCAGCCATAAAAAAGAATGACTTTGCTAGTAAATGGATATATCTGGAGACTATCATGCTAAATGAAATAAGCCAATCCCCAAAAACCAGAGGTTGAATGTTCTCTCTGCTATGTGGATTCTAACACACAATGAGGGCTGGGGAGGGGACAGAAGTTCAGAGGATTAGACAAAGGGGAATAAAGAGAAGATAGGGGAATAAGGATAGGAAATACAGTGGAATAAATCTAACATAAGTTTCCTATGTACATATATGAATACACCACAGTGATATTGTGTATATCCAGATGACTAGGATACTAATTAGGATACGAATTAGAATATCATATACTCCATGTTTGTATAAACATGTCGAAGTAGAGTCTACTGTCAAGTATTACTAAAAAGAACAAATAAAATCTTAAAAAATGATGATGAGAATACCAAGGTGTCAGCGCACAAGATCAAATAAAAATAATAATTGTATTTCCATATACTAGCCACAAATGATCCAAAATTGAAATTAAGAAAAAATTCCAACCATGACAGCATCAAAATGGAGAAAATACTCAAATTAAAGAGCTCAAACTTCCTGATTTTAATCATACTACAAAGTTAAAATTATCAAGATTGCACAATGCTAGTATAAGATTAAGACTATAGACCACAGGAATACAACCTAAAGTCCAGAAATCAATTCACATATTTATGGCCAATTCATTTTTTACAAAGATATTAAGACTATTTGGGGAAAGGATAACCATTTCCAGAAATTGTGCAGGTATAATTGAACATTCACATGAAAAAAATGAATTTAGACCCTAACCTTACACCATACTTAAAAATGATTTCACAATAAATCCTTGACTAAATTTTAACAGCCCAAACTACTATACTTCTATGAGAAAACATAGGAGAAAATTTTTGTGACCTTTAATTTGGCAGCATTCTCAGCACACCAAAAGCATGATGTGTAAAAGATACATTTGATAAGCTGGACTTCATAAAAACTCAAAATTTTGTGCTGAAAAAGAGACCATTGAGAAAATTAAAAGAGAAATTCCAGGTTGTGAGAAAATATTTGCAGGTTATATATTAAATAAAGGATTTGTATTCAGATATCTACTTTCACAATTTAATAATAAGAGAAAAAACCCTAATTAAAAGAATGGACAAAAATTGTATAGACATTTCATCAAAACACATGAATAGCTAACAGGGATATGAATAGTGCTTATTTTCATTAGTCATTAGGGAGATAAAAATTATATTCACAATGAGAAATCAGTGCCCACCTACTAGTATAAATATTGAAAAAGAAGAAAATCCTAAGCATTTTCAAGTATATAGGGACTCCCATGCATTGCTCGTTCCCACTTTTAGAAAAACGTTTAATTGTGTCTTAACTAGTTGTATATAAATATCATACATTCAAACAGTTGTACTCCTAAGACTCTACCAATGAGAAATAAAAACATGCCCACACAAAGACATGTAAGCAAATGTTCATACCAGCATTATTTATAATAGTAAAAATCAGAAATTACCCAATGTCAATGGATTGGTGAATAGAAAAACAAAATGATATATACTCATAAAAGGGAATAATATTCAGCATGAAAAATTAACAAACTATTGATATATACACAACATGAATAAACCTCAATCACATCTGATTGTATTAAAGAAAGTAGATGCAAAGAAACTGTATCTGATTCCATTTATATAAAAGATTTTAAAGGGCAAATTTATAAAGACAGCAGATCAGTGGTTACCTAAGGCTGTAAGAGGGAGTCAGTATTAACTGTAAATGAAAATGAGATAAATTTGGGGAATGATGGAAATGTTCTACTAGATTATGGACATAGTTGCATGGTACTGTTAATTTACTAAAATTATTTACTAAAATTCATTTACTAAAATTTACTTTAGTAAATAAGCTTATTTACTAAAATTATTGTATTACATACATATATGGTTGAATTTTATAGTACATATATAACTCAATAAAGCTATTAAAATAGTTTTTGGCCGTTGTATATTAAGTAACTATGGATTTTTACTGTTACTTTAAGTCCACTAGTTTGCACAGCTTTAAACAAAGACTAAAAACCCTTGAGGATATTATAAAGGTAGTTTGAAGTTTTAGTTAACTCATATTTGCATAGAATTTACATTCCTGAATGACAAGTCCTATTAGGGAATGATAATCATAGCCTGTATTATATCTTCAATCACTTTGGGATACAAAATCTTTTATCCATGTAATTTTCTTTCTGTAAGCGTTTATCTGGCGAGGTCTCACAACTTTTCTGAGAATTGAAACTAATGAATGGAGTTATTCCTTATTCTTATTCCTTATTCCTTTAAGAGATAAAATCTTCTCCGAGAAACTACATATTGCCTTACAAATGTTCTTATTCATTCCAATAGTGGCTTTTACAGTGAAAATTAAAAGTATGTCTAAAAACAGACATACAGTTATTTTGTTATTTCAAAATTTTGACTGCTTCTTACATTTCAAGAATTGGATAATCCTGATTTCAACATAGAAACTGCAAGGAATTGCCTGATAATTTTAGCTTGGTAATATGTTAATAAGACATTTTAATGATGCAGTTGTAATATCCATAAAGTATGTAAATTTTACTATGAACTGAAAAATACACTTGAAATAGGCAGACAAAAAGTATTCTACTTCAAGGAATGCTGTAATTAGAAGTGCATTTAGTTTCATTAAAGTGGTCACTTGAAAAAAAGGAAAAAATACATGTCACCTATGTTTCTTCTCCCTAAAATGTTTACATTTTTTTCCAGATTTAGAAAGATCTACAAAATATCAATGATCTCACAAGGAAAAATGAATATATTGGATATAGAAAGTCAACTGAATAGAATTCACTATCATTTTCTTGGCTATGTGGATAGTTTCCTACAAACACATTTCATGTTTTTTATAAATTTTGTATGAGGTTAAAATTAGATTTTAGTTGTGAACTTTAATTTGTCATTAATGATAGACTGTCACTGCCTATCACTGTTAGATTCTAGAATTTTATTCTTAAAAGTGTTGTATAATTCCATGTAGTACCTCTTTGTAAAAGAGAAAGTTGGTTGTGTTAATATGGTATTCAAGAACAAATACCAGCCATTTAATTGTACTTATGGGATAATGAAATATTAGTCCAATTTAAATGGATAAACACCCAAAAAGTCTCTTTCTGACTCACAGAATTTTATTAGAGTTGAAAAGACAGAGGGTGAGTGCAAAAGATTTATTTATTTATTCAACGATCATTTATGTAGTGACAATTATCCATTAGATTATAAGGCCAGGTGAGAAAGAATTTTGATGGTAGGTCACTATTTTTTTATATGGTGGGAGTAAATATCTTTCTAAAGTGATAACATTTGAGCATCCAAATTAAGAAGAATAAGCTATGTAGTTATCCAAACCCAAGGAAGAGTGTTTGCAAAGTCTCTGAGGTGGGAATGCACTGGAGACCACTGTAATAAAAACAAAAGAAGCTAGGAGAAGAGCAGATGAGTAGATAAATGCAAATCACATATATTCCTTAATATATGGGTAAGTTTTGTTGATATTCATTGCTTTCTCCCCAAGCCCCTCTACTTTTGCAACTCACTGCATTAAATCATTGCATTTTTATCTCTAACTATTGAATGCTTGAGTAACTAACTCATCATTTAAAAGGCTTAAGTAAAAATTAGTAGCACAGGATGATCCAGGCAAAGAGTTTGCCTTCCTAACTAGTTTGCATTTCATTTTTAAATGTTTATTTCCAAAAGTAGACCATAAAGTGTTTTAAAGCTACAACTGTATTTCTAGTTTAAATTGGAAAAAGAATATTTCATCACAGCTGGGCATGGTGGTGCATGCCTGTAATCCCAGTGGCTTGGGAGGCTGAGGCATGAGGATTGTGAGTTCAAACCCAGCCACGGCAATTTAGCAAGGCCCTAAGCAACTCAGTGAGACCCTATCTCTAAATGAAATATAAAAAATGGCTGGGGATGTGACTCAGTGGTAAGTTCACCTGGGTTCAATCCCCAGTAACAACAACAACAACAAAAGAATACCTCATCACATAATCTCTCCCAATATTCAAGGAAATAAAGCAAACATGTAAACAAAAACTTAAGGAAACAAAAAGTCACAAGTAGTACCACATACAAGGTAAGGAGTACAAAACATAAAATACACCAAGGAAATTACTTAGTTTATTGCAATAGTGAGAATATTGATCAGAGAGGAGCTTCTCAACATAGAGAAAACATGAGGTTTCACAGAACAGGTTACTGAGGAAGGGTGTGTCTCATCCTGGAATATGAGAGTGCAGGTTTGTCTTTTGTGGGCAAACACTTTTGGGAAGACAAAGAGGTTGGATGGTTCCTTAATCATTGTTTTCCAAGAGCACAGTGATCAGGAAACTCTCAACATTGTCAGAGGTGCAATCCAAGAGTGACAGCCAAAGAAGGAAAAACAGAATTCTGGGTAAGTGCTGAGGGGCCCTTTACTTCACCACTCAAGCTCCTAGAAACTATATACTGTTTGGTAAGTTGAAATATAGTCTGGGAATTTTCAGAAAAATCCCAAATTTAGAAATAAGGAAAGAAAGTGAGTATATTTTATTTGTTCTTTTTAGATATGCATGACAGTAGAGTGTATTTTGACATATTATATAAATACATGGCATATAACTTTTTCTAATTAGGATCCTATTCCTGTTGTACATGATGTGGAGTTACACTGGTAGTGTATTCATATATAAACACAGGAAAGTTTGAAAGTGAGTATTCTTCTTTTCCCTCTTCTGATTGTATATCTAGGAAAAAGGCTCTCTGGGTAAAAAGTAAAACATAAAGCTGACACTTTTTAATGGAATTGATGATTCTAAACCTCACCAAATAGATGCAAATTAGAATTCTGAGTAGGAACATTCCAGCCTACCAGCCACCCTAAGGTCATGACCCTAGTACAATCCAGAGCCTTTTCAAATTCCTGTCTGGAAAAGTTCAGGATTGTCAAAAGAACTTGTTTGTTCTAGGCAAGATGGGTCCCTGACTTCCCTGTCTTAGCACATTTACTAAAAAAGGGCTTATAATTGTGAATCCTTCCTCTGTCCTTTTGGAGATGTGCCTTCTGTGACTCAGGGATATTTTTCTCAAAGACCTGAAAGCCTTTATTTTGAAATGAAAGAAGGACTCTCTCTCTTCCACTCTCTATGAAAGAACAGAATCCTAACCACTGTAACTTACAGCAAGATGATACAGCTGACCTAATCTCATTTTTAAAGCTTTTTGTCATTAATAAGTTTTTATTTTTTCTTCTATTTTTTATTTGTTCTTTTTAGTCATACATGACAGTAGAATGTATTTTGACATATCATACATACATGGAGTATAACTTCCCATTCTTGTGGTTGTACATGATTTGGAGTTACATTGATTGTGTATTCATTAATGGTTATTTTTAATAGTGCATTACAGTTATACATGATATTTTGATATAATTATACAAGCATGGAATATAATTTTCTTCATTATAATCCCCAGTATTTCCTCTTTCCCTTCCCTCCTTCTACCCCATTTCCTTTCCTCTACTCCAATGGTCTTCTTAATATTTATTTGTAGTGTATTTAAAATGAATACTTTATATATATATATAAAGGTGAAATTCACTGTGGTGTATTTATATATGTACATATCATAATTTGTTTAATTTCATTCCACCCATTGTTCCTCTCTTTTACTGTCCTTCCCTCCTCCCCCTCAATCCTCTTCCTCTGCTCTACTGATCTTTCTATTTTCATGGGATCCTCCACATTTTTTCCTTATTTTTGTCCAGTTTCTGCACATAAGTGAAAACATTTGACCCTTGACTTTCTGAGTTTGGCTTATTTCCCTTAGTGTTATGTTATTCACTTATATCCATATATATCAAATGCCATAATTCCATTCTTTATGGCTGAGTAAAACTCCATTGTGTGTGTGTTGTGTGTGTGTGTGTGTATAAATATTGCACATTTTCTCTATCCATTCATCTGTTGATCAGCACCTGGGCTGGTTCCATATCTTCGTTATTGTGAGTTGCACTGCTATAAACATTAATATGCCTGTAGCACTATAGTATGCTGATTTTAGTTCTTTTGGAACTAAAGAACTAAAGAACCAAGGAGTGGGATAACTGGGTCATGTAGTGGTTCCATTCCTAGTTTTATGAGGAATTTCTATACTGCTTTCCAAAGTAGTTTTAGTAATATGCATTCCCATCAGCAATGTATGAATGTACTTTTATCCTCACATTGTCACCAGCATTCATTATTATGTATATTCCTTTTAATTGTCATTCTGATTGGAGTGAGATGTAATCTCAATGAAGTTTCGATTTGCATTTCCCTAATTGCTAAAGATGTTGAACATTATTTTTATATATTAGTCAGCCATTTATATTTCTTCTTTTAAGAAATGTCTGTTGAGTTCTTTTGCCCATTTATTAATTGGGAGTCTTTTTGTGTTAATTTTTGGAATTCTTTATATATTCTGGAGTTCTTTATATAGTTCTTTATATATTATCCTATGAAGAAGAAGCATATGGTAAAGATTTTCTTCCATTCTATAAGCTCTCTCATTACATTCTTGCTTACTTTGTTGTGAATAATTTTTTTAAAAAATTTAATGCCGTCCCACTTATTAATTCTTGGTTTTAGATCTTGTGCTTTAGGAGTCTTGTTAAGGATGTCAGTACATGTGCCAATATGTTGTAGTGTTGAGCCTATGTTTTCTTCTAGCAATTTCAGTGTTTCTCATCTAATTACTAGGTCTTTGATGCACTTTGAGTTGACTTTTATGCAGTGCAGGGTAAAAGATAGGTATTTATTTTTATTCTTCTCTCTCTATATATATATATGTCTAGTTTTCCCTCCACCATTTGTTAAAAAGGCTATCTTTTCTCCAATGTATGTTTTTGGAAACTTTGTTGACTATCACATCATTCTATCTATATGGATTTGCCTCCATGTCTTCTATTCTGTTCCATTGGGCTTCATGTCTGTTTTGGTGGCAATGCCATACTGTTTTGGTTACCATAGCTCTGTAGTATAATTTGAGGTCCAGTATTGTTATACCTCCAGTATTATTCTCCTTTCTCATGATTATTTTTACTCTTCTTGATCTTTTATCTTTTCATATAAATTTTGGGACTCATTTTTTCTAGATCTGTGAAGAATGTCATGAGTATTTAGATGGGGATTGCACTGAATCTGTATAATGCTTTTGGTATTATGAGAATTTTAATAATATTTATTCTGCCTATCTGAGAACTTGAGAGTGTTAGGTCGGTTTAAGGAGGCTAAGGGAAACAAAACACCAGGCAGCCTGCATACGTGAGAGCAATCAATCCGAAAGCAGCAGACAAGCAGTGGCTGACCACCATCAATCAGCCAAACCCCTGACCAACCCCAGGAGGACACGGGACTCCCAAAAACCTCACTTTCCTGTCCTAATCCCCGCTTCCTGCCCAAAGCTTCCCTTTCTTGTCCCAAGCCCTCCCCTTCCTATCCCAAACCCATAAAACTTTGAAATCAGCTGAGTCTGTGTGCGGTTCTCCCAGACCTGCTCTGTTGGACGGGGGAGTCTTGCCCGGGAGCGTATACCAATAAAGCCTTGCTCAGCGGTTTTAACTGGCCTCCTTTCGGTCATCATTATCTGACCTTACAGGAAGGTCTTTCCATCTTCTAGGGTCTTCTTCAATTTATTTCTTCAAAAAATTAGAGATAAAAAGAGATATCACCACAGACACTTCTGATGATTCCAAAGAATCATCAAAAGTTATTTTGAAAATTTATACTTCAAAAAACTGGAAAATATAGAAGATATTGACAAATTTCTAGGCACACATGACCTAAACAAGTTGAACAATGAGGATATAGAAAAACTGAACAGACCAATATTAAGCCATGAGATAGAAGCAGCAGTTAGAAACCTTCCAACAAAGAAAAGCCCAGGACCAGATGAATTCTCAACTGAGTTCTATCAAACTTTTAAAGAACTAATGCAATCATTCTCAAATTATTCCATGAAATAGAAAGGGAGAAAACACTGCCAAATTCATTCCATGAAGCCAGTATCACTCTGATACCAAACTCTAGACAAAGACACATCAAGCAAAGAAAGCTTTAGGCCAATATCTGTGATTAAAATAGATGCAAAAATCCTTAATAAAATATTTGCAAATTGGACTCAAGAACACATTAAGAAGATAGTGAGGGGCTGGAGTTGTGGCTCAGTGGTAGAGCACTTGCCTGGCATGTGTGAGGTCCAGGGTTCGATCCTCAGCACTTCATATAAACAAACAAACAAACAAACAAGAGATCCATTGACAACTAAAAAATATTGAAAGAAAAAAGAAGATAGTGAACCATGATCAAGTGGATTTCATCCCAAGGAGGCAAGGTTATTTCTACATACATAGATCAATAAATGTAATTCACCATATAAATATAGAAGGGCAAAAATCACATGCCCATCTCCATTGATGCAGAAAAAGAATTTGACAAATTCCAGCACTTATTCAAGTTAAAAATACTGAAGAAACTAGGGATGGAAGAAACTTACCTCAACAACTTAAAAGCTATATATGACAAACCCAAGGCAAATATCTTACTGAGTGGAGAAAAACTGAAAGCATTTCTTCCAATAACATTGAAATTGGCCAACCCTTTATAATTTTCCACTTCTCTGACTATAATTTAGCATCTCCAATTTATCTTCTCTCCTGATACTTCCTTGTTCTCCCTTTAAAACATTTTTTCACCTTCATGCAAACTGAAATGGAGTTCAGCTTTTATCCCTACTGTTAATAGTTACTGAATAAAATCTATTTTTATGACTTTAATGATCTGCTTCCTTTATCTTTGGTATGCTTATCCTTCTATGGCAATGATATACATTACTCTTCACATAGAAGGTACAAACACTAACTAGTCATTTAGCAAACTCTCTGAAGAATGAGCTTAACCTAAGGAATTTTAACAAGACATCATTGCCTAAACTGTACTTCCTTTCCACTTCTGCGAACACCAATTGTAAAAGCAGAAGGAAGTAAAGAATGGGGGTGTAGTGGGAAGCAAGTATGTAACCTTTCTTAAACTTAAGCTCTAAGTGAATCAAACATGTATTTTGTATTCTGGGAAAGGAATTAAAAAGTTATCTACATAATATCATGTGAAAAAGATATAAAAAGAGATGCCATGAAGATGAAAAGAAACAGCATGATAACTATGAAAAGGAAGGAAAGAAAATGAAGAAAGGCAGGAAGAGCTGAGGGTTTTGCAAAAGAGAAATTACTAATCTTAGAATAAAATATAGTTCAAAGAGAAGCTAATTTCCCACCCATGCTTTGCATTATAAAACAGTACATGAATTCAATACAACTAGAGCTTAAAATGAGATGATTAATGTAATCAGATAAAAATGGAGATTTTAGACTATAAGAAATAATGCATTGAGGATCAAATAGCATTCAGAACAAATAAATTTACAATAAATCTTCTAAAGGGAACAGAATCAAAAAGACTAAAAACTGAATTACTAACATGGAGAGATGACTGTTACAACCATAGTGAATGCAGATAAAAATATAAAATAAAAAAAATAAAACAATTAGAGAAAAACTAATATACAGTGTTGACAGTTATGATTCAACATGAAGCCATATGTGTACCTGAAGTAGAGAATCTAACAAAGTCTTAAACATATAAAAATTCCCTGAAATGAAAGAGCAATCTAAAGTTAGAAAAAGCACAATATTCCAGGAAACACTAAGACATATCCTGGTTAAATGATTTAAATTGAAGGATAAAAAATTTTTTAGTCATCCAGACATAAAAGTTAAATCACTTTAATGAGGAAAAATCCAGACCAGTGGCCACTGAAGGAAACTCTAACCGGAAAATGTATTACCAGATAAGGAATCATTGCGATATGAAGACTGTAACCATTTCCACTATATAATAACTAAGTAGAATACTAATAAGCCCTTTTTGTTATGTTTTGTATTTGGGGATAAATGATTTATATCCCACTAGATTATTGACATCCAAGAAATTTAAAAAATTAAAATGAAGATCCCTATAAAGTAATGGATAAAATAAATTGAATGGTGAAATCATTTTCTAATAAAAATTAATACTAAATAATAGTGGGAGCTAAGGTTGCTGAATAATATATAAACTGCAAATGTGGACAGTATAAAGTTAGTATAGAGATTAAGTGTTAAGCATGAAAAAATGAGTACTAAGGTCTACAACTTTCATAGTCAAAAGAATTGATCAATATTGTCTTAACTGATATAGGGATCAAAATTGTAATAATCCCAGCATTTTAATAATTTTGCACGATCTATTTCTTATGTTTAGAGAACTATTTTTGATATACTATCTTCTGCAGAAAATATCCATTTATTTGATGGGAAGTGGATTTTTGTTTTGTTTTCAGTTGACTTTTCTTTAATTTCAAATAAAATAAAATTTAATTTAAAAATAAAAATAGAAAAGACATTTCATCATGTTGCTATAATTAGAATAATACTCAACTGTTGTTCTTGATCATTTTCACTGATATAATTTTCCCCTGATCATATTTTTTTTTCCAGTTTTCATTTTGGTTTTAAATAAAGATGACTAGTAGAACTGAACATGGAATTCAGGTACAGATTTTAAGGGTCAGTAATAAATATTGTTAAATCAAGTATATGTTAATGTATAAGGATGAATGTGCCTGAGGAATTTAAAAGATGCTTCAAAACAAACTGAAATATATAAAATGACTCTACTACTAAAATACAGCTATTTGATATGGAATATATTTTATTCATGGTACATATCTCTTGTAAGGTTTAATATATAAACATAAATACATTTTTTTTTCATATTTACTTGCTCTTGAAAAGTCAACTCCATTGTATTTTAAATTGAAAGCTTGTCCTCTTTTATTACCAAAAGTAATAGAGGTCATCTCAGAACTCAGTAATAATGCAGGTACAGTTGAATAAAGTATAAGTTAACTGAATGACTCCTAACAAGTTTATTTGACAGCCACCCTCCAGCTTATTTGATTAAGAAATACATAAGAACTTTGAAGGTAAATGTAAAAAAATAATTCTTACAGACTGCTGTAGTTTGAATATATCCTCCATATTTCATGTGCTGGAAACTTAATTCCCAATGCAACAGTGTTGATAAATGAAATGTTTAAAAGGTGATCAGGTCAAGAGTGTTCTGCCCTCATGAATGGATTAATGCTATTGTAGGAGAGAATATGTTTTTGCAGAAATAGGTTTATTATAAAAGGATGCATTTGGCTGCTTTTCCTTTCTCTCTCACTGACGTGACACCTTCTACCATGTTATATTTTATTACACACAGAGAAGAAACTCAGCCTTGGACTTCTCAGTTTCCAGAAGTTTGAACCAAATAAATATCTATTCATTATAAATTACCTAGTCTGTCACATTCTTTTATAGTCTCTCCTCTGTCTCTATCTCTCTGTCTCTGAATGCTTTTGTTTGATGAGAGCACAAAAATGATGTGATTCTGGTTTTCTAGCAACAGGGAAAAGAATTTATAATGGTTTCAGTGTTATACTGTTTACTTAAATCCAGAAAAAAATGTATTTACTACATGCTCTGGGCAGATGCACGTATTAACTAGGAGATAAGTATGACCATCCTGACCTAAAATAGCATAGTGTGATTTTTGTGCAAAGCTAAAACAAGGGTGTTTTAAGACTTTTCCTAAAATTGTTTAATATTACTTTGCCTTTATGTAGACCTTTGCTATTTAAATAACATTTAAAAATATCATTCCATTTATTATCATAACCACCCAATTCCATTGTATAGGTAATCACAGGCTTTTTCTTATTTTAATAATTCATAGTGTGAAATATGGAAATAAAAATTTAAAAATAATCAGTGCATTTTTCTACTACATAAAGTAGCTTTTCTATATCTCGGTCTAATTTCTAAATTAATTCCTGTGCCTGCTTTCTCCTAATTACTACCACCATCTCAAGGCCAATATTATTCCCACTTTAGAAAAGAAATAAATAATTCAGTATCTTACCTTAGATAACATAGCTAAGACTATAAAGGAACCGTGAATATAAGACAAACCCCCATTTCTCCAGCAAGATGTTATAAATGTTTTGCAAAAATATGAATACATTAGCTTATATATGAAATTATCAAGTTTCTATTTGATATATTAAAATTTTAATTATATATACAAATAGGTATTATGCAAATATTATTTACTTGAATATGTGGTTTTATTTTCTTATTCATATTGCATGCAGCAAGTTTATTTCAACTCTTCGCATCTTTGATATAGTATGAGTGGAAGAATTTGTGGCCTGCAATGAAACACGTCTTCTACAGTTGTGCAGTTTCCTTCCCCTGAGTCCTGGCCTTGCAATTTGCTTTTACCAATGGAACTTTAGAAAGTGTGACACAAGCAAAGGATTGAGAATCACTTACATATTTAAGTTTATTTTATTGCTTTTTTCACTCTTGGAAACCACACCATGTTGAAATAAAGCTTAGGAAAAACCACTAAATGATAAAGAAAAGAGGCTATCTTGGACATAAAAATTCTTACCAAACTTCCAGATGCTTGGTGACTCTAGGTAGTGCTATGTAGAACAGAGATAAACTATCTCCAATAAGCCTGGTACAGATTGCAGAATCTTGAACAAATAAAAATTTATAGAGTAGAATGGTGGTAATTAGGAGTGAGAGTGGTAGTTGGAAGATGCTGATTAAAGGATAAAATTTTTCAGTTAGGAAAAATAAATTCAAGAGATGTATTGTACAACATGCTTAACTATGGTTAATAACAATTTGTTGCATTATTGAAAATTGCTGGGACAGTAGATTTTAAGTGTTCTTACCACAAAACAATGATAATTATATGAGGTAATGCATTCTAATTTGCTTGATTTCATTCCATAATGTAAACACATTTGAAAACATCATGTTGTATATGATAAATATATACTATTTTTATTCATCAATTTTAAAAAGTTGTGTTTCAAGCTGCTAAATTTTGAAGTGGTTTGTTTTGTTTCTTGATAACTTTCACCACTTTTTGAGTCATTTAGTAGTTTTACATTTCATATTTGTTTATTTCTAAACTTTTGAATCTGAGTTTTATATTTTCACAAGATTTTTTTTCTGTGTTGAGTAACCATTGCCACAAAACTAGCAAAATTCAATTTATTTATATTATAATTGTATACTTCTTATTAGCAAAACATAATCATTTATAGTATGGCTTTAAAAACTCAGTAATACATTTATTTACAAAGGTATCTGACAACTGCCTTTGTGAGGCTATACCATAATAATTCCCATATTTTTTTAATTTTTAGAAACATCTCAAAGGTGGTGTGACCAAAGTACTTGCTGGCTAAATTCTCTTTCTGAAACATGACTTTGTTGTTTAAAAGGACATTATTGAGAAAAAGATTAATAATATGAATGGGTTTTTAAAGTCTAGATTGGCTACTCAAAGTGTAGTCATATAGACTAGTAGGGTCCTGCATCAGCTGGGAACAGATATTTGGACTCCATCTCAGAATTACTGAGTCAGAATCTGCATTGTATATTACAGTTTGAGAAGCAAGGCATCTACAAAATGGAAAGTCAAAGTATTGACCTAAAGGTCAAAATTGACCTACCCACCATCTGTGTGTTTTTGTTTTTCAAGTTTATTCAAGTCTTTATTTGTCCCTGAAGTCTCCTTTTGGTTTGTAATTATAATTAAATAAACTACTATTTTTATGTTTATAATCATTTTTAACTGATTCTTTTTAGTTATACATGACAATATGATTCTTTTTGACATAATTATAAAAGCGTGAAATTAACTTGTTCGAATTCAGTCCCCCATATTTCCTCTTCCCCTCTTCTCCTCCCTCCTACTATTCCCTTCCCTCTACTCTACTGCTCTTTCTGCCATTTACTTACATATATTTTAAACTTAGTGCCTTGTAGATGTACGTGATGGTGAGATTCACTGTGGTATATTCATATCAGTACATAGGAATATTAGGTCAGATTCATTCACCTGAATTTCCCTATCCCTTCTTCCCTTCCTTTCATTCCACTTTGTCTTCTCCACTGATCTTTCTTATATTATTTTTTAATCCCCTCTCTTATTTTGGATTAGCTTCTGCACTTCAGAGAAAACATTTGACCTTTGACTTTTTGGAACTGGCTTATTTCACTTTGCATGATAATCTCCAATTCCATCCATTTACTGGCAAATGTCATAAAGACATTCTTTATGGTTGAGTAATATTCCATTGTACTACTTGGCTTTGTAAATAAAGTTTTATTGGTGAACAGTCTAGTCCATTAATTTATATGACTACTTTCCCACAATAATGGCAGATATGAATATCTGTAACAGGAAACATTATGGTCTACAAAGCCCATAATGGTATTTACCATTGGCTGATATCTGATCTAGAATATGACCATCCCATATTTTTGAGAGTTAATATTGAGAAAAATCATCAAATTTGTAAATAAAGTGTTAACTGTGATATTGTACTTTCACCTATACGGTCTGAGCCTTTGTTTTCCTCATTTGTAGATTGACAAAAGCAATGTCCATCAGATTTAAGGGTCTACATATCTTTATAAAATCAGATATACAATTATATTGGATTCCAAATCCAGTACTTTTTGACTACTCTGGTATTCATAATATGAAGATGAAAAAGCATATATAAAAAGTCTAGTTTGAAAACATAAGGCTCCTCTTACTACCACTTACTAATATATAACCATTTATGGAAAGCAAAGTCTACTATAAGAAGTAAAGTGAATTAATCTAGTAATATATACATACTTGATTTTGAACACTCTTAAAAATAAACATGCCTAGCCGGGCGCGGTGGCGCAAGCCTGTAATCCCAGCACTTAGGGAGGCTGAGACAGGAGAATCGTGAGTTCAAAGCCAGCCTCAGCAATGGCGAGGCAATAAGCAACCCAGTGAGACCCTGTCTCTACATAAAACACAAAATAGGGCTGGGGATGTGGCTCAGTGGTCGAGTGCCCCTGAGTTCAATCCCTGGTGCCAAAAAAATAAAAAAAATAAAAAAAATAAACATGCCTAAATTTAATAGTTATGACTCTATTAATTTGCTGTTTTGAGAGGCTATTTGTCCTTAATTTCAAACTCATAAATTGTTACTATGATCAAATCATTCTGGGAAAACTAAAATCAATGACTGTATAATGTTAAAGCTGGTAATTCAATGAAAATATGTGGGACTCTCAGGATGTAGCACAGTGTAGACTGAAATCAAGAAGCAAAGGCTGGGGTCATGACTCAGTGGTAGAGCGCTTGCCTAGCATGAGTGAGGCACTGGGTTCGATTCTCAGCACCACATATAAATAAATAAAAAAATAAAGATCCATCAACAACTAGTAAAAATCTTAATTTTTTTTTTTGAAAAAGAAGCAAAGCTTGATAAAAATAATTTACTGCTTGGAGACAGAAGTTTAGAATGTAGTATCATCATTCCAAACATTGTGCTGTTGGACTATGAGAAATATGGTGAAAAGCAAGATAAAGATAACTTTTGTGATACAATATAGTTCTCAGCCACCTCTTTTAGGAATGTGGCAAATGAATTTGTATTTAATAATTAGCCAAAAGGGCAAAAAAGTAAATGAAGCTACTCTATGCATATTCTATGTATTTAGAACCATAAATGAATATATGACCTATGGATATTTTAAAGGTTAGATAAAGAAAGTTTATTAATGGCTCTTGTTGGCATTTATATAAAAAGCAATTAAATAATGCTTATAATTAAGAATACGGATGGCAACTACTACGACAGCTCTGTAATCAAGTAAATTATATTCAAAATCTAACTAGTCAGCAAAACCTCAAGATTAAATCCAACTGCAGATTTCTAACTGCTTTTTAGAGTTAAATAGATTTGGAAGTCCAGACAACAATCACTAATTAAGCTATCTAATATGAGAGGTTCTCAAACTTGAGGGTGCACCTAATTACTTTGAGGGCTTGTTAAAACACAGATTGATGGGACTCCACATGAGAGTTTCTGATTCAGTAGGTCTGAGATGGAGTCTGAGGATTTCCATTTCTAACCAGTTTGCAAGAAATGCTGATGCTACTGTCTGGAGACCAACGTTACAAGTCACTGGCTGAGATCACACTTTGCTGGGAAGAACTGAGGGACTCTGACTCCACATTTCTCATTCTGGATGTTTTAAATTTTTAGAGGAAGATCAGAAAGCCTACAATCACTTAAAAATCAAATAAGAAGTTGTAAACACCCTTTGGTCCAGGCATGCTATAAAACAAGTTTTACAATAGCATATGGATCATGGGCTTAGCATTTCAAGTACTTAATGTGATCTGACTATATAATCTTTTCATAATTAGAATTCACATTAGAAGAGAAAAATTAGGCCAATTATTATCTTGTCCAAATCAAGTTTTGAAAAGAGAAAATAGTTTGAAGATTGCTTTTTATCAGAGTTGTCATCTAATTGCTCAGGTTCAAATTATTAATGCATACTTTCATTTATAAATAACTCGACTTTAATTTTCAGTGTTTTTGAATACTTAGTATGAAAACATACTGCTTTTGTTTACTTACAAGGTGTTAATAGTAGGTAGGTGATATAATTATGCTTTAGAAACTGTACAATCATCTGTCATGCCACTAATGTCTGTCTGATAAACAACGTATTTATAACTTGGTTGCCAGATTTAAAAAAATTATCTGTTTCTAAGATGTTGTGAAAATTTAGAAAAAAATCTTCCCCTAAAACAAATATCCTTCTTGAAAGATCTGTCTGTAAACATTGTATACATTCATAAGGAAAGCTGAAGGAATTATTGACACAAAGGAAGTATGCAAATTTTGTTAATCTTTTAATTAAATTTTATGGTAGGTTTGTGTTGCTAACTAGGATTTTGAAACAAAAAGTTTCCACACCAAAATGTGTGTCATTGCTGAATAAGACCAAAATCTATAATAAAATCCAATAAGATAATGTCAGCCAAGAAATCAAAATAAAATAAAAAATTTAAAAAGCATTAAAGCTTTATATGCTCTTACTCAAAGGAATTTCTCATTTTTCAAGATTTGCTAGAGGAATGATGAAACATTGCAAAAATCTTATAGTGTTGCAGACACTAAAATAACAGAGGAATAAAGATAATATTGAAAGTGAACTGTGCACATGTTATTATGGAGAGTAGAGAGGACAGGTTAAAGACAGGAATGGGAGTATGTGGTATCCAAAGTAAGTGAAGAACATTTTTTAATGTCATAATATATTAAGATACAATGTTTACACAACACAAGACTGAAGTATTAAAAGAAAGAACCCATTTTTTCCCTTTATAACCTTGTCTAGCTGGCCAAGCCACATTGGTATTTTTAGCTATAAAAGGGGAAGAAGATGAGAGAAGTCAAGGAAGTATGACAGGATAAATCCAGGAAGAAGAGTAAATTTCCTCAGTTTTAAGTAATAAAAACATTGCATCAAATGCAAGTAAAGGAAGACAAAACAAATTTACTATCTCACACAACATGAAGCCAGTAGGTAGAGTAGATTTGAAGAATGATGCCAGGGCTCCAGATCAATGTCTCTGAGATTTTTTGGCTTGTTTCTTATAATCCTCTCAGCCTTTGTGTATACTCTTCACTCAGATTCTCCAAATATTAATGTGTTTTCATTCTCTCTGCATTCATATTTTTTCCTGAACTGTTTGGAAGCAAGTTGAAGACAAGCTCTTTCTGTTATATTGGGGCATTATAATTATACTTAGTAGTGGGATTCATTATGTAAATATTTCTTTTTATGCTTTTACTAGTTCTTTATAGTTATACAGAATAGTTGGGTTAAATTTGACATAATCATACATATATTAAATTTAATTTGCTCCATTTCAGTCCTCAGTGCCTCCTCTTTCCCTCTACTTCTCCTTCCCTTCCTCTGTTCTACTGATTTTCCTATTATTTATTTATTTTAAATTGGTGCCACACACACACACACATACAAAAGTGGAATTCTCTGTGGCATATTCATATATACACATAGCATAATTTTTTAAACTTTATTTTTATGTAGTGCTGAGGATTAAACCCAGTGCCTCACATGTGCTAGGCAAGCACTCTTTCACTGAGCCACAACTCCAGCCCCACATAGCATAATTTTGTCAAATCCATTCTGAATTCCTGTCTTTTCCCATCCCTACTCCCTCCCTCTGTCTCCTTCTTCTATCCCGCTGGTCTTCCCTCTCTCCCTATGGTATCCCACTTTGCCTTTTATTCCCTTACTTTGCTGTAGCTTCCACATATGAGAAAGCATTTGACCCGTGATTTTCCGAGTCTGGATTATTTCACTTAGCATGATGCTTTCCAGTTCCATTCACTTGCCAGCAAATGCCATAATTTTGTTCTTCTTTGTGGATGAGTAATACTCCATTGTGTGTATCTGCCACATTTTCTTATTCCATTCATCTATTGAAGGGCGCTTGAGCTGGTTCCATAACTTGGCTATTGTGAGTTGCACTGCTATAAACAATGATGTGGCTGCATCACTATAATTTTGGAGATAATATTTATTTACACCCCCAAATACTGAAGGATTTAGGAGTAAAAGACAGTTTTAATTATAGTATAATCATAGAAAGTAAATCACTATTGATATAACATTATTAGTTTATCTGAAGACCTTCTTCAAATTTCACCCAATTGTTCCAATAATGTCCTTTACAGAAAAGGAACCCTCTGGATTGGATTTTGCACAAACTCATAAAGTCTCTTTATTTCCTTTAGTCTGTAACTTTTTCCTCAGTATTCCCTTATCTATTATGACCTTGACTTTTTGATGAAAATTGGTCAGCTGTTTTACAGAAAGTTTCTTAATTTGGATTTGTCATGATGTTTTATTTGTGGTTAGATTCAGATTATGCATTTTACAGCAGGAATACCATAGGTGTGTGTTATGAAATGAATGTTTGTGCCCTTATTTCTCCCCTACAATGTTCATATTTTGTGAAACTAATCTCATTGTGATAATGTTGGGTGGTAAGAACTTTGGTAACATAATTAGGTCATGAGAGTGGAGCTCATGAATGGAATTTGTAGCCTTACACAAGAGATTTCTCTCTCTGTACCCTGCCATGTGAGGATACAATGAAAAAGCAGCAATCTGTAAAATAGGTAGTAGATTGCTGGTACCTTGATCTTGGATTTCTCAGCCTTCAGAGCCAGGAGAATAAGTTTCCATTGTTTAGGCTACCCAGTCTATTTCATTTTGTTATAACACTCTGAATGTGATATTATACTCTGAATGTGACATTATTCTTTTAAGTACATCATGTTAGTATATCAAATCACATGATATTAATTTTCTCTATAACTACTTTCATTTACTTTGGTCACTTAATTTACTGGTTTCCTACTGATTCTGTAACAAATTATCAAACATTTGGTGGCTTAAAGTAGTAAAAACCATTTTATATGACATTTCTGTAGGTCAGAAGTCAGAAACAGATTTTACTGAATTTTTTTTTGTTTGGTGGGGGGTACCAGGGATGGAATCCAACAATACTTAACATCTGAGCCACATCCCCAGCCCTTTTTATATTTTCTTTTGAGACAGGGTCTTGCCAAGATGCCAAAAGTCTCAATAAATTACTGAGGTTGGCTTTGAATTTGTGATCTTCCTGCCTCAGGCTCCCAAGCCACTGGGATTACAGGTGTGCACCACTGGGCCCTGCTAGATCTCACTGAATTTCACTGGGCTAGATTTAAAGTGTTGATTATGCAGTTTTCCTTTTGGGCATTCTAAGGAACAATTCTTCCTTCCTTTTTCTAGCTTCTAAAGGCTACCCACTTTCCTTGCCTGATGGCTCCTTCCTTCTTATTCAGAGCCAGCAAATTGTGCATCTTGACCATTTTTCTATAGTCACATCTCTCTCTCACCACAGCTGGAAAAATCTATGCCCTATTAAGGATTCCCGTGATTAGATTGGAACTACCTGTAAAATTGAGGAAGTCTCACATCAAGGTATTTAACCTTAATCACATCTCTGAAGTCACTTTTGCCATTTAAGGAACAGTTACAAATTCTGAGGATTAGGATGTGGACATCCTTGAGGAAACCATTATTTTGCCTTCCATTGTTAAGATAGTATTTGCCATGTTTTTCCTGTAAAGTAACTGTTTTCCATTTTGCAACTGATAGATTTATTGTGGGAGATAAAATGAGGGTCTCTTGTTGTTCATAAATACCTTGCTACTCATCAAACTTTCACAAAGTAGTTTTAGTAACCATTGCTGATTTTTGCCTTGCATATAACACATTACCTTTTCTCTACATTGTTCAATCTTGTAAAGATTTAAAGGCTTCTCTTCAGATCGTGTATCTTAGATGAAGTTGCCACAAAAGCAGATCTTCAGACAAGAATGTAGGTGGAAATAATTTGGGATGTCATCCTAGGACATGCAGAGAAGAAATAGAGAAGTGACAAAAGGAGAAAACCCAGGAAGGAATGTGTTAATGAACTGAATACTTATTTGAGAAAGTGGTGCTAAAATTCCCTGAGCACCCTCTATGACAAAGTACAGAATGTGTTCCAGAATTGATCCATCAATTAGTGAAGATATTGCATTATTTGTGCCCCATTTCTGTATATATCAAGGTATTAACTTTCCATCATTTCTAGTTGCCTGGTGCATGGATCAAGCATGCTCTTATGACTACAAAAAACAAACAACCCAATCAATAAATGGGCTAAGGAGGTGAACAGATACTTCTGAGAAGAAGATATATAATCGATCAACAGACATATGAAAAAATGTTCACATCTCTAGCAATTAGAGAAATGCAAATCAAAACTACTCTCAGATTCCTTCTCACACCAGTCAGAATGGCAATTATCAAGAATACAAACAACAATAAGTGTTGGTAAGGATGTGGGGGAAAAGGCACGCTCATACATTGCTGGTGAGACTGCAAATTGGTACAACCAGTCTGGATAGCAGTATGGAGATTCCTTAGAAAACTTGGAATGGAACCACCATTTGACCCAGCTATCCCACTCCTCGGTCTATACCCAAAGGACTTAAAAACAGCATACTACAGTGATGCAGCCACTTCAATGTTTATAGCAGCTCAATTCACAATATCTAAACTGTGGAACCAACCTAGATGCCCTTCAATAGATGAATGGATAAAGAAACTGTGCTATATATATACAATGGAATATTACTGAGCAATAGAAGAGAATAAAATTATGGCATTTACAAGTAAATGGATAGCGTTGGAGAATATTATGCTAAGCAAAGTAAGCTAATCCCCAAAAAAACAAAGGCCGAATGTTCTCTCTGATAAGTGGATACTGATCCATAATGAGGGAGAGGACACAGGAAGAATGGAGGAAGTTTAGTTAAATGGGAGGGTGGGGAGGGGGCATGGGGACAGTAAAGATGGTGGAATGAGATGGACATCATAACCCTAGCTTCATGTATGACTGCATATATGATGTGATTCTACATCACGTACAACCAGAGAAATGAAAAGTCGTGCTCCATCTGTGTACAATGAATCAAAATACATTCGCTATTGTGTATACCTAAGTAGAATAAATAAATAAATAAATAAATAAATAAATAAATAAACAAATCTCTCAATCAGAGAGATTCAGGTGCTTGAGATGAGAAGCCCTACCCACGTACAGAAACCATCCAACAAAGTAGCAGGTTCTTTGTGGGTTCATTGAAGGGATGTGATCAGAGCACTGAGTGTGGTTTGTACTTCAATTCATTTGAAACAACTAAAATAAATCTTTAACATATAATGCATACCATGTGTACAAATCATAAATATTGATATAAGGTTATTTTATTAGCAGATGTGAAGTTCTATTTCCATTGTATGCCCATTTCATTGCTTTTCATTTTTCTCTTGTCTTTCTTCTTGCTATCCTCCTTAAACTTGTTTTCATTACTTCTTTATATACACTAAAAGTTAATTTATTTAGGTGATATTTTAATATTTGTTGGATTATTTTTTAACATTTAAAAATTCTTAATTATTTAATGTATTTAGAAAATAATTTCCTAAGGAAATGAGAGATTGTCCAATTTAATGAGTGAATGAGTGTAATCACAACTGTAAATATGACATCATAGAACATTTTTATGAGCAAGGAAATATTCTAATGCATAGTTAGCTACATATTATTATTTTTTCTTTTTTTTTCTTTTTATACTGAGGATTGAAACCAGAGGTGCTCTACCACTGAGATACACCCCATACCTTTTTAAAAATTTACTTTTAGACAAGGTCTAAGTTGCTGAGGCCAGCCTTAAATTTGTAAATCTTTTGCCTCAGCATCCCCAGTTTCTGGGATTAGAGGTGCACACCACTATGCCTGGCCATATTATATATTTTTCAAAATAAATACTTAAATTCTTGTTTGATTACCCAATGGAATTATAAGCTACCATATTGTCATATGTTTTGCATGGTTGATTATTGCATGGTTGATTAGAAGTGTCATAATGAAAATGTAGACTCCTGAATTTCTCATTAAAGCGTGTGTGTGTGTGTGTGTGTGTGTGTGTGTGTGTGTGTATGACAAAAATGCACTAAAAGAAACTTTGATGGACATATTTTTATAAAGAAGAGGAACATTTTGTAATAATATTTTCTACTCTATAATCAGTGTACCTTTTCTGGATTGACATTAAAACTAAAAAGTTAATTCATCTTTTTCAAAAGAAATATTTCAGTTGTCTTTAGTCTATTTATTTGGAAGACCTGGGAAGTTGAAAGCATTTTCACTTCCATAATTTGGGCATAAAAATAATTTCCAGAAACAGGACTCTACAAAAGTAGGGTAAAGTTTTGTTTTGCATGTAATGATTTAAGTGTCAAGTTGCTTTTTATACCACAACTATGTGTTCTGCTCCTGATCTAGTGATGTTTTGGCAGGAGTGAACAATATCATGATAACTCTGATCCTGTATAGCCATCAAGAGATAATCACCCTTCAAGAGCAACAGGACATTATTTTCTCTAGATACATTTTATAGAGTAATTGTTAATTATTTCAAAACTTAAGTGAGTAAAATATCAAAATTACACTTACATAAAAATAAACAACAGTCATTTCCAAACAATCTATTATATTTAGGTTAGAGTAGGGATTAAAATAGACTTGGAATTCAAATGACTGGACATTTTTTGTTACCTGTGTGACTATGTGTAAGTGTTTTTTTATTTTTTTTAATTTTATTTTTAATTTTTATTTTTTTAATAATGTTTTAGTTGTAGATGGTCACAATATCTTTATTTTATTGCTTTGTATGTGGTGCTGAGGATCAAACCCAGGGCCTCACGCATGCGAGGCAAGCGCTCTACCACTGGGCTACAATCCCAGCCCTGTTTTTTTTTGCCTTTTAAATCAACAGTTTTCTCATCTATATTATGGAACTAAAAAAAGGACATACCTTATAAGATTGTTGAGAACATTAAATGAGTGAATGTTTGTGTGTAACCTATGTAACAGGTTTAGTACATATATTGAGTTCTTGATACATATTAACTGTTAATGTTATGAATGTTGGAGCAATGCCACACAATTAAGACAAATATTAGCAGATAATTTGGCAGTGGAAGGCAGGTGTACTTCAGGGCTGGAGAAAGCATAATGAAAGCAGTTCACAAATTTTGCTACTGTAAGGTAACTGAGATACTATAATAGAGTCAAGATTTTGATAGTATTCTAGAATGAATACTTCAGACTTAATTTCATTTAGATATAATTCAAATTATTCATTTATCTATGCAATAAGTGTACTTGGCCTGACATGGTTTGAATATGAGCTTGGGCCATAATCCCAGATGACATAATTATGAATGTCATAATTTTGAGTGTTGAAATTTAAAAAGATCAAAATCCCTAAAATCCCTAGTGTCTAAAATCATAAAAGGTAAAAATACTAAAATAATAATCATAGAAAAAGCAATTTAAAAAGTATTTAAAAGACATTTATTTAATTTCAAAAAAGGGATTTATTTGAAAAATATATGAAAGAACTACAAAATATTTTATAGTCCAATAGTAACATATATGTATATATACACATATATATTTGCAAGCATGAATACTCAGATATAATAATGGAAGTTACATGGGTATAACAATCATGGATAGGACTGTATTCATAAACAAATCAGTCAAAAAGTCAAATGTATAAATGCATACCACTGTGGTGGGGAATTGTGTGCATTTATTTTTATAACTTCAGTCACCTGAAATACTGTGGACAACTTTAAAACTTTTGATGAGACCAATCAAAAACTGGAATGTGTCACCACTGCACATGCAGTTGCCTAAGGAATCAAGATTTTGTTCACAAATCCAGCATGATGCTATGTGTTAAGAGGCAGAAGTAGTACATGATTAACTTGGCGACCATCATGTGTACAACTGAAAATGCACTAATCTCTTCTCCATAATTCAGCTTTTCTCCCTCATATATATATGTGTGTGTGTGTATATACACATACAATACATACATACATATTGTTTTGGTGTATTTGGCAATTTTCAGTATTTGCCTTTTAGGATTTCAATATTTTGGATGGTGGCATTTGGGATTGTATCTTTTGGGATTATGATCAGCACCATCTGAATGTTTTGTTCTCTCAAAATTCAGATGATGAAATACTAATCCACATGGTGATGTTATTATGGGTTAGGCCCTTAGGAAAATTGTGTACTTATAAAAAAGATATTAATGCTTTCCATTTCTCTGCTTTAGCAATATAAAGATTCAACAAGAAGGCAGGCATATACAAACTAAGAAGTATGCCTACGCCAGACACCAGATCAGCTGGTACGTTGATTTCAGCCTTTATAGCCTCCAGAGTATGAGGAATCAAAAATCAATACATTTTTTTGTTGTTTATAAACCACTTAGTCTACGGTACATTTTTATAGATACATTAATTAATTAAAACATGACCCATACATTATTTTTAGGAGTTTTGGATACAAGGAGGAAAGGAAGCCAAGATACCTTTCCTCCAATGGTCTATAAAATAAGCCTAAGAATCTACTGATATTGAAGTTAGTGGTGGGGGAGATAAAAGAGTCAAGTAAGTATTCAGATACATAATAGGCAATCATGGAACTGTAGTAAATGTGAGATTATATGTTCTAAATTCTTAAAAAATAATACAAACCCAATAAAGTAGTTATATGGCCCAAATATGACACACATAGGAGCATTTGGATTTCCAGAAGTCAAAGGGTCTCAAAAATATGATTTCTTTCAGTTTTTTATGAATAAAAATAGTCAAGTAACAGTAAAACCATCAAGAATTTTCTTTAAACTCTGTCATGGAAAATTGTGTATATAAACAAAGCACAGTCTAGGAGACTATATAATACATTCCTTACCAAATCTTTAAAAAGTTTTTTTGATCTTATTTGTCACAGGTTTACTGTGAATAACTTCTATGTGCCCTTTCCCACATTCTCTCATCTAATTCTTAACACAGACATGTATATCATTATTATGAGGTTGCCAGTGTGAAATAGTTGCTAAGAACAGCAATGTAATTTGCTCAAAGCTTAATAACCAAATGAGAGAGGCAGGATTTGAAATCAGTCTTGTTTCTCACTCCAAATTCCATGAGATAAAATATTGTACTATATTCCTATTTTGGTTAGAAAACCTAATTAGAAAATGCATTTAAAAGAGCTTGAAAACAACAAAATTCAAGATTAACAATAATTAATAATTCTATTAAGAGCAATTTTATTTTTATTTTTAGCAGGGCTGGAAATCAAACCCATGACCTCATGCATGCAAAGTATGTACTCTACCACTGAACTATGATGACCCAAGTCCCTCATGGAGCAATTTTTTTTTTGGTACTAGGGATTGAACTCAGGGGTACTGGACCACTGAGCCACATCCCCAGCCCTATTTTGTGTTTTATGTAGAGACAGGGTCTCACTGAGTTACTTAGTGCCTCACCATTGCTGAGGCTGGCTTTGAACTGTGATTCTCCTGTCTCAGCCTCCCAAAGTGCTGGGATTACAAGTGTGCACCATTGCACCTGGCTCCTCATGGAGTGATTTTGACACTAGAAATCTCAATAAATTTGATTGAAATTCAACCTAATATAAAAATAAACATATATAATTTGTATCTTTGCCATGTAATTGTGTAGTAATCTTGAATAGGTATAGTTTTAAAACATGAAACAATTAGATGTTATCATCATTAAATTCTCTTGAATCTGACCAAACTTTTATATATACATACATGAATATATCAGAGTGAATTTCACCTTTATGTATATCCATAATGCACTAATTTAAGAAACTATAAATAAATAGAAGGTTAGTAAAGTAGAGGAAAGGGAACAAGGAGTGAGGAGGGGATTAAAAGAGGAAGTACTGGGGGCTGAATTGGAACAAATTTTATCCCATGCTTGTATAATTATGTCAAAATGAACCCCAATATTATGTATGTCAAAAATGAGCTAATAAAACCGAAAATTCTTTGTACATACTTCATTAAATCTTTCATTTTACTTGAATTTTCAGGGGAAATAAAATAATAACTTCCCATATTAGTTGATCTTAGATAATTATATACCTGAATGTTTCCTTAGAATCTCATAATTTTAAATTTAAAAAATTCCAAATTTATTGTTACTTCTACCAAGATAATGTTTATATGAAAATTGTGTTCTAATTTTTCTCCCACTCTCATTTCCTTATGCACTTCTCATTGCAGTCAGAAGCATCTAATCTCTTTCCATGTTTCCTCTAACTAAGGTGCTTAAAATTGCTGTTTCTTGATTATCATATTTGTATTTCCAATGTAATTTTATTAATATTTAAGTTTCTGAACACCTTCTTTTCTCATTTTTTACACATATATTTTTCAGGGCACTTTCTATATAATAAGTATTATTCCAGTATCCAAGAACATAGAGTATAAAACAACCAAGGGCCTCTTCTCATGACTCTTTCTTTCTGGAAGGGGAGATAAATGATAAAAGGCTATAGGTGATATAATAAAAAATAAGTAGGATGCAGTGTAATAATTAGGGGAAGTTTTCCTTTTCAGTTTCTTAGAAAAAAGTAACCAAATGCTTTCCACTTAGAGTATTGTGAAGTACTTTCTTTCTTATAACAGTTTTTATTTTTCCTGACAGTCCTAGTGGTCATGTTATTCATTTTGCTTATTTTTCTGGATAGCTATCAGTATTTTCCCCTAAATCCCTCAACAGACTTCTTACAAGTCTTTTGCTATTTTTTCACAAGTGATCAAAAATAATTTTCAATACTCTGTGAGTTATATTTTGTTTTTCAAGACTCCTCTTCTAGCTAGCCATGATTTCTCTTCAGATTCATCTGTTGCTCTTGAATGTTTATGCTCTCTGCCATAGTGGGACTTATTTCACCATTACCTTGAATTTTCTTTTTCCTAATTGCCTGAATCTTAGCCAGTGTGTTGTGTTGTTATAACAAAATACCTGATGCTAGGTAATGTACAAAGAAAAGAGGTTTACTTAGCTCACAATTCTGGTGGCTAGAAAGTCCAAACAGTTCCTTGACAGAATCACAATATAGCAAAGGAACACAAAGTGAACAACGTGTATACAAAAGGGGCCAAACATTTGGATATCTTCACTTGATAACAATCACTCTGGCAAGACCTAATTTATTGACAGAAAACATAACCTACTCGTGTTAGCTAGGCATTAACTCCTTCTGAGAATGGTATACACATGATTTACTTATCTCTCACTAGCCCGGCTTTAATGTTTCCACTACCTAAAAACTGCCATTTTCAGAGCCAAGCTTCTATTACATGAAACTTTGGGGGAAGGGGCAAATCATATCCAATTCACAGCCGCCTGTTCTCCCGTTTCTTTTTTCTTCTTCCCTTTTGCTAGTGTACATAGGAAGTAAATTCTTGCACATCCAACTATATTATTAATGTGCTCTTTCTAAACCTACTATCCCCTATTTCATTAAGTGACCATTATATATTTCTAATTATTCAGACATTCAGGAATCTTTCCTCCTCTATGACCCACATGCCAAACCATGCTGGATCATCTGCATTGAGCCTCCTCTTTGTCTCTCTCTCTCTCTCTCTCTCTCTCTCTCTCTATATATATATATATATATATATATATATATATATATATATATATACACACACATACACACACACATATGTAATATATATGCATATATATTGCTTTTGGGGAGATGAATTGATTAGATCTTATAACCTACTTCCATTACTTTGGAATTCATCCTTCATTCTCTTGGAAGTAACAAGAGTACAGTAGGTTACACAAAAATTAATTTTTTTTCTTTTTCTATTTCCTTCTCATGATGCAATAAAATTGAGTCTAGAGAGTTCAAAACTGAAATAGCCTCAATGATATCATCAGGTATAGAGGCATTTTTTTATTTTTCTGGGCCACAAGTCTTAAAATAAGAATCTTCATCTAAGTTTCAGGCAGGAAAAAGGAAGAATATACACAGGGAAATGTAGAGGATGAATGGTAAGAAGATAAAGGAAGTTTATTCTATTGAAAAATTGTTTCTTAGCTTAAATAGTAAAATAGAACATACAAGAAAATGAGGCTTTGGAGAGAAACAACACAGCTTCTACCACAAGTTCCATTACTTTATTTTTAGCCATAAGATATGAAACTTCTAGTAGTTCTTTATGATTCTTTGATATTTCTTTTGTATAGCTACTTCTCTTTTTATCCAGGAAATATCACCTCTCATTATAGCATATTTATTGATATATTAATAGAATTTACGTTTTAATTTTCTTCCTATGTTGTGTATGTTATATATTCTCCTATGTTTTATGCAACAAACTTTCCTTTTTTTAATTACCAAGTTTCTGTTGCATTTTTTGTCTTTAATTTTTTGATTAACACAAAATAATTTATATATTTGTGGGGTATAATATAATGTTTCAATTCTTGTGTACCATTATATAAGATCAAACTTGAGAAAATAGCATATGCATCACCTTAAACTTGTAGTGAATGCATTGAAAATCCTATATTTTATGCTATTTTGAGATTGTACATTATTTTTAATGGTATTCACCCTACTGTGCAATAGAACACCCAGAAAATATTTCTCCTATTTAACTGTAACATTATGGCCACTGACAAGCCTCTGTCAAATAATTATATTCAATATATCATAATTTATAGATTTCTTAATATTTAAGACACTAAAAAATTAATTGCTATCTCAATATACATGGTAATTATTGGTTGAGATTTCCTCTAGAGAAGTTGGCCCTTTTTCTGTAAAGGGCCAGAGAATAAATATTTCAGACTTTCTGGGCTACATGTCTTTTGTTACAGTCACTCAACTCCATTGTTGTCTGTGGAGACCAACCATATGTCAATTAATGGGCATGGCTGATTTCCAATAAAACTTTATTTACAAAAACATGGTATGGGGGATTTCAGTGTGGCAGAGTCTAAGGAAACTGGAAACTCAAATCTGTGAGTTTGCAGCTAGGTCTTCATGGCCCTCACTGAGACTAGCAAATCTGTGCAAATTTTTAAACTGGGTGCATTTTGCCAAGGGAACACAGGATAGAGAGGTAGGAGAGAACCAGGCTCTCCCCAGCTCCATGAACACAGAGGCTTATGGGGATTGATGGGACTGCTTACAGTGGGTAGGAATTGGAATGTAGGAAGAAGGTATGAGGGTATACTGCCCTCAGCTCCCCCAGCCAGCTGGACTGGCACCCATTGTGTTCTTGAGGCTGCCCTGGGTTGGTACTTGCCGGGTGCTAGCACCAGCCTGGTCCCTGACTCCACCCCCCCAGCCTGGCATCCAACATTACCCAAGTCCCACCAGGTCCAGCATCAGTCCAGCACTCAATAGGATGCTCTGGCTCCCCAATACTCAGTCTACCAACCCCTCCCTGGTCCCCAACCCAGCCTGCCATTTGCAGCTTCACAGCTAGCTTATAAGTCACAACACCTGGCCTTGATCCATTCCCCATGAAATAACTGGGTCCCCAACATGGCTGGACCCAAAATTGCTCCACATGCTGCTTAGCTCTGTCCAGCACATTTCTTCATGGCTGCCCACAGACTCAACACCTGGCCTTAATCCTCCCCATACAGAACAGATGACAACCCCACCTAACTGCTGAGAAAGGAAGCTGAGAAACTTTGGAATTTCAATGGAAATAATTGTTCAGTTTTTCGTTGAGATCTTTTTTTTTTTATGGTTTTCTTTTCTTCTCACATTCCTACTATTTTTGAAAACAACTACTTTTCATGCATCAGTTTATTGAGGACTGGGATATCTGAATAATATATCTCAGTTTTGTTTTACATTTTTTTATATAGACCTTTTTCTTTCTATTTAAATATTTTTATACCTTTACTTATTTTTATGTGGTGCTGAGGATTGAACCCAGTGCCCCACACATGACAAGCAAGATCCGTACTACGGGGCCACAACCTCAGCCCTTTCTATTTTCAATTTTTTAAAAACTTTATTTTATACATATATTTTCTTATCTCACTTATCTGTTTCCTTTGATTCTCTTTTTCTCTTTTCTCTTGCTAACAATTAACCTCAATTATTCCCTCTTTCACATTTTCTATAATTTTTTACTTCTATCTTCTCTCCTCATTCCTCATATACATCGCATCCTATACCACTCTTATTCTCTTTGCTCACCATCTGAAATTATAAAAACTTTTGCAAACTTACTGTTTTTATTGTAGCAAAAAATTTAACACATCAATTTTTTATTGTGACAAAACTATAGATGTGATAGCAGGGGCCATTTGTTTTAAGGCTATATATTTTTTACATTAGTTGCTGTTATTATTTGTCTTCCTATCATAGGCAAGTTCCTGTAAAGTTTCAGGGACACTATCAGTCTACAGGGTAGAAAATGTACTACCACAGATTCACACATCTAGATGGGTAGACACACAAATAGCATGAATAAACAAGGAAAAATTGCCCCAAACCAACCAAGATGCACAAACAATAGAATCCAATGACACCAAATGGAAGAAATTTCAGAGAAGGAGTTTAGAATATACAGTTAAACTGATTCATGAGGTAAAGGATGATGTAAAAAGTGAAATCAGAGTTAAAATTCAGAAGGTAAAATATCACTTCAATAAAGAGATACAGATTCTGAAAATAAATCAAGCAGAAATTCTCAAAATGAAGGAATCAATAAACCAAATAAAAAATTCAGTGGAAACCATCACCAACAGATGAGACCACTTGGAAGACAGAACCCCAGGCAATGAAAACAAAATATATGATGTTGAAAATAAAGTTGACCACACAGACAGGATATTAAGAAACTGTGAACAGAACTTCCAAGAAGTATGGGACAACATGAAAAGACAAAATTTAAGATGTATCAGCATAGATAAAGGCACAGACATACAAACCTAAAGCACAGAAAGGAATATTAAATACAAGGGGTTTGCAGGACCACAAATGGACAAAATTACAACAGATCCACTCCAAGAAACATAATGAAAATGCCTGACAGAATAAAGATAGAATTTTAAAGGCTGCCAGATCTCAGCTGATCTCTCAACCCAGACCCTGAAAGCTAGGAGGTTTCAGAATAATATATACCAAGAACTGCAAGAAAATAAATTCCAGCCTAGAATATCCAGCAAAATTAAGCTTCAGGTTTGGAAATAAAATAAAAACCTTCCATGCCAAACAAAATTTAAAAGAATTCACAATTAGAAAGCCTGCATTACAGAACGCTCTTAGCAAAATATTCCATGAAGAGGGAATGAAAAAAGGAAAACCATCAAAGGGAGGGACTACACTAAAGGGAGTCAATCAAAGGAGAAAATAATTCAAATTAGAAGCAAGGAATAAACAAAAATGACCAGAAACACAAATCATATCTCAATAATAACCTTGCATGTTAATGGCCTAAACTTATCAATCAAAACACATAGACTGGCAGATTAAATTCAAAAACAAGACCCAACAATATGCTGTCTCCAAGAGACTCACCTTGTAGGCAAAGACATCCAGAGACTGAAGGTATAAAAATGTGAAAAAACATATCACTCACAGGGATCACATACATAAGCCCAAGTTAATCAGAAAGGACAAAAAAGGACATTTCATATTGCTTATATTGCTTAAGGCAATTATACACCAATAAGACATAACAATCATTAATATTTATACCCCAAACAATGGAGCATCTATGATGTCAAGCAAACCCTTCTCAATTTCAAGAATCAAATAGACCACAACACAATGATATTGGGTGAATTTAACACACCTCTTTCACAACTGAATGGATCCTCCAAACAAAAGCTAAACAAAGAAACCATAGAACTTAATAATACAATCAATGACTTAGACTTTACAGATATGTATATATATATGTGTGTGTGTGTGTATGTATAATATATATATATACATATATAATATTTCATCCATCAATGAGCAAATACACTTTCTTCTCAGCAGCACATGGATCCTTCTCTAAAATAAACCATGTATTTTGTCACAACGGAACTCTTATCAAATAGAAAAAAAATAGAGATAATACCCTGCATTCTATCAGATCATAATGGAATAAAATTAGAAATCAATGATAAAAGTAGAAGCTACTCTAACATATAGAGACTAAATAATACATTACTGAATGCTGAATGGATAGTAGAAGAAATCAGGGATGAAATAAAAAATACTTAGAGGTAAATGAGAATAGTGACACAATATATTAAAATCTCTGGGATACTATAAAGGCAATACTAAGAGGAAAGTTTATTGCATTGAGCTCTTTCAGTAAAAGAATAGAAAGTCAACAAATAAATAATCTAATGTTACATCTCAAAGCCCTAGAAAAAGAAGAACAAATTAACACTAAAAGCAGTAGAAGACAGAAAATAATTAAATCCAGAGCTGAAATCAATAAACTTGAAACAAAAGAAATAATTTGAAAAATTGACAAAACACAAAGATGTTTCTTTGTAAACATCAATAACATTGAAATATTCTAAGCCACACTAATGAAGAGAAAGAGAGAGAAAATTCTACTAAAATTTTTAATGAAAAAGGAAATATGATGGACACCACTGAAATAAGAAGATAATCAGAAAAATTATACTCTAATAAAGTAGAAAATCTTGAAGACATCAAAAAATTTCTAGATACATGACTTCCCCAAATTGAACCAGGAGAACATAGGAAATTTAAACAGATCAACTGCAAATCATGAAATTGAAAGAGCCATCAAAAGCCTACCAAATAAGAAAGCCCAGGACCAGACAGTACTCAGGTGAGTTCTACAAGACCTTCAAAGAAAAATTAACACTAATACTCATCAAATTATTTCATGAAATAGAAAATGAGGAAACCCTTCCAAACACATTCTATGAAGCTAGTATCACCCTGGTACCAATACCAGACAAAGACATATCAACGAAAGAAAACTTCAGATCAATATCCCTGATGAACATATATACAAAAATTCTGGGTAATATTCTGGCAAATTGCATACAAAAACAGATTAAAAAGACAGTGCACCATGATCAAGTGGGGTCCATCTCAGCAATGCAAGATTGGTTCAACATACTGAAATCAATAAATGTAATTCATCACATCAATAGACTTGAAGACAAGAATCATAAAATTATCTCAACAGATTCAGAAAAAGCATTTGACAAAATATAGCACCCCTTCATTCGCAAACCCCTAGAAAAACGGGGGATAGTAGAGATATAACTCAATATTACAAAAGTTATATATACTAAACCCAAGGCCAACATCATTATAAATGGACAAAATTTGAAAGCATTCTCTCCAAGAACTGGAAAAAGTATGCCCTGTTTCACCACTTTTATTCAACATCATCCTTGAAATGCTAGCCAGAGCAATTAGAAGTAAGAAATTAAAGGGTTATGAATAGGAAAAGAAAAACTAAAACAATCACTATTTGCTGACAATGATTCTGCATTAGAAGATGCAAAAAATTCCACCAGAAAACTTCTAGAAGTAATAAATGAATTCAGCAAAGTATTATCATATAAAATTAACACCCATAAATCAAATGTCTTCATAAACATGAGTGATAAATCCATTGAAAGATAAATTAGGGAAAATTCCCCGTTTACAATAGCCTCAAAAATATATTTGGGAATCAATCTAACAAAAGATGTGAAAGATCTCTACAATGAAAACTAAAGAAAGAAATAGAAGACCTTAGAAGATGAAAAGATCTCCCATGTTCTTAGATAGGCAGAATTAATATTGTCAGAATGACCATACTATCAAAAGCATTATACTGATTTAATGCAATATCTATTAAACACCAATGACATTCTTCATACAACTAGAAAAAGCAATTGTGAAATTCATTTGGAAAAATGAGAGACTCTGAATAGTCAAAGCAATACTCAGCAAGAAAAGTGAAGCAGAAGGCATCACAATACCAGATCTTAAACTATACTATAGAGCCGTAGTAACAAAAATGGCATGGTATTGGCACAAAAACAGACACATAGATCAATGGTACAGAGTAGAAGACACAGAGACACATAAATACAGTTATCTCACACTAGAAAAAGGTACAAAAAAATACAATGGAGAAAAGATAGCCTCTTCAACAAATGGTACTGGGAAAATTGGAAATACATATGCAGCAAAATGAAATTAAACCCCTATCTCTCAACTCAAAGTGGATCAAGGACTTTGTCATTAGAACATAGACCCTGAGCCTAATAAAAGAAAAAGTAGGCCCAAATCGTCACCATGTTTGCTTAGCAACTGACTTCCTTAACAAGACCCCTAAAGCACAAGAAGTAAAATCAAGGATCAATAAATGGGATGGATTCAAACTAAACAGTTTCTTCACAGCAAAGGAAACAATCCATGTGAAGAGAGAGCCTACAGAATGGGAGAAAATATTCATTACATGCACCTCAGATAGAGCATTAATCTCCAGGATATATAAAGAACTTGAAAAAACTTAACACCAAAGAAACAAATAATCCAATCAATAAATGGGTTAAGGATCTGAACAGACACTTCACAGAAGAAATACAATTGATTAACAAATATATGACAAACTGTTCAACATCTCTAGCAATTAGAGAAATGCAAATTAAAATTACACTGAGATTTCATCTCACTTCAGTTCAAATGGCAGTTATCAAGAATACAAACAACAATAAATGTTAGTGAGCATGTGGGGAGAAAGGTCCACTCATACATTGTTGGTGGGGCTGCAAGTTGGTACAACCACTATGGAAAGCAGTATGGAGACTCTTCTGAAAACTGGGAATGGAACCACCATTTGACCCAGGTATCACATTCCTTGGTTTATACCCAGAGGAGTTAAAAGCAGCATACTATACTGCAGTAGCCACATCAATATTTAGAGCAGTTCAATTCACAATCATTAATGTATGGAAACAACCTACATGCCCTTCAACAAATGAATGGATAAAGAAAATGTGGTATATATACACAATGAAATATTACTCAGCCTTAAAGAAGGATGAAATCATGGCATTTGCCATTAAATAGAGGTAGAGAATATTATGCTAAGCAAAATAAGCCAATCCCAAAGAACCACAGGCCAAATGTTTTCTCTGATATACAAATGCTAATTCACAATAAAGGGGGGCTAGGGATGAATGGGAGTGAAGCAGGGGAGTGTATATGGTGGTAGGAAGGATAGTAGAATGAATCGGACATAATTACCTTATGTGCATGTATGATTACATGATTGGTATAACTTTATGTCATATACAAACACAAGAATGAGAAGTTATACACCATTTATATATGATGTGTCAAAATACATGCTACTGTCATGTATAAGTAATTTAAAAAAGTAAAAAAAGAATGGTATGGGACAGGTGTGGCCTGTAAGCCATACTTATAGAATAATGGGGGAAGAATTATATTTTCCTTATCAATAAACCGTTTTTCTCTTTGGATATTCAGTTTATTCAGAGAAGAAAACTCTAATTTCCTATCTGAATGTGTTTGGGTAATATGTTGGCATGCAGGTGGAAGAAAGTGTACTTCTCAATATATTTTATGCAGACGACACCCCATTTTATATTATATACTTCTTCCATCCTCTCAGAATACACATTCCCAATTGTTTTTGTTTTTGTCTTTTCCCACTGAAAAACCTCTAACATCCGAAAGTTTTATGCCTGGGGTAGTCATCTGACCGTTTTACCTGTCTTCTCTACTAACTATTACCACCAAGTCATAAGCCTTCCAGAATTCTGCAAATAGACTTTTTACTCATCGATATCTATTTCTATACCATTTAGGTTTAGTTGCCTTTGCTTCCCTTAATAAGGATAATCCTTTCATCTGCCTTTTCTTTTTCAAATACTGATGACATACCTTGTCCAGTGTTATTGTATCTTCAAGTCTCAATTTCTTTCTGGCTTTATAAAATTTTCAATTCCTTTACTGTCATTTTAGTGGAGTTTTAGGAGACAAGAGAGATACAGGTACATACCCAGCCATATTTACCTAAACATACATGGGTTCTTTTTATAAAATAGCCAGCCTCACATAATATGGGAAGTGAACTGGAAAAATAGAGAACACAAAATCTATGATAGAAAGAATATTCAATTGTAGTATACAAGAAGTATCATTATATTCATGTTTGTGCACATTACTGCATCTGTTTTTAACCAGTATTCACTCCTCAGTTTAACTTCAGCTTCCATATTTGAGTATGTTAAAAAAATTCTTTCATAAAAGAATCTTTGTTAGAATATATAGAAGAGTAGATTGGGAGTATATGTCCTCTAATCAAGACAAGGTTTCATCTACATTGGGGCTTCCCTTTCTTGTGCTTCTTAGACTTAGGATTACCCTCTTAAACTGTGCCAATGGCATCAGCATTCTTGGCTCCAGGTTTCTTCTCCTTAGTGTCCAACTTCTCAGATTTTTCACATGCCATATTGTAAGATGGGAAAGAGCCCTTTTGCCATACACTATTATTAGTTCAATGTGTGTCTATAATGTAAACATAAACAACGAATGTGTCTACTCTCTTTTTATAGCCAAAAAATGAGTACTATCTGTACTGTTCACCAGTTGATAATTTCTAATATTTTATGAAAAAAATTCATCTTTATTGTTCTCGAGTATAATATTCCATCCTATGGGTATTTGATTTTTCATAATTTGTAAGTATATACAATGTTGTAGTAGATAGCCTGGAGTGTGCACAAAGGCAAGTTATCTGTAAAGCAAATTCTCAGGTAATTATTTTTGGTGGATCAAAGGATTTATGCATTTTAACTTTAGTAGATTGCCCGAACTACCCTCTAGTTTGTTGCACCAGTTTATATACTTGGCAATGTATGTGAATACCTCTGAGTCTTGTTTTATTGATACAAAATTTACATATGGTAAAAGTAATCCTTTTTAACTGCAGTTCTGTGAAAGCATCAGCAAGAGAATTTCTATCACCACATATGGTTCACTCAGGTTCCTTATATTGTCAGCTGTTTCTCTTGGCCACCACTGATCAAATTTTAATTCACAGAGTTTTCCTTTTTCTAGAATATCATAAAGTATGCAGCCATTTGAGTCTGACTTCTTAGCATAATATCTGATATTTGTTCATGTTCATGGTACAGTATTTCTTTTTGTTATTGACTGGTATTCCAATGTATTGATGTATCACCATGTCCTCCAATTCATCAACTGAAAGGCATTTCAGTTGTTTACAATAACTGGTAATCGTGAATAAATCCATTATAAACATTTGCATACAAAAAGAACAGAAAATATTTTACATATGCATAAGAGCATCCAACAGAATGCATTGCAAACTACATTGTGATTTTATGTAGGATGGATCCATGGTCATGAAGAATTAGTTAAAGGATTGTGCAGAAAATACTAGAGAAAGCAAAGCCTCCTTAATTGTATAATAGATTTTATTTTAAAGTTAACATAAAAATTGCATTTGTTTAAAGTGCATCTTTTTGTGTATTTTAATATTCATTAAAAGAAACAAATATCCCATTGCAAATCATTCCTGAAACTAGAGAAAAAAACAGAACCAACATAGATGAATCAGTGAAAATTGAAGAAAGACAGGTATCTTAAGTTTAGCCATTTTATGATATTCAAAAATTATTATTCATTAATGATGTGAGATATATTTGTTAATCCCCAAATATAGACAGTAAGGTAATGTGGTATACTGGAATGTTCATTGACTGTAACAATTCACAGCATGGAGTTCACAGTCAAGGTAAAGAATATATATACATATGCTGATAGGAGGGAGAGATACTGGAGAGAGAGAGAGAAGAGAGAACATTAGCATGTTATTTAAAAACCACTAACTTCTATGTTCATACCTTTTGTAAACACTAGGAAGATATTTCTTTTACATGATCACAGTAAAATTTTTGTATTTGAATACTAGCACTCAAATCCTGAGCTTTTCACTTGCTAAGCACTGACTCTACTACTTAGCTATATAACTTCAGCCACAGTCATAGTAAAAATTAAGGAATTAATATATATAATATATAATATATACCAGCAGTGTCTGGCAGGCCATATAGTTATTCAATATTGTCAACTTGGAGATGGGAAAACTATGGTTATTACTAAAACTGAACCTGTAGACCCAACTTTGCTAATGCAGATATTTATATGGGTCCCTAAGTAGCAAATGTATTAAGTAACATTTTTTACAGAATATTAGCCTTAATAGGACTTATTATGTCTTCAATTATTAGTGCTTAGTACAATACCTGGCACATAATGAGAAGCTTTTGCTTATGTAATTGCTTTTGATTTTTGTTCTTCCCTTAGTTTAATTAATAACATCCCATAAACAACCAGGAGCTTAATTTGACCAAGTAGCTTACATTCTTTGTTCATTGTTTCCTTTTGAGACTTCTACAACCTGATTTACACATATAGATTTTTATAAAGAAATGTAATTAACACTGAAAACATACTTTTCAATTATTTAAAAGCACTAATGAATGTAATTCTCAAGGAAGAAACATTTTAGGTCTTTCATAATTAACTTATCTAATATAATGTCCATTTGACTGAAAAGACTAGTTACAGAATTCATTAAAATATACACAAGCCTTAAAGACAAAATATAAAAATATCAGGACCTGCATTTTACTTAGACTGATGAAAAAAATCTACTTTGAGGTAATTGCAGCAGATACATTTTTCCTTATACATTTTCACTGACAGTGTGGACTCAATATTGTTGGTTTCCAGGCAACCTTGGCAACATCTTAAATTTCATGTATTTTCTGTGTAGATTTCCAAAACTTCTTTTTCTTATATCTACATGATCCTTGATGCTTGTCACTTCTTGGTCTTCAAAACATGATAGACAAGGGCTTGATTGCATGTGCCTGTTTTCCTGTTAACTCCTCTGCTTCTCACTAATTATTTAAAAATGGCTTCTAAAAAGCATCTCTCAAACACTTGATCCTTATAATTCCTCTAATCAAAATCTTTAACTGTGTAAGATAGTCTTTCCACAGTAGTCAGATTAAACTGAAATAGGTTCAGCTGTTGCTTTTCCATATTCTTAACCTGATAATGTCATTTCAGTCAACTCACTGAATGTTATTTGCTAATCCTATCTCCTACTAATGTCTTTTGAGTTTCTGTTGAGATAAGCATAACTTGATATGAATCCTTGGATTAGTCTTTTCTGCACTTGTAAGTTGAAGTTGCATGTAGTTTTTTATATGAATTAATTACATTTATATTTCATGCAATAGTTTTTATTTGTTTTATATATGCCTATTCAAAACACTAGCCTGAATCATGGTGCATAAGAAGTTATAAATATATAAAAAAGATTTTGCTGTAATCCACTTCTGCTATAATTATTCACAGCTCTTTCATTATGCAGATTTACATACTTCAGCTTTTACTCACCCAGACTTTCTACCTCACTGACAATGCTCTAAGAATATTTTGAAATTTAATGATTACAAATTTTATTTTTTCTAAATAATCCTCCATATTAAGTGATGTAAGAATTTCTAATCTTGGGTACTCGCATCCCTGTGTGAAGCAAAAGCAAACATAGCGACTCTTGTCTTATGCTTAGGGGCTTCAAAAATCAAATGTGGTGCTGGGTTTGTGGCTCAGTGCTAGAGCACTTGCCTAGCATGTATGAGGCACTGAGTTCAATTTTCAGCACCACATAAAAATAAATAAATAAAAATAAAGGTTCATCAACAACTAAAAATATATATATTAAAAAAACCAAATGCAACAGTCAATGTTTTTATAAGCTGAAGCAGTACTACTCAAGTGAAATGTGACATTATTTTATTTCCTGGATATCTTGACATGTTACATGTTAACTGGTTATCAAAGCTCATTTAAAATTCTATTAGTTCTATTTTTTCCTTAATGAAATGGAAACAATGAAATATGAGCAAGTAGTTTATTGAGAAGACAACTACCAGAAGATGAAATCTGGAGATTGAAGTAGGGGAAATGCAGATATTAGTTTAAAAATTTTAAGAAAATCTGGGATAAAACATTTTAGGATGTGCTGTAGGTGCAATATCAGGATTAGTTTATGACCACTAGAGAGAACTGAAGAATGATCCTCGATTTAGTTACATAGCATAAGAAATTCAGGAATATTTTTGGACATGGTTATAGCTGCTCTGGGGAGTTGAGAATAAAGGAGATATTTATTTTCTAGTGTCCTGCAATATAATGGCTTCTGTGAGTATACTGTATGTTGTATAACTGGGTTTGATGAGGAACTACTGATCCAAATGCATACTTACATATCCAGAAACATCCACATATATAATTAATTTATTGTATATCTATCTATGTATGAATATGTATATATATTATATGTATGTTTATATATGTATATAAATAAATAGAATTGGGCACAGAGTAGGATATTTGTGTTTATGGAAGCTCTGAAGGAATCCTCTACTCTTACTGGTAAGCATTTTAGGCTCAGATAATTTGACCATTTACTCTAACAGCTTAGAATTCCTTTTGTGATAAATAAGGCCTATTTTATCTACCCAATCAATGGTAGTACCCAACTGTTTCACAAACCCAAGCATACTATGGGCCCATGTCAAAACAACTGTCAGGTAATAATGAAGAAAAGTTAGGAATATTTAACCACTAAATTGATACTTTTTACATAAACCAGTAGCATAGCTATTTGTTATCAAGTACTATGGGCTGTACATAATTGTATATGTTATACATATAAGACCAGCAGAACAGTAGGTATGTTTAGGTGTGTGTACACCAGCATTATCAACTACACGTGTGCATTGCGATAGGCATTAGGACAGCTACAACATAACTAGGTGATACAAACATAAAATTGATATACTTAAAAACAAGACTAAAACAAAATGTCATGAGAAAGAACTACATTAAGAAAAAAACTTGCAAAACTTATGATACGTGTTTTTCAGTTTTATTCAAATATGCATTTATTGGGCAAACAAAGTAAAAATTGTAATAGAGGAAATACAAATGATATTTCCTACAACAAAAACATTGAACTTTCTCACTTCCTTTCATGTTTCTTGATTCTGTTTCAATCTTCATCTATAGTCAAAGTTCACAGTTTAACGGAAGGCTGTCACAATCAACAGATGTACTAGATTTTTTCTATTTTTTCTATTGCATATAGAATATAACATAAATAATATCTCAAATTTAATATTAAATAATAATTTTTGGCATGTAAGCCCAATCATACATATAGGGCAGTGAATGGATGATGAAGAGAATAGAGAAAACTTCAGGTGAACATAAGCAAAGAGCACTGATGAGACATAAAATAAAAGAGGCAGCCCAAGTCTGCCTACATAGTACATATATTCTGCAAATTTGTGTGAATCTTAACTTTTACATTTTTATTTCAGATTAAATTTCTATAAAATGTTAAGCAAACTTTGTGATATAAATTGATATTTTGGAAAGGTATTACATTCTTTTTGTATATTTGTTTGCTTTATGATGTTTCTCATGTTTAAGTTTAAGTAAAAAGAGAAAGACTCTTACTATCCCAAGGGTATAATGAAGAATCTTTTGTCAAAAAACTCTTGTTACCCTCTTACCAAAATTTTAAAAACTACATTATAAGAAAAAAAATTCCTACCAATATTTAGTTAATGTAGTCAAACAATATATAAAGAAAGAATATCTTAAGACCAAGTGGGTTAAATCCCAGAACAATGTTGGTAGAAATAAATAAATGTAATTCATCATATCAACAGATTGAAAAAAGCATGGAATCATTTCAATAGACATAGAAAAGGCATTTTACAAAATTAACAATCAATAAAAAACAACTCTTGGTAGCTAGGAATGGTAAGGACCTTCTTTAACTTGACAAAACATTTTCAAAAACCAATAGCTAACATCATACTTAATGTTAAAGACTGAATGCTTTTTCCCCTAAAAGAACTGAATGCTTTTTCCCCTAAGAAACCCCAAATGGGAAAACAAGGTTATTTTCTCCCAACACTTTTGTCTAGTGTTTTACTAGTGGTTGTAGACAATGCAATAGGGGAAGGAAAAAATAAAAGGAATACAAATTAGAAAAGAAGACATATAACTATATTTGCAAACAACATGACTATGTGAAAAGTCCTAAAATTATTTTATTTAAAGATACATTTAACAGCATATGTGCATCTTCTGGTAGTGTATAGTACAAAAAATCAGTGAGATTAATTAAAACAGACTTAAATGATAGGTTGTACGTTGCATTTTGCTCATGACTAATAATGTTTAGCATCTTTTTCTGTGCTTATTTTCATTTATAAGCATTCTTTGGTGCAGAATGTATTCAAATAGTTTATCCATTTTATAAAATTAAAGATTTAGTTTAGAATACTTTAGACATAGAAAAAAGTCACAAAGACAGTACCAACAGTTCTCATATATCTCAAATCCAGTGTCACCTAATAGGAATGTCCTATATTTAGTAGCATAATATGCTATTACTAATGAGCAAATAACCAAATAAACTTATAGTTTTTATGTTTATAATATATGAGCTATATACCCATGAAAAATGGAAATATAATCCCAACAAAGATATATACACAAATGCTCAAGCAAGATTTGTTTAAAATTAACCCCAAATGGGAAACATCCTGGTTATCCATCAACAGGTAGGTGGCTAAGCAAACTATAACATATTGATACGAAGGAATATTATTCATAAAAATATAATAATGCACATAACAATTTAAATAAATCTCAAGAGAATTATGCTAAGTGAAAGAATTCAGGCACAAAGGCCTACATGGTTAATCATTTGATTTATATGAAACTCTAGAAAAACAAATTATATTAACAGAAAAAAAAAGATCAGTTATTTGTAGGGGCTGGTGTGAAGGAAGGAGATTGAATACAAAGAGGCCAGAGGAATCTTTGGACAGATGGGAATGTTTCTGTGTTAGTTTTAGGACTATATGCATTTATCAAAACAATACTAGATATCTAAAAAGTTGAACTCATGAAAACAATAGTAGAAAAGTGGTTATCAGAGGCTGTGGGAGGGAGTTAGAAACAGAAAGGGAGGTGTTGATTAAAGGTTACAAAATTTCACTTAGACTGGAGGAATAAGTTTTAGTGATCTATTATACTGTATCATGACCACAGTTAATATTTTGTGTATTTAAAGTTAATAAAAGAACAATTTTTAATATCCTCATTCTGAAAATGTGATAAATTAGTGGGGTGATGTATAAGATACTTAACTTGATGTCAACTTTCTAAAATGTAGACATATATCAAAATATCAGAGCCAGGTGCAGTGGCACAAGCCTGTAATCCCAGCACTTTGGGAGGCTGAGACAGGAGAATCGCGAGTTCAAAGCCAGCCTCAGCAACGGCGAGGCACTAAGCAACTCAGTGAGACCCTGTCTCTACATAAAACACAAAATAGGGCTGGGGATGTGGCTCAGTGGTTGAGTTTCCCTGAGTTCAATCCCTGGTACCAAATAAATAAAAAATAAAAAATCAGATTGTATCATATAAATACATACAATTATGTCAATTAAAATACATTACAGACCTCACAGAACTGTATCCTTATAATGAGTGGATTTAAATATATGTATAATATGTCAATAAAACTCATTTAAACACTAACACAGTAAATAGTATTAGGATGGAAGTCATAGAACTCTGCAACAAGAAGGCAGAGAAGAGGGCATGTTCCTCCACCTGGCTGTTCAACTAGGCATCCTTAAAAAGACCAAACTTACTTTGTAAACATTGAAAGATGAGTAGGAGCTGATAATAATGAAAGATGTGATGGTATTTCAAATAGAAGATACTTACCAATCACCAAATTAAATAATTCACTTAGACCAGGACTTAACGATTTTATATCAGAAGAAAAAATAGTGTCTTTAAGTTCTTGACATAATAAAAATGTCTTAGATTCTTACCCTTAGGATATATTCTTGGAGTAAGTAATTCTCTCTATAATGTATATCTTTCATCATGAAGTAAGCCTTTAACAGCATACAATAATGCTCAGTACTGTTTCAACTGCAAGTGGTGGAAATCCAATGTAAACACAATCATGAAACAAAAGAAAAATTTTCTTATTTATACATTCATGTTCACATAACAGAAAAATTCAAGGGCCATCCTGGTCTCAAGTACACCTGGTTCAGAATGCCCAAATGATTGTGCCAAGAATTTGTTGGTTACTTTCCATCCCAAAGATTTTCTTTCTTCAATTTTAAAGTTATTCTCAGTTTTTCTTCAAAGAAAAAAGTTACTCTGTAACTTATAATCCAATCCAGGACAATGTTATTGCTAAGTACATTGTGACCACAGGCATAAGTTAGGATTGTGCTGGGCAATTGGGATGTATGAGGCCATAATAATAAGATGAAAACAAGCAAATTCAGGTTATATATTTCCACTTTGAAGCCTCACTGGAAACATTTAGTTCCTACTGGTTCCAGAAAAGCCATGTAGTTGATTATCATTTTGGGTTATCTAACTATTTATGAACCAATCCCTGTGTCTGAGAAGATATAATATACTAATAAGTCAACCTAAGACACTTGCTTGCCTCTGGAGCTAATGTAAGCCCAATAACTTCCAGAAACAGATATGTGAGCAGATTTGGTTGTCTAAAGGAAAATGAAGATTCTATTACTAGTAGAAAGAGGAACAGACAATAGGTTGAGAATGATGTATGCAGTATATAGTGTTGAGAATGATGTATGCAGTATATAGTGTATATTTTTATATCACTTCATTTGCCAAAGACTTACTTGAATAAATAACTTCACCTTATTTATTTATTTATTTTTGGAATGAGAGTTCATTTAGTTTTTGTAACGTGTTGAATCACTATAATCAAATGTGAATAGAATTAAAATAGCATTTAATGTACTTTTCATCAAGTGATTAAAAGTTCATGGTTGAGAAGGTGGACTAGACTGAGGAATGCATTCTATATTATTTTCCCAAAAATTGAGTCTTATTTGTAAGTGATAAACTTTTTATAATATCATACATTCTTCTTTTATTTGAAACTGTTGCTTTATGTATATTTCATGAAATTTCTATTAACTTGTTTTTGCTTTTCTGAAATGAATCCACTGAAATTATGGTTGTATGTTTTCTGGAGTGTTTGATTTTCCCTGTCAATCAAGATCATAAGCATTACTTGTAATATGGGCATGTAATGGTTTATCCAAGTTATTTCAGCCACTTCATATTGTTCAAAATTGAGAACCACAGGAAACTGTTCTCTTTTCTCTGAATCAAATCTCTTTTCATATGTTTGGCTCTTTTCATTTAAAAAAGGCTGTCTACACATTGGGAGACATTCATCTAAATCTATATTGGAGAAACAAAGCAATATAAGAAAACTAAGAGTAAAACCATGGAATTGATGCTCATGTTTTCACTTCGTCTACTTCTGAAGGGTACCAAAGCATGTTTGTTGTGTCTTATCATCCCCTATTTTCTTTCTTTCTATGTTCTCTCCTTGGATAATTTCAATCCACTTCCATGTGTCAAAGTTTCATGAATATTCTCTAGGTTCCCTATTCTCTATCTCTAGTCCAGGTTTCTTTTCTAAGTTCTAAATTCATTAGCATTTCACCAGCTCCACCTAGGTATCCAAAGTACAACCCAAATATAATAAGTTCTGCATTTTGACTCAGTATGTCCTTGTAGCACATCCTGATATGAAATATTCTGCTTAGTGAAAGACATTAACATGTACCCTATTTTATGCAATAATTTTATAAGACTCCCAAATACTTTCATCTTTAAATGCACACCAAACCCTGCATATTATATGCTTGAATCATGCTGTAAAAGTTTTAATGAATTTTTTCTAGACCTCTTGGTTTTATTGTAGCTCTGTCCATTGTCAATTCCCACCCATATTATTGCCCATTACTCCAGGCTGGTTTCCCCCAAATCCATTTTCTATTTTAACACTAGGGATATATTTTAAAATTTGATATGAAAATCCACTTTCAGCTCTGATACAACAAATGTGAGCAGCCAATGTGGCTATTGATAATCAGAAAAAAAAAAGAAAGAAAAATAAATTTTAGAAAACCCACTTAAGAGGCTGAGATCTCTGAGTGAAGGGAAGTACAGAGAGGTGAGCCAATGTTCTATAAGCTCCTTTGCCTATTCTGGCATCTGCTGCTTCTTGGCACTGGGCAAGAGGCCAAGAATTCTGTCAGAAAGCTATAGTCAAGAATTGAAGAAGGCAACAGAGATTTTGGCAATCTCTTGGGGCTTGAGAAACAATGATTGGGGATTTGGACTGACAAAGCAGCCAAGATTTACAGGGCTGATATTGTAGTGAAAACGGAGGCAGAGCAATGACTCCCAATACTTGCTAGTGCTGCTTTCACAAGATATTTGTTCAAATCTCAGAAATAGCTAAAGAACTAAGTGGAATGTTGCATGTTTAAGATTATCTATTTCTGAATAACAAATCATCTCAAAACCAAATAGGTTAAGACAAGAGCAAAATTAATTTGCTCATGATTATTCTTATTTGTGAAAGGCTTAAAAGGCACAGACTCTACCCATTTTCAACTGGGACTGCTTGAATCTTGGTGGCTGGAATCCTATGAAAGCTCACTTCATCACTACTTAATGTGTCTGTCAGGTCATATTGGCTATTAGTTGGACCTCAGTGCTAGCTGTGACCTGAATATTTTCTTTGACTTTTCTGAAACTTTTGGTTTCTTCAAAGCAATGATGGCTTGGTTCCAAAGGAGAATATCCCTAAAGAACCAGGTAGAAGGAATTCATGCCTCTTATGATGTAGTTACAGGAGTGACATAGCATTATTTCTTCCTTTAAAACAGGTCTATTTAGATTCAAAGGAACATGGACTCTATCTCTTGATGTCAGCAATAAATTATAAGAATAGGGGGTAGGATATATTGGTGTAGTTATCTTTGAAAAGTATATTTTCTTGCTAAAGTAAAGCAGAACTGAGTTTATATCATTATCATAGTGCTGAAAGGATAGAATTGAAATCTGGGACTCAACCAAGGGGGCATATCTAGTAAACCCACTAGCCTCTAAGATGAGATTCTTGCTGACCTACCCATGAAAATGAATGTGTAACAGAGAAAGATGGAATCTTAGGAATATTGCAGTCTAGTTTGTAGTTACTTCAGTCCCTGGCTGGATTAGCATAATCTGCCTCTGCTTTTTCTTTGTTCCTGAAAATACAAATAACTCTGTTGGGAAAAGATGATATCTTTCAGAGCCAATATAAGTTTTCACACACAATGTATTGCATAAAGTAAAAAAAAATTCTCAGGCCACAGTATTGATGTAGGTATAAATAAAATGATGTTATATAAATTTTGTATAATAATAAGACAGACTATGATAAAATAATTTGTTACTAGAGCAAGGAGACATTTAATAGATAACTAAAAATACTGGGTTAATTACAAAAAGGAAACAAAGAATATAGAGGACAAATATAAAACAAATTGTAACTTGCTAGATTTAAAGACAACCATATTAATAATAGCATTAAATTTAATGGTCCAAATTTCTAAAATATCAATTTTCTGATTGATTAAGAAAGCAAAAGAAAACTACATGTTATTATAGACTATACACTTCAAAACTAAACACAGAAACTGAATGAAATATAAAATTTTGAAAAGGTATACTACATAATTTTGAAGTATAAGAAAGATGTGGCTATATTAACAAATTAGACTCCAAGAAAAGAATCATTGTCAGAGATTTTATAAAGGTCATTTAGGGGCTGGGTTTGTGGCGCAGTGGTAGATGCCTAGCATGTGTGAGGCACTTGGGTTAGATTCTCAGCACCACATACAAATAAATGTCCATTGACAACTAAAAAAACGGCATTTAATAATGGAAAAAGGGGGCTGGGGCTTTAGCTCAGCGAGTGCTTGCCTCACACATGTGAGGCACTGGGTTTGATCCTTAGCACCACATAAAAAATAAATTAATAAACAAAGATGTTGTGTGTCCATCTACAACTAAAAATAAAAAAAAGTGAAAAAGGTCAAATTATCAAAAAATTTATACCAAACAAGAGAGCTTCAAAAACATACTAGAACTAGCAGAAAGAAAATCTTTAAGGATAAAGGAGATTTAAATATGGGTGTACACAATGATTCACTGGCCAAATGCCCATTCAAGGAAAAATTTTTTGCCCCAATTGTTAGCTCCCTCAGATTTTGACTCAGCTGCAGAGAGCTACCTCATTTAAGAGTATGCCTTAACCACATAATAGCTAATTATGGACTTTCAACCCACTGGGACATAATTCAGGTTATACATTGCATTGAGCCTCATCAGATAATTTGAGACATTTTTGGGAATGAAATACAATTCAGATTTTCCCTTTGCCTAATACTTCAATTATTTAAAAATATTTAATTGTCAAATAAATATTTTATGTATTCAATGTGTACGTGATAATATATGTGTACATTGTTTAATGCATATCACAATGAAATTAATTTACATCCCCATCATCACTCATGGTGCACATTCCATCTCCAGAACTTGTTCATCTTATAACTGAATGTTTGTATCCTTTGATCAATAGCTCCCCATTTCTCTCCCCTCCTCAGTTTCTTATAAACACCATTCTCTTCTGTTTCTATGAGTTAAATTTTTTAAGATTCCACATGTAACGAGATCATACAATATTTGTCTTTCTGAATCTGACTTTTTCACTTAGCAAAAATCCATCCAGAGAGTTCTAAGATGGCGGCCTAGACGGTCTCTTCCATGCTAGGCTCCTCGGGACTGAGGCTAGAAGTGGTGGAGGTGACGTTTTCCAGCCAGCTTCCTGGCATCATTCTGCGGCTCACCATCCCATGCAGGAGTTTCGCTCGCATGTGTGTGCGCAGGGCCACCGGGAGGCAGCGGTAGCTGCAGGCAGCGTGACTTTGGTGACAACCGGCAGAGCGCAGTTGTGGTGGGGGCTCCGGCCCAGGGCTCCAGCCTGGGATTTGCCCCGGGCGTGCTGGGCCTGCTTCCACACAGGGTGCCTGGCCCCAGCGCCCACCCAGCCGCGTGAGACCGCTAGCAGTTGCTACTGTGAACAGACCGGCCATTATTCTTTGTGGATCCCCTTCTAACATGGTGGAACTTCCTACACCAGGGGGCGTAGGTCAGCACCTGGGAACAAACTTTGGCCACGGCGCAGCACACCGTGGAACAGCGACTTCACCAGCGGCTCAGAGTTTCACCCTGCTGTGGGACCAGCACCCAGGACACCAGCGGGGAAAATCCAGCAAGCAACAGACAACGTCACCTACTGGAGGTGAAAGGAACCATACCTGTTTATTTACATTGAGACTTTTTACTTTTATTTATTCTTATTTTTTATTTTATCCTTTATCTTTTTCTATTAATAGTTCTATTGTTTAATCCTTTTGTTTTATTTCTCTACTCTCTTATTCTTTCCCTTCTTTATTTTTCCTTCCCTCTTTTCTCTCTCACTCTTTTCCTACCCTCTAATCCCCAACAGTTGTGACATCAAATATCTGTTATACAGTGGGATATGGTAGATTGGGATTTCTGAATAGTATACTAGAGTGGTATTATATAGTCTTGTAACTCCTACTTGCATATGTTTTATTTTTCTTACTATCATCTCTCCTTGCTGTAATCTTTTCTTCCTCCATACTGGTCATCCCCAACTCTCTGTCACTCTTTCTAGTAATAACCAACTCCTCTTGGATTCCTTTATTATGCTCTCTAAGATCTAATAATCATATCCTCACTTCCTACTACCCCGGTATACTATCCTACACCCCACCCTCAAGTTTCCCTAGCCCACCAACCGATACTATAGACCCTTGTGCAAACTTATTGGTTACATAATAGATTGTAAAGGAATACATAATTGATGTATATCATGACTAAACTGTAAATGTATTTGGGAGCTGTTAGGAGCTACTTGGATTGAAATTATATATTGCTTGTATTGAGATCAATCAATATCGGTCTCCCCTTTAAAGGAGAGATAACGAAACCCTGCAGGGAAACTATACCTATATAGGAGCAAAAACTGTAACAACTTGGATCAGCAGAGCTAGAAGTAAAGACACACAAACATCATGAGAAAACAAGGGAAGAAAGTGACTCAAACAAACCAAGATACTGCACTATTAGAACCCATGGTCAGTAAGCACAAGAAATGACAGAACAGGAATTCAGGATGTACATAATTAAAATGTTTGGTGACTTAAAGAATGATATAAGAGAGCAAGCCCAGTCAGCAAAAGATCATTTTGATAAAAAAATACATAGGCAAATACAGGAAGTAAAAGATCACTTCAATAAAGAGATAGAGATTCTGAAAAGGAACCAAACAGAAATCCTTGAAATGAAAGAAACAATAAACCAAATTAAAAACTCAATAGAAAGCATCACCAACAGATTAGACCACTTG
>CM053417.1:100995458-101063703 GCA_028644305.1 Xerus rutilus
GACCAATGGTACAGAATAGAAGACACAGAGAGTAATGCACATAAATACAGCTATCTCATACTAGACAAAGGTGCCAAAAACATACATTGGAGAAAAAGCCTTTTCAACAAATGGTGCTGGGAAAACTGGAAATCCATATGCAGTAAAATGAAACTAAATCCCTATCTCTCACCATGCACAAAACTCAACTCAAAGTGGATCAAAGACCTAGGAATTAGACCAGAGACCCTGCATCTAATTGAGGAGAAAGTAGGTCCAAATCTTCATCACGTGGGATTAGGCCCCAAATTCCTTAACAAGACACCTATAGCACAAGAAATAAAAGCAGGAATCAATAAATGGAATGGACTTAAACTAAAAAGCTTTTTCTCAGCAAAAGGAACTATCAATGAGGTGAACAGAGAGCCTACGTTCTGGAAGCAAATTTTTGCCACACGCACATCAGATAGAGCACTGATCTCCAGGATATATAAAAAAACTCAAAAAACTTAACACCAAAAAACCAAACAACTCAATCAATAAATGGGCTAAGGAGCTGAATAGAAACCTCTCAGAAGAAGATATACAATCAATAAACATATATATGAAGAAATGTTCCACATCTCTAGCTATTAGAGAAATGCAAATCAAAACTACCCTCAGATTTCATCTCATCCCAGTCAGAATGGCAGCTATCTAAAGTACCAGCAACATTAAATGCTGGCGAAGATGTGGTGAAAAATGTACACTTAAACATTGCTGGTGGGATTGCAAACTGGAGCAACCAATCTGAAAAGCAGTACAGAGATTTCTTAAAAAACTTGGAATGGAACCACCATTTGACCCAGCTATCCCACTCCTTAGCCTAAACCCTAAAGACTTAAAAACAGCACACTACAGTAAAGCAGCCACTTCAATGTTTATAGCAGCACAATTCACAATTGCAAAACTGTGCAAGCAACTAGATGCCCTTCAATAGATGAATGGATAAAGAAACTGTGGTACTTATACACAATGGAATATTATTCAGCAATAAAAGAGAATAAAATTATGGCATTTGCAGGCAAATGGATGGAATTGGAAAGCATTATGCTAAGTGAAGTAAGCCAATCCCAAAAAACCAAATGCCGAATGTTCTCTCTGATTATTGGATGCTGATACATAAGGGGGGGGATTGGGAACACAGGAGAAATGGAGGAACTCTGGACGCGGCAGGGGGGAGGTGGGGGGGAGGGAAAGGGGAATGGGTATAGTAAAGATGGTTGATTGAGATTGTCATCACTACCCTTGGTGCATGTATGAAGACACAAATGGTGTGACTTTATCGGGTTTGCAACCAGAGAAATGGAAAAACTGAGCTCTATATATGTACTATGACTTGAAATGCAACTAAATAAACTAATTAAAAAAAATCCATCCAGGTTTACCACAAATGTTGTCACAAATATTAGGATTTCTTTCTTTTTTTACCCCATTCTCATATTCATAGATGTTGACTTCTAATAAATACCTTATAATGTAAAAATGTATGTTCAGTGCCTGCTTTTGGATAAGTCAAGCTGTGACAAACACCATCAACAAATTTATCCTGATTTTTTTGTATATTACATTCAATAATACATATTTTAAGAAGCATACATGTAACATATGCTTCAACATATTATAGGACATAAAACAAGTTTCAATATATTTCATAGGACTAAGATCATTAAAATTATATTTTATGATCATAATATAATTTAATTAGAAATTAGTAATGAATATTAGCCAGTAATTAGATGCTAAGTAGAATACTTCAAAGAACAATCTATGATTTAAAGAATAAATAAAAATATGAAAAATTCTTTAATAATCATTTCATAAAGGAGGATATTCAAGTACTTCGATAGCAAATAAAATAGGAAAATATGCTCAACATTATTATTTATCTGGAAAACACATTGGAATCACAATAACACTTAATTAAAGACCCATTCAAATTGTTAATGAGTAAGAAAAATGACAATATTAATGATGGTAAGAATGAGCAATCACTGCTCAATCACTGCTGGTAGAAGTGTGACCTGATACAGCTTCTTTGTCAGTATCTACTAAAATTGAACAAACACATACATAGCAAGTTTACTTCTCTAGCATGTACCTAATAGAAATGTATACAGACATTCACCAAAAAGAGATGAACAAGAGTTTTCATAGAATCACTATTCATAATAACTAAAAACTGGACACAACCCAAATATCCATTGATAGAATGTAAATAACCTCTGAATAATTCATTCAATAGTAGGCTACAAAACAATGCGAATCAAGAAATCTATACAAAATCAAGGATGAATCTCACCAGTAGTGTTGACCAAAAAAACCAAGAAACAATGAGGCCCTTACTGTTTCATTCAGGTTATAGATAATTCAAAAGCAGACCAAATTAATCCATTGTTTAAAAGTAAAGTGAGGCCAGTCACTGAATGGGGTTAGGAAGGTTCTTTTGGTTGTACTGGTAATGTTTGACTTCTCTATTTGAATAATCTCCTATACTGACTTCTATGAGGAATCTTTAGTGGTTTCTTTTGTCATTTTAGGTTTCCCCTGTATTGCTATTATTATTCCTATTGCTTTTCTTGGTAACTTAAAATTAACTGTATTTTATAACGTTTTTACCATTGCTTCCATCACTATCATGGATGTGAATGACTTAAGAACAAATTGTACCGCTCACTAAACACTGTGCCTGAGAAACAGTATTTGATTCATGTTTACTGAACACTTGACTCCTTGTAAAAGCACCAGACAATCTGAGGATTATGCAATAGCTGTGCAATTTGGATCCATTTTCCCCCAAATTTTGTTTCCACTCAGAGTTAACTCTGAAATGCTTTCTACTAATAGTGTAGGTATTATTTGTCAGTGTCTCAACAGAATACAAAGGCAGACCAATTATTTTAAAAGAAAGAATTTTAAATAAAGTATCATTAATTGTCAATTGTTAAAGAAAAGACCAAAAGGGAACATCAAGGTATCAGAGAGAGAGAGTAAATATAGGAAAAAAAACTGCCATCTTATGGGTGGGAAAGTTTATAATATTAAAATTTAGAGCTTGAAAGTGGATTCTCACAGAACAACTCTTAATTCTTCCTCTAGCCTTCTTACTTCCTTCCATCTTGATCTTTGTTTTGTCCTGACAGCACCCTTTATTAGTAAAGGCTAACATGGAGCAGCTTCTAGGCAGACGGGATTTGCAAAGTCTCAGCCTGAGCATCACAAACCAGAGTGCAGATTGATATGCTTGAAGTTGAGAAGCAATAGCATAACAACCACAGTGGGGGTGGGGTAGAGTTACTGAAACTAGAATCTCAGAAGCACAATCTTTTTCCTCTCTGCTAAAACAATTAAGGGTCAGTTCTTAAACTGCTCTCAAAGGTGATTTTTAGCCTTCAGAGAGACTGAATGACAAATATGAATGCTTTCTCCTAAATTCTAAAAGGACATAAAATTTCCTGGACATTTCCAGGAGAAAACCTAGATAAAGAAATACATTTTCATAGAAGATGACATACAAAAAAGATTTCACAAACATTGTCTAAACTGAGCAGAATAAAGGGCTTTCTGCCTTAGGGATTATAATGGTAACCATAGCGACTATAATGTTTATGAGGCAAACTGCATAACCCAGTAAATTTTCTATTGCTGTTGAAAATATATCTTCATTTATAGATACTATTTCATTTAATAATAGCTGGAAGATGTAAAGTAGTTTTCTGAGTGAGTAATTAGGGCTTAATTTAGCCTATCAAGTTGAGAAGGACAAGAAAGTTTATCACACACTGTAGTATATTCAGCTGCTATTACTGGAAAATGCAACTCATACTCATCCCTTTGCAACTTTGGCCAATTTAACCAAGATTCCAATAAAAATCTATTTTCTAAGTCATATGGAAAAATAAATCTTATTTTCTAAAAAAGCACAAAATGCTTTTGCTATAATATGATAGTGAAAGTACTAAGAAACCTCATATTATTTTAAAAAATCCATAATAAAAACCATTGTTTAAGGTGGGAAAGTGTTTTTATAGTCCAAAAAGTTCCAAATGAGCAATAATAAAATTCTCTTACCTGTAGCAATTTCAGTAATGAAGGTATATTTATGTATGTGTGTTTACCACTGGAAATATACCCAGAACATTCTCACATTAATTTTGATTTTAGAATAATGGATTTCAGTTTTGAAACCTCCTTAGCAGATATTTCTCATACAGTTGAATCAACATTTATCAATTTCATCACCTATTGTTATGCTGAAAAACATAGTCACTTGGTTTGAATTATGGAAACTCCATGATATTGCTGGAGCCCTTGAATAATGGATTTGGATGGCACATTGTGCTGGGAGATAATTTTCCAAGGGTCATGTGCATTTCTGCACATCTTGCAAGTGAGACACCAACTGCCCTTTGTTTCAATCTTTTCAAGGATGTTCGTATACCAAATGAACTTAGGAGACAGACATAGTAGTGTCTCTTTTAGCATACTCACTTCTCATTAGAAATAAGATTTCCTAAGTTGAAGGTTCCTCTCCTATAAGTTAACCCATTGCGTATGGTAGGAATTATCTGCTCTTCCTTGCATGGCCCATGGGGAATTGGGGTTTGCAGAATCAGCACAAAAATTTTGACAATCTGGCTGCTTTTTGAATTAGTTTACTATTATTACTATAAAAATTACTGCAAACTCAGTGCCTTAAAACAACACAACTAAATTATAGTTCTGGAGGTCAGAAGACGAATACAGGTTTCACTGGGCAAAAATTAAGGTGTTATCAGTGCTCTGTTCCTTCTGGACTCTAGGAAAAAATTTAATTTCCTTGCCTCTTCCAGCTCTCAAGTCTGTCCTCTTTCTTTGGCTCATTACCCTCCTTCTTCCATATTCAAAGCCAGCAAGGTAGCACGACTCTGGTCCTGATTCAGTCCTCACCTCTGCTTTCTGACTCTAGCCAGGAAAGTTTCTTCACTTTTAAAGATTCATGTGATTAGATCAAGTTCACCTGTATAATCCATGATAAGCTCACCATCTCAGTCTCTGACCCAGTAGTCTCCTTTCTGTCTACCAGCAACCTTTAAGGCCTGACAGGCTCCTGTGTTTATTCAAAAGTAGAGAAAAATCTCAGACTCTTCCCAGTTCTTGAAATCATTATTTGTAGTTTATAAACTGAATTTAAGCATTTTAGCAAACATGCTTATACATGTTAAATAAAGATAAGCATGAATGTTATTTTAAATATCCATAACTTCATTAATATTTTCATCATCAGGAAGCAGAGGTTCAAACTTCACAGGCCATGTGAATTCAAGAATATTATTATTATATTACCATAATAATAATAATAATAATAATAATGTTATTATTGTTATTATTTGTACTGGAGTGTGAACCCAGGGCTCCACGCAAACACTCTCCCACCAAACTACATCCCAAGTCCTCCATTTTTTTTAAAATTTTGAGACAGGAATTTGATAAGTAGCTGAGGCTGGCCTCAATCTTGGGATCCTCCTTCCTCAGCCTCCTAAGTAAATAGAATTACAGGCATGCATCACTGTGCCTGACTCAAGAAAACTATTAAAGAACCCAAAAACTATTTTCTAAGTCAGTGAATCTCAAGATGTGGCATGAACAGGAATGTTCTGGGAAGCTTGTTTAATGATCACATTTCCATCATAGTCCCATCCACCTGGGATCCTACTCTGGATTTGATTGCAGAAGTCTAAATTTTTAATGAATATTCCTAGTTATTCTTTTTTTAAAATATTTTTTAGGTTGTTGATGGATCTTTATTTTATTCATTTATTATTTGTATGTGGTGCTGAGGATCGAACCCAGTGCCTCACGCATGCTAGGCAAACGCTCTACAACTGAGCTACAGCCCCAGCCCCCTAGTTATTCTTATTTGAGTGGCCTTTAAAGCATTCAATAAACAACAAAATGGGTCCTTTCTTTGAGATCCAAGTTTGTTTCATTTTCTGCTAGTTACTTTGAATGATGTAGTCATTGAATTTTTCTCCACAAGGATTGAAAAAGTATCTGCTTTAAATGGAATTAAATAATTGATATCAATACATTCAGTTTTTATTCTCTAAAGAAAATAATTCATTCAACATGTTTGATCCTGTAACTACTCAGCCATATTTTGATTTCTCATCAATGGCATCAGAGATCAATTGACAACACTGTTCTTTTTTTTTTAATTGTTCATTGTAGTTATACATAAGATCATTTTGACATAATTATAAAAGCATGGAATATAATTTGTTCTAATTCACTCTCAGTACTTCCCCTTATCCTCCACTACTCCCTCCCCCTGTTCCCTTCCCTCTATTCTACTGACCTTTCAGCTATTCTATAATAGTTTTGTTTTTAATTAGTGTCTTGTAGATGTACACGATGGTGAGATTCACTGACGGTACATATTCATATATGTACACAGGGAACAAAGGTGAGATTCATTCCACTATCTTTCCCTATCCCATCCCTCCCACTTACCTTCATTCCCCTTTGTCTATTCCACTTATCTTCCTTCTATTCTTTTTTTTTTTTAAACTAGAGATTGAACTCAGGGGCACTTGACCACTGAGCCACATCCCCAGCCCTACTCTGTGTTTTATGTAGAGACAGGGTCTCACTGAGTTGCTTAGCACCTCGCCATTGCTGAGGCTGGCTTTGAACTCGCGATTCTCCTGTCTCAGCCTCCCTAAGTGCTGGGATTACAGGTTGCGCCACTGCGTCCGGCTCCTTCTATTCTTTATTCTATCCCCTCCCCTTGTTGTATGCTAGCATCCACATATCAGAGAGACATTCAATCTCTGGTTGTTTTTGAGATTGGCTTATTTCACTTAGGATGATAGTCTCTAGTTCCATCCATTTACCACCAAATATCAGAAAGTCATTCTTTTTATGGCTGAGTAATACTCCATGGTGTATATATGCCACATTTTCTTTATCCATCTGTTGTTGTGAATTGTGCCGCTATAAATATTGATGTGGCTGCATCACTCTAGTATGCTGATTTAAAAACCTTTGAATATATACCAAGGAGTGGGATAGCTGAGTCACATGGTGGTCCCATTCCTAGTTTTTTGCTTTCCAGTGTGGTTGTACCAATTTGCAGTCCCACCAACAATGTATGAGTCCCACCAAATTGCACCAATTTTTCCCCACATCCTCACCAACATTTATTGTTATTTGTATTCTTTTTTTTAATATTTTTTAGTTGTAGATGGACACAATGTCTTTATTTTATTGCTTTGTATGTGGTGCTGAGGATTGAACCCAGGGCCTTACGCATGCGAGGCAAGCGCTCTACCGCTGAGCTACAATCCCAGCCCCTTACTTGTATTCTTGATAATTGCCATTCTGACTGGAGTGAGATGAAATCTCAGTGTTTGTGTTTCTGTAATTGTTAGATGTTGAACATTTTCTCATATATTTATTGACCATTTGTATATCTTCTTTTGAGAAATGTCTGTTTAGTTCCTTTGCCATTTTTTATTGTGTTATTTGTTTTATTGGTGTTAAGTTTTTTGAATTCTTTGTATATCTTGGGTATTGATGCCCTATCTCAAGTGCAGGTGGCAAAGATTTTTCTACAATTTTGTTGGCTCTCTTTTCATGCTCTTGCTTGTTTGCTTTGCAGAAGCTTTTTAATTTGATACCATCCCATTTATTGATTCTTGATTTTACTTCTTGCACTTTAAGTGTCTGGTTAAGGAAGTCAGTTCCTGAGCCTATATGTTGGAGTGTTGGGCCTACATTTTCTTCTAGTAAGTGCAGGGTTTCTGGTCTAATTTCTAGGTCTTTGATCCGCTTTGAGTTGATTTTTGTGCAGAGTGAGAGGTAAACATTAAATACCATTCTACTACACAAACTAGAATGTTTTCCCACATCATTTGTTAAAAAGTCTCCCTTTTAGCAAACATATGCTTTTGGCACCCTTGTCTAGTATCAGATAACTACTTATGTGGGTTTGTCTCTGTGTTGAAGACACTATTCTAAGAGCTTCTTATGTCATGCTTGTAAAAATAACTTTAATTCAATTTATCGGCAAGGGTTTGCATTACATTTTAGAATAACAGTTTTGGAAATGATCGTGAAGATTCATCTTGGGAAGATGTTAACAACAGTAAACAATGTTATTGGATACAAACAAATACACTATTCCTGATATCCATTTTAAAGGCCCAATGCAGCTATGCTAGCAGTTTACATGAATGAGGAATCAGCCAAAAAAGTGAAAAGACATTTATCACTTTGGCCTATTATTATTATTATTATTTCATATATGTTAAAGATAATTTGAAGTTGATTTGAGGAAAATATTTTACATTACTTTTATAGACTATGAAATGCATATATGCTATATTGTCAAAGCTTATGTAAGTATTAAATTATTTTATGGGGATACTTTGTGTATATCAAATTATATTAACATGTAAATTTTGCTTCCCATGCTTTCTGTTCACCCAGGTAAGTGAAATTCCCAATTTTCTAATTCAACAATATTAAAAATTCCAATTTTAATAATGATGCATTTCATAGAAACTGGAATCCACTCATCCTCAATCTACAAGTGTTATCTTTTAAAATAAAGTTTTCTTGTTTTGTCACCTAAGTATTCAACACAACTTTTCAAAGTTAACTCATTTAGTATAAGGTTAAGATAGAAAATCATCTTATTTATTATATTATGCTATTGTCCTTGTCATTTACTTTTGAGTGTCTCAAGTTGGTATACTTTTATGATGTACAACAATAGATCATAAGAAGTAAAAAAAATTTCATTAATTTAACAAACATTGATTTGTTTCAGGGTCATTTTCAGTGTTTGGTTGTGTGCTGCATTACTTTTAAGAATACCATTTATATTACAGTTATTAGTATGATAATACTGGAATTGTGTCCTGCACACCTTTACAACTATTTAAGGTTGTATTATCTAATATAAAATTAGGCATTGTGACAGGTGCATGAATATAAAGATAATGACATCAAAGTAGTTTATCTTTCATAATTTCTAGTTTAGTAAGGGAGAATGACAAATATGGGACACTGTGATAAGTTCCATGACAAGAAAGTGCAGGTATTCATATCTATGTAGCTATCCAATTAAAACAAAATAAAGCTGAGCAGTTAGAGCTAGAATTTGTCCTGAGAATGTTTCAAAATATAGAGTCCTGAACTGTTTTTTTGTCCTATACTGAATCAATATTAACATAAAATGTAATCTTAAAAATAGTGTTTGCATAAAGGAGCTAAGTGCTCTTAATAATGTCATCCATGATCTTTGTACAGCATACCTATTGTATAAAACTCTGTTTTCCTGTGAATTCTCTCAGGCACTGTCCTGGTTCTGCCTTCTGAATCCAGTAACCCAGTCTTGTATGTCTCTATCATACAGATACTCAGCTTTCAATCCTGCTCTTAAAGCTAGCTGTTGGTCCATCCATTAGTACTTGATAGTCTGGATGTTTTCAAAGCTAAACTCAATGTCCATGATACAGTCTCTTCTCTGTCCTGCAGCTGTAAACCAGCACTACACACTTCTAAACCAAGATTTGGAAACCTAATCCCTGTGATCCATTGTTTAACTTCTAATGAGTTTTGAATTTTTCTTATAGTCAAATCTAGGTGTAAATTTTTGTTCTGACAAATGGATGCTTCACAAGGGCAGATATTTTTATATATTTTGTTCAGACATAACTCTAGTAACAGAAAAATGCTTAGCATATAGTATTTGCTAACTGATTAAATGTATGTGGGACAATGCACAAAGGCCTTTCATTGCCCCCATCTGTTGCTGATTTTTGTCTGTCTAGAGGATGCAGCTAGCTCTGTTTATAGTGGTTCTTCTTAGGTTTCCAACATAGACTTCTCAAGTTCACACTCAAGCATCCTTGAAAAGTAGAATCTATACTACTGCTACAGCTCAACAGTGCCTCCACATGGGGAGGAGTTCAACTGCATCTGAGTGAGTGCATCTGCATCCCCAAATTCCCTCCAAACCACTATGGTAAGAAAACTGCTCAAGAAAATATAACCAACTCGCTTTCTCCTGGAGGTGCACTTATATCAGAGAACACTACAATTTAGGTTGCCAGTAGAAACAATATGGATTATCTTTAAGCTTTTGCTATTGGCACATGAAACAGATATCACAGTAAAACTCTGACAAGTATTCTGGAAAACCAAATGTATTGCTTTGGAAAATTTTTCCTCTTCCCTTGCCATTTTTGTTCAACTATAAAATATAGCTTATGACTGAGACTTATAAGTACATTAGGCTGATCCACTTCCTTTTGTGAACTTGAAACATGAGCCTCTCTGAGGCTCGTCAACAACATGTTATATTTGGAATCCACTGAGATTACTACCCCAAATAGGGTCTCAGGTCTTTGTGCATATGATAGCTATAATGTCATACAGTCTTGCAAAATAAAGAGGTCAGTCTGCCTACAGATGACATATCTGAAGGTGTATATGTGTGTATGTATATATATATATATATATATAGACATCTGTATATACATTTACATCTATATCTATAAAGATATCTGCAGTAATCCTAACTCATGTCTACCCAACATACATATTTACCTTCAACACTGATGGCATGAGCTAAGCCTCTTTGACCTAGGTAATACCAGATCCTCAGACCTCTGTCCTATACTTATTTATTTTAGGTGCTGGTCCCAGAAAATAGCAGATACTTTGTTTGAAATGTGAATCAATATGCATCATAGCCATGTTAAAAACTTTCAATATCACCTCAAGTCTCTGTGGAATCTGGTAACAGTGTACTCAATGAGTAATTTGGTAGACCTGGAAACTATAAGAGTCAATCTGTCACCATTCTCTGGCCAAGCATTAGTAAAGCATGAACCACACTTAAATATAATCCCAAGAAATGTAATTTTAACCAAAAATATATATTTAATATATTAAGTTCTTATTTTTGCAGTGATAGTTGCAATTATTTTCTTTCATGTAAAATTTAGACTAACATGTTGAAGAGATATCATTACCAAATTGTAATTCTGTCACCTCAAACTGAAATTTTTATTTGAAAGGTGATAAATTTTAAACAAGGGATAAGAAGATGAAAGGGGAATTTTGAAAATGCTAATGAAAGCACTGGTGATACCAGGCATTTCAAGTTTAGGATTATGCTATTTAATAGTTTTTTTAAATTTAGAAATTAAAGTAATATTAGAAACAAATAAATCTCTGTAGTAATCAAAGATACCATTCATATTATTCTGAAAAGTCATAAACTGTAAAAAAGGCTTTAGACAAAATATATTTGATTGGCATTATCAAATGAAATGAATTGTTAATTGCTATTTCTATGATTATACTTTCAAAACTTAGATATTAGTGGATTTTATGTAGTAAGTGCCCAATTAATATTTAATGAATGAATGAGAATTGAATTTAGTGAGAATTGAAGGCACTCAAAGTATATAATTTTAAAAGCACTTAAGAAATTCCTAAAATAGTCTTTTCTTTGAGAGTTTGGAATTCTGATTGGAAAGTAGTTAGTTTGTCCATGAAAATAAGGTAAGTTTTGACATTAAAGGAAAGAAATGTTAAGGGTTCAAGAAAGAACAAATTACTTTAATTATTTCCTAAAGAATTAAAAACATTTACATTAGATGGTCATTTTAATGGAGGTTTGGATGTAATTGTGGTACATGTTATTAGCATATATAATGAAGAAGAATGAATAAGTGGATTGGAGGGTGGATGGATGGGAGGGTGAGTGGATAGGGTGCTGTCCTCATGTAAGAGAGAACTATGCTCACCACTTCTGCAAATAGCATCTCTTTTTGCTAAAGCACTGGCAGATGACCAAATGTCTAGTGCATTTTCTATGGCTTTAAATGTTCTGGAGCAAATGTCAATCCCAGTTCTTCTAGCACCTCTTCATTGATGGTAGAAATTAACTTTTCTGTGTATCAATTGTCTTATAAATAAAATAAAATGGTTACATTAGATGGTACCTTCCAACACTTAAAATAAAGTAATAGCCTCCATGATGCAATGATCCAAATAATATTCAATAGAGTACATGTTTTGGTTGTGTTATCATAAGATTTGCTAAAAGAACTGCAACTTTAAAATTTCTTCTAGTTACTGTGTGGAAAAATAGAAACAGGTTTTCATTTATTGCATATGTAGGAAACAGACCCATACTAACCTGAAGAAGTCTCATGTGGTCAGAAGGCAGATGCATTCAAACTTATCTTACTAGGAAGACAAGAACTTCAGCTAAATGAGGATAGCAAATGTATGGAGGCTTGGAGCCAATGAATTTATAGGCTAATATGCATTTGTTTTGTGTGTATATTCACATATAATATACATATATCCTATTTCTTTTATTTTTTATTGTAAAACTTTTTATTGATGCTTATATATGGTAAATTGTTTCCTTTATCAGAAGATAATTAAACAATAGGTGCAATTATTTAAATGTTTTGTCTCCATTAGAATCAAGAAAAGATGATAATGCTAATATATATTTATGCTAGCATTTCAGTATGTTTTCAGGGAAAAATCTGCATATTTAGTTTCATGTTATATTTATATTTGAGTTTGATGAAAGAAGTATTCAACTTAATTTCCATATTGGCATAGTAAAATGTAAAACCACTAGAAGAATAGTTTTGAGATTTGGTATTGCATTTTATATCAGTTTTGAACATGAATTTCACTTAAAAATGTGGTTTAGGTGAGTTGAAAAGAAACTTTGTGATGCAAAAATGCATTTCAAAACTTCAATAAAGAATGTAACAGGTAGAATAACAGTACTCCCAAAGATGCATGTGTTCTAATCCCTGGGATTTTTGAGTATATAATGTTATATGGCAAAGGGGAATTGATATTGCAGATGGAATTAATGTTACTAATCAGATGATTTTAAAATAAAGAAATTATCCTGGATTATGAAGATGGACTCTTTAATCAGAATAGTCCTTAAAAGAAGAAGAGGGAGGCAGAAGAGGTCAGAGAAGGTAGATGTGGCTATGGAAGAGGTCGGAATGATGCACTATGAAATTGACCTCTCATTTCTAGCTGAGCACCTACTTGCTTTTCTTTATAATTTTGTTTCATATATATAATTAAGTTTTGTTTGAATTTGGACTATTTGTAAGTCTAATCACATTGTTTATACCACTTTGTGATTAAATTCTCTTGTTTGGTATTGTGTTTCAAGATCCTTAAAAGTTGTAAAATGAAACAGAAATACGTTCACCTTCAGTGCTCTGTAGTGTCCACAAAATACCAGTTTATTTAGGCATCCTATTTTTTTGAAGTGTTAGAATAATTTTTCATGATTTATTAATAATCCCAAACAAAACATTTGGAATAAAAAATTGAAATTGAAAGAAAAATGTAACATATACACCTAAATGGATTTCCTTCTTGTAGAGATATATTTGAATTGCTATTTATGATATCAAACAGATCAGAAATTATGAATTTAGGGAGTGAAGGATACAATTCTTCTGGAAGAATCTATAAAGAAATATATTCAACTATAATGAGTTTGTGAGTTCACATAAAAGACGTTTGGATAGTGAGACATGCATATATCTTTATTAGTGTAGTGCATGTTTATTCTAATTTCTTGGATAAATTCTTTGTGCAATAATGGCTCCAATTTCCTCAAGAACACCTTAAATGCTGCTATTGGGAACATGTTTCTCTTTCTCTCTCTCCATATATTTATTTATTTATTAGGTATACATGACAGTACAGTGTATGTTAACATAATATACATGTACAGAGTACAACCCATTTAATTAGAATTCCACTCTTCTGGTTGTACATGATGTGGAGCTACACTGCTTGTGTATTCATATATGAACATAGAGAAGTTATGTCTGATTCATTCTACTGTCTTTCCTAATACCATCTCCCCTCCTTTCCCTCCATACCCATTTGTCTAATCCAATGAACTTCTATTCTGCCCCCCTTGTTGTGGGTTAGTATTCACATAGCAGAGAGAAAATTTGGCCTTTGATTCTTTGATTCTGGGACTGGTTTATTTCACTTAGCATGATATTTTCCAGTTCCATCTATTTACTGGCAAATTCCATAATTTCATTCTTCTTTGTGCCTCAGTAATATTCTATTATGTCTATATACCACATTTTCTTTTTTCATTCATCTGTTGAAGGGCACCTAAGTTGGTTCTATAGCTTTGCTATCTTGGATTGTGCTACTAGAAACATTGATGTGGCTGCATCACTGTAGTATGCTGATTTTAAATCCTTTGGGAATAAGCTGAGGAATGAGATAAATGAATCAAATGGTGGTTCCATTTCAAGTTTTCTAAGGAATCTCCATTCTGCTTTCCAGAGTAGTTGCACTAATTTGCAGTACTACCAGCAATTTATGAGTGTACCTTTTTACCCACATCCTTGCCAACATTTATTGTTACTTTTATTCTTAATAATTGCCATTCTGACTGAAGTGAGATGGAATCTCAGTGTAGTTTTAATTTACATTTCTCTAATTGCTGGAGATGTTGAACATTTTTTCATATGTTTGTTGACAATATGTATTTCTTCTGTGAAGTTCTGTTCAGTTCCTTTACCCACTTATTTATTGGGTTATTTGTGGGGTTTTTTGGTGTTAAGGTTTTTGAGTTATTTGTATATCCTAGAGATTAATGCTCTACCCAAGGCATAGGTGGCAAAGATTTTCTCCCATTCTGCAGGCTCTCTCTTTACATTCTAATGTAGGTCTAATGCCTACATCATTGATCCACATACAGTTGAATTTTGTTCAGGGTGAAAAATAGGGGTTCAATTTTAATCTAATACATGTGGATTTCCAGTTTTCCAAGCATCATTTGTTGAAAAGGATATCTTTTCTCCAACGTATATTTATGGAACCTTTGTCTAGTATCAGATAACTGTATTTATGTGGGATTGTCTCTGTGTCTTCTATTTTATTCCATTGGTCTTCTTGCCTGTTTTCTTTTCCTACCATGCTGTAGGCTTTCTCTTCACATTCTTGATTGTTTCCTTTGCCCTGAAGAAGCTTTTTGCTTTGATATCATCCCAGTTATTGATTCTTTACTTTACTTTTTGTTACTATACTTCTGTATTATAATTTAAGGTCTGGTATTGTGATACTTTCTGCTTCACTTTTCTTGCTAAGGATTGCTTTGGCTATTCTGTGTCTTATTTTACAACTGAGTTTCATGACTGCTTTTTCTATTTTTATGAAGAACATTATTGGAATTTTAAATTTTAATAGGAATTGCATTATACCTGTATAGTATTTTGGTAGTATGGCTATTTTAACAATATTAATTTTGCCTCTCCAAGAACATGGGAGATATTTCCATTTCCTAAGGTCTTCTCCAGTTTCTTTCTTTAGTGTTCTAAAGTTTTCATTGTAGAAGTCTTTCACCTCTTTTGTTAGATTGATCCCCAAGTATTTTTTCAGGCTATTGTGAATGGAATAGTTTTCCTGATTTCTCTTTCAGCGGATTCATCAGTAATATATAGGAATGTAATATATATATATTATATAGTATATATATATAGGAATGTATATATATATATATGTAATGTATATATATAGTAATATATAATTTAAGGGTGCTAATTTAATACCTTGCTACTTTGCTGAATTCATTTATGAGCTATAGAAGTCTTCTGGTGGAATTTTTGGGATCTTCTAAATATGGAATCTTGTCATTGACAAATGTAGTAGTTTGAGCTTTTCTTTTCCTATTCATATTCCTTTAATTTCTTTTTTTCTCTAATTCCTCTTGCTAGAGTTTCAAGGACTATGTTGAATAGTAATGGTAAAAAGAAGACTTTCCTGTCTTGTTCCAATTTGGAGAGGGAATGGTTTTACTTTTTATTCATTTGGAATAATGTTGTCCTTGGGTTTAGCATATATAGCTTTTACAATATCGAGGTATGCTCCTACTATTCCTAGATTTTCTAATGTTTTGAGAATGAATGGATGCTGAATTTTGTCAAAAGCTTTTTCCACATCTATTGAGATAATCATGTGGTTCTTGTTTTTATGTCTGTTGATGTGATGAATTACATTTATTAATTTCCATATGTTAAACAAACCTTGCATTCCTGGAATGAACTCCACTCGATCATGGTGAACTATTTTTTAATATGTTTTTCTATGCAATTTGTTAGTATTTTATTAAGAATTTTTGCATCTATATTCTTGAGGGACATTGGTCTGAAATTTTCTTTCCTTGATATGTCTTTGTCCAGTTTTGGAATCAGTGTGATACTAGCTTCATAGAATGAGATTGGAAGGGTTCCTTTCTTTTCTTTTTCATGGAATAATTTGAGGAGTATTGGTGTAAGTTCTTTGAAGATCTAGTAGAACTGGGCTGAGATTCTGTTTGGTCCTGGGCTTTTCTTTATTGATAGGCTTTTGATGGTGTCTTCAATTTCATTGCTTGAAATTGATCTGTTTAAACTATGTCCTCCTGTTTCAATTTGGTTAGATCATATGTCTCTAGAGATTTGTCAATGTCTTCATGATTTTCTATTTCATTGGAGGATAGATTTTCAAAGTAGTTTCTGATTTTCATCTGTATTTCAATAGTACCTGTGGTGATATTTCCTTTTTCATTATGAATTTTAATGATTTGGCTAAGTGTTTATCAATTTTATTCATTTTTTATAGAACTGACTTTTTATTTCATCAGTTTTTAAAATTTTTTTGTTTAAATTTCATTGATTTTGGCTCTGATTTTAATTATTTCCTGCATTCTGCTGCTTTTGGTGTTTGTTCATTCTATCTCTAAGGTTTTCAGATGTAATGTTAGGTTATTTATTTGGTGACTTTCTATCCTTTTAATAAATGAGCTCATTGCAATGAACTTTCCTCTTAAAACTGCTTTTATAGTGTCCCAGAAATTCTGATATGTTGTTTCACTATTATCATTTACCTCTGAGTATTTTTTCTTATTTCATCCCTGATTTCTTCTGCTATCCATTGGTCATTTGATAGCATATTATTTAGTTTCCAGGTGTTAGAAGAGCTTCTATTTTTATTTTTATTGTTTTCTAATTAATTCCATTATGATATGATAGAATTAAAGGCATTATTTCTAAATTCTGAAATTAAAGAAATTTTGTAGTTTTGTGTTTTACATTTATTTCTATTATTCTTTTTGGGTTATTTTTTGTGTTTAAGTTTTGTGTCTAGATTAATTCTTCTGCATATAGATGTCCAGTTGTTCCAGCACCATTCAAAAAAAAACAACTAACTTTGCTCCATCATTGCTGTTCTTCCTTTGTTGAAGACCAATTGAGTATATTTATTTAAGTCTGTTTCTGGGATTTCTATTCTCTTCCATTGGTCTGTCTGTTATTTCACTTATATCTCACTGTTTTGATTATTGCAGCTTTTAAATCTTGAAGTCAGATTTTAAATTTTTGCAGATTTTAAATCTTGAAGTCAGACAAAATAACTTGCTAGGATTCTGATTGGATTGCATTGGCTCAACAGATCAAGTTCAGAAGAGTTGATTTTGTAACAATGAGTCTTTCTAGTTATGTACATAAAACATGTCTCATTTAACTATGTCTTTGATATTTTTATCCTAGTTCTATAGATTTCCTCATATTGATATTATATATATATTTCATTAGATTTATAATTAAGTATTCCATTTTGGAGGATGCTAATATAAATGGTAATGTGTATCTTATTTCAATTTGCACTTGTTCATTGTCACTATGTAGGAAATCATTACCCATATATCCTACAATCCTGCTATAATCACTTATTAGCTCCAGAAATTTTGTAATTATTTTTTATTTTCCATATAGATAATTATGTCACCTGCAAAGCCAGTTTTGTTTCTTTCTTCCTAATCTCTGTACCTTTTATTTCCCTTTCTTGTCCCACTGTGTTTGTTAGAACTTCCAATACAATGTTGCAAATCAATGAGGAGAGAGGATGTCCTTGTCATAGCCCTGATCATAGCTAGAAATCTTCAGGTTTCTTACTGTTAAGCATTATGTTGGCTGTAGGTTTTCTGTAGATGTTCTTTATGAAGTACAGGAAGCTCCCCCACTATTCCTAGTTTGCTGAGAGTCATTATCAGGAGTATATGTGCTTTTCCTCTATCTTCTTGATAGAATGAACTACATTAATTAATTTTGAATGCTGAGTCAGTCTTGCACACCTGGGGTAAATCCCACTTGGTCATGATATATAATTATTTGTATACATTATCAAATTTTTGTCTTCTCTTTTTTAATATTTTTTGTGTGATTTTGGTTTTAGGGTAACTGTTGTCTCAGAATGAATTCAGAAGTGTTAATATGTTTAGGCTGATCAAAGAAAAGCATCATAGAAAGAGTATCTTAAACAATAGAAATTTATTCCTCAATTTTATGGAGATGAAAATACAAAATCAGAGTTCCAGCATGATTGGTTTCTGTTGATGGCTTGAATATTGACTTGAAAGCCTCCTCTTACTTTATCCATACAATTCTAAGAGAGATAATTGCTCTAGTTTCTTTTCTTAAAAGTCACCAATGTCATTCATGAGAGTTCCTTCTTCACGACATAATTACTTCAGAAAGGTGCTACGTCCAAATACCACGACACTAGAATTAGGTTTCAACATATAAATTTTAGTATGACACAAATATTAAATCCATTAAAAGAAGTATCCCTTCACTTCTTTCTTAAAATTTTCTGGCATAATATTTTATTTCTCTTTTCAAAGAATTAGACTTGAGCTTTCTTGATTCTCTCTACTGATTTAATCTATCATTTCATTGATTTCTGTTCTAATATTTATTATTTATTTTCATCTGTTTGATTTAGATTTAATTTGCTCGTATTTTTCTGGTTTTCTAAATTAAAGTTTAGATTACTGTTTTTAACTCTTCCTTATTTTCTAATATATTCATTCAGTGTTATAAATTTCCTATTAAGTATCACTTTTATTGCATCCTACAAATGTCATTCTTTATTTTCATTTTGTTCAAAATATTTTTGAATTTCTCTTGAGAATTCTTCTTTGACCATTCTGTTATTGAGAAGTATGTTGTTTAATTGCATGTATTTTGTGATTTTTCCATGTATCTTTCTGCTCTTGGTTTCCATTTTAATTTCATCATGGTGTCAGAGCTGACATTATATGATTTACAGTCTTTTAAATTGTTTAAATATGTTTCAAGTTCCAGAATATGGTCTATCTCAGTGACTGTTCCATCTGACATGATGAGAATAAATAATCTGCTATTCTTGAGTGAAGAAGTCTCAAGATATCTATTCTATTTAGTTGATTGATGGTGCTGTTCAGTTCAACTATGTCCTTACTGATTTTCTGCCTGTTGGATGAAAAGGTGTTAAAGCCTTCAGCTACAATAGTGGATTAATCTATTGCTCCTTGAAATTCAGTCGGTTTTTGACATATTTATTTTGATACTCTGTTGTTAGGAGCATACACATTAAGAATTGTTGTGTCTCCTTCGAATACTGACCCCTTATCATTATGTAATACTCTCTATAATATATAACTTCTCTTGATATAATGTCTTCACTTTCTGAAATTAATATAGACACTTGCTTTCTTTTGGTTATACACAATATATATTTCTCCATCCATTTATTTTTAATCTATATATGCATATTTATTTATTTACTTATTATTCTGTTGCTGAGGATCAAACTTAGGGTCTTGTTCATGCTAGGCAAGAATACTACCAATAAGCCACATCTTCAGGCCTGTATATTTGTATTTAAGGTAAATTTTTTTTGTTCTAAATATACAATTGGGTCTTATTTTTTCATCCATTTAGACAACCTCTTTCTTTAATTTGATATATTTAGAACATTTATATTTAAATAATATTTGATATTATTAAATTAGCATCTATTATATTTTTTACTGTTTTATTTTTTGTTCTTTTTCCTGGCTAGAGTTCATTTGGACATAATTACATTGACTTTGGTTCTTTTGGATAAATGCCAAGGAGTGGTATAGCTGAGTCATATGGTGGTTCCATTCCTAACTTACAGAGAAAATATTCCTAATTCATTCCTTCTGCCTCTTTCACTACTGTTGTAATTCATTTCATACACATATATGCATACAATTTATGTATTTAAACTCTATAATTAAATACAATTTTACTATGCTACTAATTTAAACAAACTATTACTCTTAGATCAATTGAAAACAGGAAAAATAAAAGTTTTTAATTCAATTTCCTTTATACATTCTCTAATACTCTTTCTTTATGTAGATATGAGTTTCTGACATGTATTATTTTACTTGTCTTTGAAAATCTTTTATTAACATTTCTTTCAAGGCAGTTCTACAAAAAAATTCTCACAATATTTATTTTTCTGAGAAGCTCTTTATTTCTGCTTCACTTTTGAATTATAATTTCTCATGGTATAGTATTATAGGCTGATATTTTTCTCTTTCAACACTTCATTCCATTGCATTAACTTCCACCTTAACACAATTTCTGAGGCTAAGTCAGATGTCATTCTCATGCTTGCTCCTTTGTTTTTGTTTGTTTGAATATTTTCTTCTTGGTGTTCTTTGAGGTTCCTGGATCTGTGATTTCAATGTTTGACATCAATTTGTGGAAAATTCTCAGTGATAACTGCTTCATATTTTACTTCTATATCTTTCTCTCTATTCTTCTAGTATATCCATTACAGATATGTTACACTTTCTGTAGTTGTCTCACAGTTCTTGGCTATCCTGTTCAATTTTTTTTTACTTAATTTATCTTTTAAGTTTTAGAGGTTTATATTGTTATATCATGTTTTATTCAGCTTTCCAAATTTTAAGGAGGAAAAGTTTATGTTGAGACTCACAGTTTCAGAGATCTCCGTCCATAGATGGCCAACTCCACTCCTCAGGACTCAAGGTGAGGCTGAATATCATGGCGGAAGAGTGTGGTGGAGGAAAGCAGCTCAAGACATCACACCAGAAAGCAGAGATAGAGAGTTCTTCTCAACAAGGACAAAATATATACCCCCATAGGTGGGTCCCAGGGTCCCAATCCTCTAGCCATACCCTGCCTGCCACCAATTACCACCCAGTTAATCCTTATCAGGGGATTAATGCATTGATTGGTTTATGGCTCTCAGAACCCAATGATTTCACCTCTAAACATTGCATTGTCTCACACATGAACTTTTGGAAAATACCTAATATCCAAACCATATCCTCAGGCTCAGAGATCCTTTCTTCAGCCATCTCTAGGCCACAAATTAGCCCATCAAAGACATTCATCAATTCTTTTAGTGTTTTTATCTCTATATGACTTCTTGATTCTTAGAAGTTTGATTTCTCTATTTATAGTATCTATGTGTTATTGTGCATTATCTACTTTTCCTTAACAAAATATTAATAGTTTTTTTTAAATCCTCGTTTGATATTTCTATTATTTCTGCTGTATATGACTCTGGATGTTATAATAATTCTGTGTTTTCAAATTCTGTGAATGTTTTTGCTCTTTAGTGTGTGTTATAATTTTTCATTGAGAGAAAAACATATGTACTGGGTACAATAAACTATAATAAACAGGTCTTCAGTAGTGTAGTGATAAAGTGGGGGGAGATAAAGTTTTCTATATTCCTATGAGTAGGTCTCAGTTCTTTGGTAAGAACCATGCCCCTGAAATATGAACTTCATCAGGGACCTCAGTGTATTTTCCTCCAGAGATGGAACAAGATAACTGAAGGTGGCTGAAGTTGTATATATCTAAATTTGTGAAAGACTAAAGGAAACTACAGTTAGCCATTTCCTTTCTACTTGGAGGGTTAGGCTCTAATATAATCCCAGCAGATTAGGTTCTAATAAAATAGCGTTTCTCTGAGAGAAGACCTTGATAAGAATAATAGAATGTCTGGCATGTTTGAAAATGATTCCTTTCCCCTTTCTCCTGCTAGAAACAGTGAGATTTTTCTCCAATATTCACTGTAAGGATATGACAGAGTTCCTAGAATTAAAACTCACAAAATTATGAGCATCCCTCTAATATTGAGTGCCCCTGGAGGTTTTGTCTGCCAGACTTGTCCATGCTAAGCCTCTAGCAATTCATCAATTACTTTTCAGATTTCTGTTCATGGATTTATGTTGTGGCAATTTGTGATTCTTGCATCAATCAGCTCATCTCTCCAATTTTAGGGGCAGTTTTTTGTCCTGCGATCCCACTTCTTTGATGGATCTAAGAAGAGCTGATGCATTTTTAGTTCATTAAACCTTTTACATGTTGTAAGGGGAATGCAAAATCACCTAAATTCCTTATATACTGGATATGGAAACATATTTGGACATTAATTTTTGTCATGAAAACATTAATGAGAAAAATATGTGCTTAGTATAATGTTTTTCCCCTTTAAGAGGATCTTTGTATTTTTCAGCCCATAAGCATGTGAGTACTATTAGTCTGAGACTATCCAAGTTGTCAGAGCTCCACAATACCATTAGAAAATTAAGGTTACTATTATCCTTAAGGGATAGGACTTGGATACCTCAGTTATCATTGAATGTATTAATGGATTCACTATATTAAGAAGGCTATGGGCTCTGTCTTTTATTATTGTCCCATGAGTTTAACTAAGCTATTGCTTCAGTTCTCAGATACTTTTTTCTCAGAACAGAAAATACCTTCAAGTTAAGAGCAGTTTTGAGAGCTCAGTTTACCTTTCTGGATTTTCAATTTTCCCTAGAGTTTCCTGAGTGTGCTGCGATCAATTTGCTGTTTTTTGTTTTTTTTTTTTAATTTGAGAAGACTTTTTTTAAAAGCTTATTTAGTTGTTCAGAAGGGGACAATTAGTAATTATTACCAAGTTTGCCATTTCTAGAAGTGAAAGTTTTAACAGCATTGCTTTTAATATTATATTTTCAAAAAGCAATTATTTCAGATATGAACAAAATTTTAGGGAAAGCCCTTAATGCAACTTGGTGGGGTATTGTCAGGGGTCAGGTCTCAGAGGATGATCCTCATTATCTCTTCATGGATTTACAAAGAAGAAGAGCATATATCACTAATCATCCTCTCAGTTTAATTCATGAAAATATTGGCTCTGAAAAAAGGAATCTAAGGGAGGGAGGGAGGGGGAGAGAGAGGGAGATTTTTCAAAGAAAATTAGATCTTAAACCATTAGGGTCCTGATGTCTACTTGAATGTAGATGGTACAGATGTAAGTCATTTATTTTTCTGAAATCAACTTGATTGCAGCAAGGGACGTAGCAAATCTGAGCAAAAGATCCCTCCCCTTGTGCATGGCAGAAGATACACTCTTGTAATTTTTCCTCCAGAAATTTGGAGGATACAAATTAATTTGAGACTTTCTTAGTCAAATTGATTCTTAATTTCATATCAGGAGTTTCCAAGTTAAGTTCATATGTGGGCTGCTCAATGTTTTGTTAGAGAGAAATTAAATTCTATTTATAGAATTTTATGGCAAAGATGCATTTTTATTTTAAACCTCATTCTTAAAACCTAGATATTTGAAGAATGAAAGAAAATTTCAAATGCAATTATTGAAATTTAATTCAGACAATGTTCAATGACCCATATAATAAGCAATCAGAAATAAACATGATTTTAATTTCTTCTAAATGTTCAAGCATGTAATTTTTAAAAGTCATTTTAAAATCTAAATTATTTGATAGCAATTGAGTTCTAATTGCTCAAAAGGATGTTCTATCTCAGTTATTAAAGAAATCAATGATTGCCTGAGGTAGATAGAAATAATTTAAATCTATACAAATTAGTTATCATTGATCCAGTTGACACTTGGTACATTTTAATTTCAATTTTTCTTGTTTATTAGCTAAAGGCAGTTTACATGAATTTATAATCATGACTCGTGATGCACACCAATCACATTTCTAAACAAATGACATTGATCAATATCGTATAAGAATCGTCACTGTTTTACATTTGCATAAGTGATTGCACTGATATTTTAAAGCAAAAATGACAGTAAATCTTGATAAAGAATTTGCTTTAAATAAAAACTTTGTATTTAGCACAGCATATGATGATATTTTAAGAATAGTTTCTATCAATTGACATGATTGAAATTTTTGTTGTTCAGTTTGGATTTCTTTATTTATTTAAGAAGTTTCTGTTTGTAATTTGTCATTATGCTCATCACAGGGTGTTTTGAAAAGCAATTGAAACAACTTTTCAACTGATGATAACTAAGGAATTGTATTAGTCAGTTTTCCAATACTGTAATAAAATACCTGATGATTTACAGGGAAGAAAGATTTATTTGGGCTCACAACTTCAGGTTTCAGTCCATGGTCACTTAGTCCAGTTGCTTGGGGCATCTGGTGGCACAGTACAGAATGGTGGTAGAAATGTGTAGCGGAGGAAGATTGTTCATTTCAAGGTGGCTGGGAAGCAAAGAAGGGGTAGGTGTCTGAATATCCTTTCAAGGACATGCCTCCAATGATCTAAATTCCTTCTACTAGGTTCCTCCTCCTAAAGGTTACACTACCTCCCAATAGCACCATGGTTGTTGACCAAGCTTTTAGCATATAGACCTTTGGGGGACATTTAAAATCCAGTCTATATCAGGAGGTGATGGAGCATGATTTCTGGGAGTTGCCTGTGTATCATTTTCTAACTTTTTCCAAATCTAACATTAAATACTATAATTTTTATATGTCACTGCAACATAGGATGACCTGGGGATCCATTGATTGGGAATATTAAAGAATTTAAGCAAAAGTAAGTCCCTTCATCAATGTGGAATAGGAGTTATTACCACAAGGACTAGATGGTATTTATGGAATAACAAATACACCATTGCTTTGTAATTGGAGAGAATAGATTTATCTTTTAGCTCTATACTTAACAGCTAGATGAAGTAGCCTTGCTTGCTTATCTATAACATGGCATCTCAACTATTTCTGCCTCACAGAGACCTTTTAGGGACTAAGATATAATACAAAAGAAGAAGGTTTTCATCTAAATTGAAAATTAGGCATATAGCCTAGTAATTATTCATAATGTAAAACCAAATGAAGTAAGCAAGAAATAGAAATCAAAACAGTTGTGCTGTGGGAACTGTTATAGGAATGGTTAATGTTGTAAGCAGAGCTAATTAACTTTTAAGAATTCAGAAAGTGAATGAGTTTAGAAATGATGCTTTACTGGTAGAATTTGGTCATTTTTCTATGTTCACAAGTTCAATGTAACGGTGCACTGATTTGAATTTCATCTAAGATAGTTGGTTTGAGTATAGGATCAAGGGTGTTCAGTTTTGATAGTATTTTGATGGAACTTTCACTTTTCCTAGTACCTTTCTTCTGTACATGCAAGAAAATTCGTGAATTTTATCTACACAAAACTAATCATCTACCTGATAAAAGCCTTAAGGGCATTCTAAGTCTTAAATTTGCCAAAGCCTTTTACTCATCTTTTTCCTTTGTAAAGAGATTAACTAGAAATTGGACATAAGGAAATGAAAATGCATTTGATGAACTTAACTTTCATATCTCCAGTCACAAATGATATGATAATCTTCAGCTAGGAATCAACATAATATAATAATTTCATGCTGTTCTCTGTCACCATCATTTTTCAAATATGTAATGTGCCTGAAAGGCACATAGTATTAAAATTTTTCCTATAGGTAAAATAGTCTTAACATATATGTACAGAAATGAGGTTTAGCACTGCTGTTTGGAAAGACAAGGGATAAGACGGCATATAATGAAGAAATTTGAAGAATAGCTGGCATTCAAGGAAGGAATTAAGGTAAAAAGCAATAAAAATTAGTTATCATGGATCAGGTTAAAACTCATGTAATAAAAGAAATAAGAAATAAAAGAGCAAATACATGAAAAGGTAGAGTGAGGCACAGAAAGCATAGGTAAGGTCACCATGACTACATTGCAAATCTATGAGGAAAATAAGGTAGGTTTTGCAAAGAATAGCATTTTAACTTTCATAATCTGCTACCTGGACTACTGCAATTGTCCTCACACATGCTTTTGTCAAGATGCATTTATTTTTCACAAAACAAGATTATGCCTCTTCTCAAGTTTTACATTGTGAGTGTGTGTGTGTGTGTGTGTGTGTGTGTGTGTGGTGTGTTTTAGGTACTGGGAAATGAACCAGAGGTGCTTTACCATTGAGCTGAATCCCCAACCCTTTTCATTTTTTGAAAGAGGGTCTTTCCAAGTTGTCCAGGCTGGCCTCATCTCACAATTCTCCTGCCTCAGAGTCTCAAGTAGCTAAGCATGTGCCACTGTGCTGGGCTTCCATATTGTTTAAGGCTTAATTCAAATTCCTCATTCTAGTTTTCAAAGTCATCCATTATAGCCCCTATCTGAACATTTACTCTCACCCAGATACTTGCCTCTTGATCTCTATGCTTTAGCAAAACTGTCCTTTTATTTATTTATTTATTTATTTATCCCTATAAAACACCAAGTTTGAGCCTTTGAGCCTTTCCATTAGTGTTTACCTGCATTTGAAGTGCTTTTCCCTTGTTACCTCATGGCTGATTTCTTCTTGCCATGTAGATCTCACATGTTCCTAGAGGGGTTTCCTTGACCATTTATTCTGAAACAGCTACCCAATACCTATGAAATCTCCCTGCTCAATTACAGTAACAGAAATCATGACTAATTGATGTTTACTTGATTCCTTCTTTGTTAATTGAGTTTTCTTCATCCACTTAAGTGTAAGCTTCATGAAAGCAAGAACTTTTCTATCTTGTTCACCAGTATTATTACAGAATTTATAGTAGTATTGGGCATGTAGGGGATATTTGATAAATATTTGTTAAATGAATGAATTAATTTTAGAGAGGTGAAAATACTGCTTTAGAGATTTATCACCAAAATCAGCCAAATTTAGAGTAATCTTATTAAACTCAGAGCTTATTGAAGCAATATGGGCATAAGGAAATGAGAATCTGTAATATTTGCTCTTAGTCCTTTAAGAAACTATTGAGAGCTAATGGTCTTTCTCTATAAATTCAAATAAGTATATACATAATTATCTATAATTTCTGTGGATTTTCATATTCTGTATCATGTCCCCATAACTCCATAGACCCATGATTTAAAAATATATATGTCTGTAGTCTACTCCTTTCAATGGGGATGAATTGTAAAAGAAACATTTGAATGACGTTTAAGAAAAAAAAGCATTCAGATTACTAATATAATGGACAGTGAGAACAACATTAACATTAAAATATTTATTTGAGAAATGCCACTGATATTTAGAAGTTGGTTCTGAATTTTGTGACCTATTGGCAATTATAAAACTGCAATGTTGGTGGAAATCTAGACAAGGGAGATAGTTTAGGTAGTAGAAAAATAATTTTTGGAATTGTGAGGCATTTTTCTTATGTATTTGGTATATAAAATAATATACATTTTGGGAATGAATAAAGAAGAACACTTAAAAGAAAAGGACCTTTAAAAGCAGGATGGAATTGGGATTATATATTGTCACAAAAATGAAAGACCAAAAAACGTAATGATTTGTAAGAGGTAGTGCTCAAATGTCATGGCAGAACTTGAACACTTTTGGAATAAATTGAATAATGCACCAGTAGGCAGGGCAACAACTGGTCTCATTGATCAGTAGGTCTTGAGGGAATAATATTCTCTTTCTCTTATATTTAGTGCCAGAAGGTCTAGAAAGCAAAAAATAAGTGGAATGGATGACAGACATGATGTTTCCAAGGAGTTTGTGGATAAATGAAAAATCAAGGGAAAGAAAAATACAGATATGTGCTGAGGGTCTATTTGAGGCAGAGTAGGGTGCTAATAAATAAAATCCAACAGAAGTCAGGCACAGAGAAGGCAAAACAACTGACCCAGAGAACAAGACTATTGATAGGAGCCAAATTTTAGCATTTCCTCTCTAGAAACTTAACTAACAGAAATGCACATGCATGCATACCAGTACACTTGTATGTGAATATTCATACTCATTACTCATTATGGTCAAAGTACTGGAAGCAACAAAAATATTCATCAATATTAGAAGAAATGATGTAAAATTATTGTATGTTTCTTCAATGTAATAATAGAGAGCAATGAGAAGGGACAAAAAATACATGAAACTCACATTTATAATGTTGAATGAAAGAAGGCAGATAGAAAAACTACATGACATACAATTTAATGAATATAAATTTTGAGGCATAATAAAAAATAAGGATGCATTTTTATTTTTTAAAAGTGTAAAAAATAAAAATAAAGTAATTATTATGAGAATCAAGAGAGTGAACTAGACAGAGTAATATGTAGGTCCAGAGAGCCATCTGGGTCGTGGTCATGATCCAAATATGGAGAGAACAGTGGTTTTAGGGTGCTTGCATTTCTTTGTGTTATGTAACTGAGCTGAGCTGTAAATTTTTCTTCAGTTTTATCATGAGTATTACATTATAATAATAAATTTTTAAAGGTAAGATGAAAAAGTGTTATCACATGTTACAAAATGGAGAAAATTATCTTCAGTGTCTAGCATATTTTTGTCTATTATATGTAGTGAAGCATAATCTATTTCCCAAAATAGCAAGAAACCAGGAAAGTTATGAATATTTCTATTCTACTAATGAAAAAATTAAAGCCTAGCATTTTCTATATAAACAAAATGCTATATAAACTGGATTGGACTGAGAACCAGATTTCCTGCTTAAGAATATATATGTATGTATGTATATACATATATATTATATTTGAATATTTGTTATATATAATATATTTTATATACTCTATATTATATGTAATATAACATATATATAACATATACTATTCTCTATATATGTACATATATATGTATATATATTCACTTCACTGTTATTTTTACTAAAGTCTTCTTGGAATGGAATTTAAATTTGAGTATTATAAAACTTGGAAGAGTAAATAAACTTCCCCTCCTTGGAAAAATATTTATGCCTCAAATCATTTCCTATGACAAATAGATTGATACCTTAAAATAGAATTTTAAAGATACATTTTTTGGTTAATTTTTCTGTTAAACATTTTTTCCATTAAAAATTAATGTACATTATGAAATCTCTTCACTTAGTAAATCTGTTCAGAATTAATGGATGTGCAAACTGTCAAATGATGCACATGAGTTAAATGTGGGCTTTTAAATAAATAGGTAAATTGATATTTCTGTTCACCTCAAAGGGAAAGATTTCACAACTAACATTCATGACTCCTTACATTTGTAAGTATCAACTTATAAAATATTATGGGAAGGCACATATATAGCTTATAACTAGTTATACGTTTTTACTTCATTATTAAAAAGATTTCTCATGGTAGGTTTTGAAAATGATGTTTTAGAAATGGTTTTATCACATGTGAAAACAACAGAAAAGAAGGAAGCTATTAATACATTCAGTTCATTAAAATATTTTCCCACTGTCCAATAATGTCAATTTAAAAGTGTTGTACTAGCAGTGTTTATAAGTTGATGATATATTTGTATTGTGGAAATAAATGTTTGGTTGTAATGCTGGTTTGTGACTTAATATTGGTTGTTTGTGTAAAACTTTGTTTTTTATTCTTTGACAGTTATCTTTGTTATATGAATATTCATTGTTAAGTAATACTCAATTAGTGATAAAAGCCAAAGCCCTGGGGAGGGGAAAATACACAAATATAGAGGCAGTATTTATACTCTTGGAGTAAAGAACATTCTCGTGCTCCAAGTTTGGATTTCCCTGAATATTTGGAGGTATTGTTGCTTTTTATTATGCCAGAAAATGTGGAATTCTTCATTTATTTGTTTTCTCTGGCATTTCACGGCAACTCTTGAGATTCACTGTCAATTTGACTGGCACCTACTGTATATTAGAGCACCCAGAATTAAGCATGATGCTTTCAGAGTAATGTTTATTCAGTTTAGAATTTCACCTCATTCTAAATGAAGATCTCATAATTATATTGCTTGTCATAATGCTCAGAGGAATACTTTTGAAAATTAAAGAGAAGACAAAAACCTATTTCATTATTTAATGATATTTTTGCTACTAAAGAATTCATACTTGTTATAAAACTAGGATATTTTTTCTTCTGAGATTGGTGATCAAAATCAAATCAATAGATATTGAACATTTACTCTTACCACTGTGGTAAAGTGGGAAACAGAACTAAAAGATATAATGCTTGCTTTCAGTAAATTATATATTTCAAATAGATAAGAAAAAATACATACTACAAAAATATGATATATTTAAATAGTAAGTCATGCTTATTATAACAAAATTGTAAAGTATTTCAGTATTGGTATTAATGTCTGCACATAAATTTCATACACATTCCAAAAATCACAAATAAGTACAAATGTAAATAAATTAATAGGAAATAAACTAAATTTCACATTTTCTTAGTATATCTGTTGAACTGTCAGTTACTAAGATTTTACTTAGTTGATTTCTAATTATGTGATATGGAAGTTCTGCCATTTTACACTTTTATTTCTTCTTAGGTATTGACTTACACAAAAATTAGATTATTTTTATTAAAATATATTTAAAACATTTTTATTTTTATATATTTATTTGAAATATTTCAAAATGTGGGCTACTGCATTTGAAATAATTGCTTATTTATATGACACATAATTTGTAATTACAATTGAGGAAAAAGGCATGAAAATTGGTTTCAAGCAAATAGTATTCAGTTCTTTGATTTGACTTGAAATCAATTAAATTTTTCAGTTATTTTTCTGTGAGCATGTCAGAAATGAAATTTTTAATAAGGAAATGTCTAGGGTAAATTTCTGTGGTTTTTAAACAAGAATAATACCAAAAGAAAGCCTCCTAAAAGAAGAATATATCTTATCCATTTGAAAATGCAACTGCAAATGGAGAATAGCTCATATACTGCAAAAGGGACACTATTAATTTACCCTCTCCATGAACTAAACAGAAATGCTCATTAAGTTTCCCACAATCATTCAAATTCCATGCCAGAAGCACTTGGTTTTGAGGCAGTAGAGTATACTTAGAAATATTATGGTCAATCCTTTCCTCTAAGAAGTAAAGGTCATGACAATGGGCGATAAATCACTATTCAAAAATGAATAATACAACTAGATATCCATACCAAGAATGGTCACAAATTATGTGATAAGTGATGTAGGACATACACACTTTAGAAGCTTCAAGAAAGAAAATGTTATTCTTGGCTGGTTATTGATTATGATCTTACACCAAGTTCTGAAACATTGATCAAATATTTATTATATCAAATATTTGCAACCAGGTATATCATTTATGTCTTTCTAAACATGGAAGAGTTTGATTAAAAATGAAGCTATCTGGTTTGATATAATAAATAAGAGGAGTTAACCTCTATGTTTTGTTAAATTCTTAAGTAGTCATTAAATGTGTATGTTTCTGTTACTGTTCTTATTTATACAGATAAAATACAGGGACATTTTCTTTATCATTATCCTTGTTTGTATTACTTGATTATCTGGAATTCTGGAAATGTTATTTTATGTTATTGGTCTCACTTATTGTTTATTTTTTTGTGTTAGCTTTTCTAATATACTTTAAAGAGAGCTAGAATTTAGCTCAATGAAGTATAAATATTTACATGATATTAAGTGTCTAGAAGGATGGTATTCTCATTTATGGAGATGTACATAATATAAAGGTAAGTTCAAAAATGTATATTAATTCTGACTTTTAAAAAAATCTGTTCTAATTAGTTATACATCAAAATAAAATGTATTTTGACACATTGTACACAAATGGAGCACAACTTCTCCTTCCTCTGGCTGAATATGGTCCTGACATTTTAATCATAAACAAATTCTATTATCTTTCTTCTTTATGGAAAGCCCAATTTTATCTATAAAGATATTTTTATTAATTACAAATGATGTTAATATTAACCAAGTGGAAAACTCTCTCTGTATATTCATTCTTACTCTCCTATAGAAGTTTAATTTCTTAGCCAGAGCTGCTAAAGATTCTTGCTTGTTTAGTGCAAAAAAAAATTTTAGAAAAATTCTAAAGTACTTTAAATTGTTACAAAAAGACAAATACCAGAGAAGAGTTCATAATAAAAAATTTCAGGGCATTTAAAATTATTCAGCTCTTGGCCTAGGGATATAGCTCAAAGGCAGAGCATTTGCCTAGTGTGTGTGAGGCACTGGGTTCAATTCTCAGTATCACATATAAATAAAATGAAGGTCCAATGACAACTAAAAAATATTTTAAAAAATATTCAGCTCTTTTAAAAGTTATGACACTTTTCATTCAATGTGGATGTTAAGAAGATAGTGATCTGGCCTACAACCAGACATAAATGATAAAGTCTGTGTAAGACTTGAGAGAGTATAGAAACAGTAGTATTTATTACAGGCAAGTAGATTCTGCATTCCTGGGAAAATTATACCTAAACTGAATAGCCCTAATAAGTTTTGATTAAAGAGGTATATGTTTTTCCTGCAGAAGTTGTCAATCCTGGATGGAGGAGAACACATTTGGGACTTTCATTCAAACATTAGACAAAAAAGATCACGCTTATGCTGAAGTGGAAAAATGACATGGTGCTACATTTCTACCTCCATATTTAAGTCTACCTCCAAATTCTTACTAAATACATGATTCAGTACAGGTTAACCAGCCTTACCTTCTCTCCTCCCCCTTTTTTCCCCTGGTGCTTTGTAATTGCACATAATGATGGGATTCATTGTTACATATTAGTACATATGCACAAAATAAAAGTATTATTTGGACAATATCTTTCTCCCTTTCCCTTCCAACAGTCCTTAATTTATGATGGTTTGACTTACGATTTTTTTGACTTTACAAGGGTGAAAAATCATCAGAATTTTGAATTTGTATCTTCTCCTGGGTTAGCAACATGTGGACAATCTTCTTTCAAGATGTTGGGGAGTAGCAGCAAGTCACAGCTCCCAGTAAGGCTCACAATTACAAGGGAAAACAGCTTATTCTTTACAGTGTACTGTGTTATCAGCTGTGCTGTTTGGTAGGTTAGGTGTAGAGAACAAATTTTGACCTTATGATATTTTCAATTTACAATGGGCATATCATGATGTAATCCCATTGTAAGTTGAATATCATCTGTACTGACCTATTAAAAAAAACCATTTATTTATTATGCAGTTTGTTGAGTGCCTACTAGATATACAATGGTGAATCAGGCCAGATATTGCCTCAGTCTTCAAGGATAGGACTACTAGATAAATGGCATTGTCCTCTTGATAGAATGAGGAAATTGAAAAAGGAACCTGCTTAAGGGCACTCAAGCATTTAATTAAAGATATTCACAGAAATTAGGAGAGACCTAGGATACTTCCATATTCTTTAACAGCTTTACTGAAATGTAATATACATACCATAAAATCACTATTTAAAATGTATATTTCAATGGCTTTTAATATATTTAAACAGTTATGAAGCTATCCACCACAATCTTTCTCTCTCTCTCTCTCTCTTTTTTTTTTTGCAGTAATGGTGCTGGAACCCAGGGCACACTACCACTTAGCCATACCCTCAGTACACTATTTCCCCCTTTTAATTTTGAGACAGAGTGTCATTAAGTTGCTGAGGCTGATGTCAAATTTGTTATCATTCTGTCTCATTCTTCAGAGATACTGGGATTACAGGCATGCACCACCATACCTGGCACCACAATCTAATTTTAGAATATTTTCATCACTCTAAAAAAAAAAAAAAAGCTTTGTGCCCATTTATAATCATTTCCATTCCCACCCCCAGTCCCAGACAATCAAGAACTACTTTATGCCTCTCTATATTTGCCATTTAAGGACATTTAATATAAGTAGAATCATATAAGATATGGTCTTTATGTCTAGCTCCTTCCACTTAGCATAATATTTTTGAGATTTATCCTTATAGCATGTATCAAGACGTTATTCTTTTATTGCTAAACAGTATGTCATTGTGTGATTTTCCATTTTTTAATGCGTGTTGTAAATTTTTGAAAATAAAGAAATATCTAACATTATTACAAAAATTATAGTATAATCAAATGTTTTATTACAACAAAGTAATATTTTAACACAGACAGTTGTAATGATTCTACTTAGTAGTAGATAACAGCACTTTGTTTTCTATCAAAATTCTAAAATTGAGGCCTATTCCTCCATTCCTTGCACAGAAATACTATGCCGTAAGGAATTAATATTTAGTAAGTAACTATTGAAGGCCTATAACTAGTATTAGTGTTTTATAGAGTTAATATTACTTAATATTCACAGCAAACCTATGGAATAGGTTATGTTGATACTGGACTTAGACTGCCATGGTACCAATTCTGGCCACTGACCAAGTGTGTGATTTTGTGCAAGGTAATTTAGTTACAGTACTCCAGTATCCACTATCAAAAAGGAGAATCAAAATAAGATCTCAGAAAGATTATTATAAAGATAAGATTATATACACATAAGAATTCTTGGCTCAAAGAACAATTTTAGTGTCAGCTATTATAAAAAGAAAGTAAATTGGTAACTTAAACTTAAGTAACTTTGTTCCGAGTAACATAGCAAGTAAATACTATGGCCAGGATTCTGACATTGGCTACATGACTCCAGACAGCAACAATATCCTTATGATGAAGGAAAACCTAGAATTCATTTCATGGAGACAGAATTTAAATCCATGATTGTTTTTCCTTAGACTTGACAACATGCCACTTTTCAAATACTGAATATGCACATATAATGGAATTGAGTCCAAAAGGTTATTGATAAAATAAATGTAATCACATTATGCTTGAATTGGATGGGACTTGTATTGATAATATTGGATTCTGGTTATACAATTGAGATTACTTAAAGCTATTCTATAGTAAGAGAACTTGAATTTGTGGAAGTAATCTACAAACATTTACTTAATAAGGGATAAACATGGAAGTACATAATGATACTGAATGCTTCTGCATTAGATTTATACCTATAGTTTTAGCAGATTGCAAATGCCTTTTATGAGCTTTGCAGTTTGCTTAGCATTCTCAAGTAATTTAGGAGAATTATTATTAGAAACTCTATTATAAATGAGCATGTACTCATTAATCTGTGCATATCTAAGCAAGGAAAGACTAATTTTGATTCTATGAATCCTATTTCCAAGGAGGAATATTCTTATATGTACAGATCAATGAATGGGCTATTAAATCACTTTGCCTCAATTCATTTTTTAAACTTAATAATGACAATTATTTTAAAGATATTTAGAGTTTCAATACAGTAGGGAATATGTGTGTACTGAGGTCAATCATTGATTTTTTAATAAATACATTTTATTATTCAGAATAGTTCAGGTTGACAGCAACATTTCATGGAAAGTACAGCTTTCCCACACACATATACTCTGTCCCAATGATTTACTTTTTATTAGCCAATTTTGTTTCTTAAACTGTTAACATGGGTATCTTTCCCCTAAACTTTTGTTTTAAAAAGTAAAATTTTACCAGTTCACTTCACTGTGATTTAGCTATATTTATGTGCATTTCTGAATTTTAAGGAAAATGTAATTATTTCTTGAAGAGAACTTTAAAAGTTGATACCCTTAGTTGACTCATGAGTCATTTACATACTCCAATTTAAAACCTGTTACATTGTATTGTGCCATATTTTTAAAATTGAAGTTAATCAGAGTTGCAGTTCATGTTCTGGTGAAAGATCAATCATCATAGTAAAACAAAAGATTCTTTACAATTTTAAATGAATGTTGAAATAAAGAATTTTGGAAGGGAAAAAGTTTAAAGTTTTTAATTTTTCTTGTATAGTAAGAAATCTAGAAAAAAAGACATGATTTTATTTTAATTTTTTATTTTATATTTTTTTACTTGAAAATCATTCTCTTTTAGAACTTTTAACCAAAACTCTTCCAAGGAAAACTTCACAAGAGAGAGTTTCATCTTGTAATCCCAGCACTTAGGGAGGCTGAGACAGGAGAATCGCGAGTTCAAAGCCAGCCTCAGCAATGGCGAGGCACTAAGCAACTCAGTGAGACCCTGTCTCTACATAAAAAACACAAAATAGGGCTGGGGATGTGGCTCAGTGGTCAGGTGCCCCTGAGTTCAATCCCTAGTACCAAAAAAAAAAAAAAAAAAAAAAAAGAGAGAGTTTCATGATGACGGAATAGAGGAGGTCACTTTCTTGAGTGCTCTGTGGTGTGAAACCATGAAATAGACAGGCAGCTTCTCAGCAAGTGAGACCTTGGAAACATTCAAGGAGACTATATGTCCACAAGTAGAAACTCTACTGCTTCACATCCATACTGTTAGATGGGTAAGCACACATACAACATTAAAAAGCAAGAGAACAAATGGCTCCAAAGAAACCAAGATACTCCAACAACATAATCCATGGACACAACAGTGGAAGAAATGTCACAGGAGCTTAGATTGTACATAGCTAAACTGATTTCTAAAGTAAAGAATGGTATATGAAGGGAAATCAGAGAGAAAATACAAAAAGTGAAAGAATACCTCAATAAAGATTATGAAAAAAAAACCACTCAAAATGAAGGAATCAATAATCCAAAGTATAAATTCAATTGAAAGCATCACCAACAGAGTGGACCATTTGCAAGACAGAGTTTCAGGCAATGAAAAAAATATATATAATCTTGAAAATGAAGTTAACCATGCAGAAAAAATGTTAAGAAACCATAAACAGAAATTGCAAGAAATATGAGGTAACCTGAAAAGACCAAATATAAAATGTATTGGGACAGATGAAAGTTTGGAGATATATACCAAAGGAATATGCAATCTTTTCAATGAAATTAATATCAGAAAATTTCCCAAACCTAAAGAATGAAATGGAAAATCAAATACAGAAGGCTTACAGGACCCCAAATATACAAAATTACAACAGACCCATACCAAGGAACATTAATATGAAAATGCCTAACATACAGAATAAGGATAGAATTTTAAAGGCTGACAGAGAAAAACAACAAGTCACATTTACAGGGAAACCAATCAGGGTCTCAGCTGATTTCTCAATCCAGAACCTCAAAGCTAGGAGGTCTTAGAATAATATACATCAAGCTCTGAAAACAAATGGATGCCAGCCAAGAATACTGTACCCAGCAAAATTAAGCTTCAGAGTTGACGATAAAATAAAAACCTTTCACAACTAGAGAGACATCACTACAAAATAATCAATGAGATATTTCATGAAGAAATGAAAAATAAAAATAAAAACCAGCAAAGGGAAAACTGCACTAAAAGAACAGTGAATCAAAGGAGAAACTAATTCAAATGAAAAACCAGAAATAAATCAAAATGAGAGGGAATAAAAACCATTTCTCAATAATAACATTGAATGTAAATGGTCTAACCTCATCCGTCAAAATATATACTGGCAGATTGGGTTAAAAAACAATACCCAACAATATGCTGTCTCCAAGAGACTCACTTCATAGGCAAAAAAATCTACAGACTGAATGTATATAAATGGGAAAAAGCATATCATTCACATGAATCTTGTAAAGAAGCTGGAATTTCTATCCTCATTCAGATAATGTGGACTTCAAGCCAAAGTTAATTAAAAATGACAAAGAAGGACATTTCATAGTGCTTAATGTAATTATACATCAACAAGACACAACAATTTATAATTATTTATATCCCAAACAATAGAGCATCTGTGTACATCAAACAAACCCTTCTCAAATTCAAGAAGTAAATAGACCACAACACAATAATACTGGGTGACTTTAGCATACCTCTATCACAAATAGATTGATCCTCCAAAAAAAAGTATAGAAAGAAGATATAGAACTAAAAAATACAATAAGTAATTTAGACTTAACAAACATATATAGAATATTTCATCCATCAATGACTGAATACACTTTTTTCTCCTCAGTATACAGATCCTTCTCTAAAATAGACATATCTTAGGCCACAATGAAACTCTTAGCAAATACCAAAAAATAGAGATAATACCATGCATCCTATCAGATCATAATGGAACTAAATTAGAAATCAATGATAAAATAAAATATAGAAACTATCTAACCCCTGGAGACTAAATAATACACTATTGAATGACCAATGGATAGCAGAAGAAATCAGGGATGAAATAAAAAAAAATACTTAGAGGTAAATGAGAAAAGTGATACAACATATCAAAATCTCTGGGATACCATGAAGGCAGTGCTAAGAGGAAATTCCATTGCACTGAGCTCATTCATTTAAAGAATAAAAAGTCAACAAATAAATAATCTAATATTATATCTCAAAGCCCCTGAAAAAGAACAAATCAACACCAAAAGCAGTAGAAGACAGGAAATAAGCAATGTCAGAGCTGAAATCAAGGAAATTGAAATTTTAAAAAACTTGAAAAGAAATCAACAAAACAAAAAGTTGGTTCTTTGAAAAAATAAACGAAATTGAAAAACCCTTAACTAAGCAAACAAAGAAAAAGAGAGAAAACTCAAATTATGAAATTTACAATGAAAAAGGAAATAGCACAACAGACACTATTGAAATAGAAATGAGAATCAGAACCTATTTTGAAAATTTATATTCTAATAAAATAGAAAATCTTGAAGATATCAACAAACTTCTAGAGACATATGACCTACCCAAATTGAAGCAGGAGGTCATAGAAAATTTAAACAGATATATTTCAAGCAATGAAATTAAAGACACCAACAAAAGCCTACTAACAAAGAAAAGTCCAGGACCAAATGGATTCCAGCTGAGTTCTACCAGACCTTTAATTAAAAATAACACCAAGAGCTGGGGTTGTGGCTCAGTGGTAGAATGCTTGCCTAGCATGTGTGAGGCACTGGGTTTGATTATCAGCACCACATACAAATGAATAAAATAAAGATTCATCAACAACTAAAAAAATATTAAAATAAAACAGCAATCCTCTGCAAATTATTTCATAAGATAGAAAAGGAGGGAATGCTTCCAACCTCATTCTATAAAGCTAGTATCACCCTGATACCAAAACCAAACAGACTCACCAAGGAAAGAATATTTCAGACCAATATCCCTGATGAACATAGAGGCAAAAATTCTTAATAAATTTCTGGCAAATCATATATGAAAACAGATTAAGAAGATTGTGCACCATGATCAGATGGGGTTAATCCTAGAAATGCAAGGTTATTTCAAAATATGGAAGTCAACAAGTGTAATTCATCACATTAATAGACTTAAAGACAAGAAGGACATGATTATCTTAATAGATGCAGAAAAAGCATTTGACAAAACATAGCACTCCTTCATGTTCAAAATGCTAGAAACAAACCTACATATGTAGAGTTACCTGGTATTAGACAAAGGTGTCCTAGTCATACATTAGAGAAAACATAGCCTCTTCAACAAATGATGTTGGGAAAACTAAAATCCATATGGAATAAAATGATATTGAACCTCTATCTTTCACCATGCACAAAAATCAACTGTAAGTGGATCAAGGACCTAGGCATTAGACAAAAGACCTGTGCAAACTAGAAGAAAAAAGTAGGCCCAAATGTCCATATGTCGGCTCAGGAACCCAATTCCTTAACAAGACTCCTAAAGAGCAAGAAGTAAAATCAAGAATCAATAAATGGAATTGTATCAAACTAAAATGCTTATTTACAGGAAAGGAAACAATCAAGAATATGAAGAAAGCACCTACAGAATGAGAGAAAATCTTTTCCACCTGCACCTCAGAGCATTAATCTCCAGGATACATAAGAACTTAAAACTTAACAGCAGAAAAAAAAAATAACCCAATCAATAAATGTGCAAAGGAACTGAACAGACAATTCTCTAAAGAAGAAATGCACCTGATCAACAAACATATGAAAAAATGTTTAACATCTCTAGTAATTAGAGAAATGTAAATTAAAACTGCACTGAGATTCCATCTCACTCTAGTCAGAATGTCAATTATCAAGAACATAAGTGACATAAATATTGGCAAGGATGTGGTGGAAAGATGCACTCATAAATTGCTGGTGGGACTGCAAATTGGTGCAACCAGACTGCAAAGCAGTATTGAGATTCCTCAGAAAAGTTGAAACAAAACCGCTATTTGACTCAGTTAACCCACTCCTTATTACATACCCAAAGGATTTAAAAATCAGCATACTAGAGTGACAAGTCCACATCAATGTTTATAACAGCTCAATTAACAATAGCTAAGCTATGGAACCCAAGCTAGTTGCCCTTCAACAGATTACTGGAAAAAGAAAATGTGGTATATATACACAATGGAAAATTAGCCATAAAGAAGAATGAAATTATTGCATTTGCCAGTAAATGGATGGAACTTTAGACTATCATGCCAAGCGAAATAAGCCAATCTCAAAAAAAACAAAGCCAAATATTCTCTCTGATATGTAGATGCTGACTCACAGTAGGCAGGGCTGTGGAGGAGAGGAGTGGACATTCACCCAATTATACAGGGGGAAGTGGGGAGAATTGAGGGGGAAAGGGAATGGGAAAGACAGTAGAATGAATTGGAGATAACTGTTCTGTGTTCATATATGAATACACAACCAGTGTAACCCCATATCATTACAACCATATGAATGAGAAGTTATATTCCATGTATGTATAATATGTCAAAATGTGTTCTAATGTTATGTAAAACTAAAAAGAACAACAACAAAAAAACCTGTTCCTGTTATTATGTTAAATGCAAAAATTGGCATTTAAACACATTGTTGCAAATAAAAAAACTCAACAGAAAATGAAAGATATATGTTAATCCTCAATAAACCAACATCTGATAAAATTAGGTTATCTAAGAAATTTAAGAAAGCATGAAAAGTAAATGTTAAGTATTAGAATAGGTAACCAAAAAAGGGGTGCTAACTTATTTTTAGAGGGACAATGTACATACTGATATGGTTTATACATCAATAGAGCTGAATAAATATATGAATATCTCAATTTAAAAGCAATCAATATTAGGGCAAATTAGAATATTTAAATTTAAATCAAGAGAAAAAAATGATCTAGCTAAAGCAAACAGGGAGTAAAAATAAATGAAAAATACAATGTAGGGAAAGAAATGTATTGTGATATGTAAGTATATATATTTTAAAAATTCTTATTCAAATGATCCATAGAAGAAATCCTTTATATGAAACCTCATGGAAAAATTGAATGTTTTAAAAATTGGCAAAAACACACATCTATAAAAAATGAGTAATGATTCCAATTGCAGGCACAATAATTTTGAGCAAATACAAACATTAGAGAGGAAATTTTCTAATGGTAAGATGAAAAAATGAGAATCTATATTTTCAAAAGCCTATTGGCACCTAACATTACAGACTCAAAATATGTCAAATGATAGATCAAGCAAGCAAGCAATCAGCAGATATATTGAAGATTTAAATAATGTGGTTTTATTTTAATATGTGTATATAACCCTTTACAGGAGATCCTGGAAAAATTTACAAAAAATGGAGCAAAATTTAGCCATAAAGGAAACCTAAATGAAGTCCAATTGATCAATAGCAACATCATATTACCTAATTACTATGGAATGAAATAGAAATTACTAACAAAATATTAGTTTCAATATAGCCTATTTTTGGATAATATTTGTTATGGTTTGGATGTGAGGTGTCCCTCAAAAGCTTATGTGTGAGACGATGCAGAGGGTTCAGAGGGGAAATGATTGGGTTGTAAAAGCCTTAACCCAATCAGTGAATTAATTCCCTGATGAGAGTGAGTGGTAACTTGAAGAGGTGGGGATTGGGGGCATGGCTTTGGGAGATATATTTGTATCTGGTAAGTGGAGTCTCTCTGCATTCTGATCATTTAATGAGCTGCTTCCCTCTTCCACCATGATGTTCTGCCTCATCTGGAAACCCTAAGGAATGGGGCCTGCTGCCTTTTGACTGAGATCTCTGGAACCATGAGCTCCCAAATGAATTTTTCCTCCTGTATAGTAGTGCTGGTTGGGTCTTTTAGTCACAGCAAAAAAGCTGACTGAAACAGAAATTGGTACAAAGAAGTGGAGTCTTTGCTGTGACTAACCTGACCATGTGGTTGAGAAGCTTTTTGAGCTTTTTGGAATTGGCAGAAAGAATTTTGAGATGCTTAGGAGTGCAAGCTGGAAATGCTCTATGTTGATGTAAGCAGAGATTAATGGATGATTCTGGTGGGAGTTCAGAAGACCAATAGGATTCTGGACAGTGAAGATAGGGCTCAAGGGGGTTAAAAAGAAAAGGAGGACACTAATGGTAATTGGACTAGAGGTCATACATGTTAGGTTCTGGCTGAGAAATTGTTTGCATTTTCCCCATGTCCTGAGACTTTCTGAGGCTGATTTAGAAAGTGATGGACTTCTTAATCTGGCAGAAGAAAAGTCTAGGCAGCATAGCATTCAGGTGGTGGCATGGATATTACTGGTGGCTTTTATTCAACTTATTGTGATATTCAGGAGCAGAAAGCAGAGCAGAAATAATTGAAAACCTTGAACATGAAAGGCAGGAGTAAAACTGGGGCTAAAAGTTACAGTTGTTAAAGACATTACTACCACTAAAGAAATGCTAAAGACTTTGCCAAGAGACAATATAAAAGGTGGCTTGAGGTCATCTCAGGAGCTGGCAAGACCATATCCACCTCAGGCTCAAGGAGTAAAAGTGAAAATTCTCTTGAGAAGAGACCAGTGAGGACTCCTTTTTCAAAAAATATTTTTTAGTTATGGATGGACTTATTATCTTTGTTTATTTATTTTTCTGTGGTGATGAGGATCGAACCCAGTGCCTCACCTGTGTGAGGCAAGCACTGTGCCACTGAGCCACAACCCCAGCCCAGAACTCCTTTTTGTACACGCAGGCCTAGGAAGTTTTTTCAACGTGCTTACCCATCTAGGCACTCAGAGGCTGCTGCAACCAGGGTCCCTGGAGGCTTGGCTACTGCTCAAGATGGCAGCAAGCTTTGGCATCAACCACGTACTTTTGGTTCTGCAGGAATGCTGGATGCTGGTGTTAGAAGATTATAGAGGTTTTCCCCAAGAGTTCAAAGGCAGGCCTGGAAGGCTAGGCAAAGTGCAGCAGGATTTGCATCTCGTGGGCACCCTCTGAGAGGGTGATATGTGGATACTTGAGTAGGAAACTGAAGCTTCAGTGGAGACCCCTGAGATTAATAAATGCCAGTACTGTGGAACATCCACTAAGGAAGGCTGCAGAAATTGAGCAGAGACAAGCCAACAGAAAGGCCACTTGCAGTGGAATAAACATAGCCACAGGGGTAGAGCTACACAAGCCATATGCCCCAGATGCTGGATGTAAAACTACAGAACTTGTTTGCCTAACTTGATTTTGGTCTTACTTTGGTCTCATCCCTTATTTTTATGCTCCTATTTTTGTGAGTGGAAAATGTTTACTCTGTAACTTTAAATATTGGATACTTATAAATTGCTTTTAAATTCACATGAACTCACAATATGAGATTGCCTTGAGCCTCAGAGAAGACTTTGGACTTGAACTTTGAGCAATCTTGGAAGTATTGAGACTATGAGGACTCTTGGAAATGGACCAAATATATTTTGCATTGTCAGATGAGTGTGAGTTTTGAGATCCAGGAGCAGAATGTTATGGTTTGAATATGAGGTGTCCCTCAAAAACTCACATGTAGACAATGTGAGAGGGTTCAGAGGGGAAGTGATTGGGCTGCAAGAGCCTTAATCCAATCAGTGAATTGATCACCTGATGGATTAATTGAGTGGTGATTGAAGGCAGGTAGGATGTTGTTGGAGGAGGTGGGGCACTGGGGGTGTGGATTTGGGGTATATATTTGTATCCAGCAAGCAGAGTTTTTCTCTCTCTGCTTCTGATCATTATATGAGCTGCTTCCCTCTGCCCCACTCTGCCATGATGTTCAGCCTCACCCTGAGCCTCTAGGAATAAAACCTGCTATCTATGTATTGAGACCTCTGAAACTGTGAGCCTCCAAATAAACTTTTCATCCTTTACAAATGTGCTGGTTGGGTCTTTTAGTCCCAGCAGCAAAAAAAGCTGACTAAAACAATATCGAAACACATTCCACAATAATCTTCCAGCTAAAAATGAAGTTATAACATGAGCTAAGAAACATATAGAACTGAAAAACAATAAAAATAGTACATATTACAACACAAAGAACACAACTACAAGGGGATGTAGTGAAAATTTTATAACTTGAAATTCATTTTTGGGGAAACAAAGGGTTTAAATAAATGAATTAAAATTTTAATTTCAAGTACTTGGAAAAATATAAAATTTAAAATACCTAAAAGATGAAAAATAAGGGTATAAATCAATTAAATAGTGACTCATCTAGTACAGAAAGTTAACAAAATTAAACATTATGCTTTGAAAAGGTGAACAAAGTAAACACAGACTTTTGACAATGTGGTTAGCAGAAAAGAAGAATATATAATAAACAAAATGCACAAGGAGTAAAAAGAAAGTTGAGTATGTAATAAATAATTTAGGAAAAAACTACATATGCAAATATATACTAACATAGTTGAAAATGTGGTTGAGGTATATTATCTCCCAGAAAAATATAAATATACAAATTGATGCAAGAAGATACAGAGAATTTCAATGGGCTAGGAAGAATTAAAGCAACTGAAGTAACTATTAAGCCCTCCTCTTTCAAAGATCTCTAGAACTTGATTTTTATTGTGACTTCCATCAAAATTTCAAGGAGAAGTTATTTTTTATTCCATGGAACAAAATACCCCCCCAAAGTGCACACACACACACATTTACTCAGCTCACTTTTTTAGGATAGTACAGTCTTGATATAAAAATGAAATAAAGATGATTCCATATAACAAAATTATTAGCTCTCTTTTCTTATAAATACAGATGACAATATCATGAAGAAAAAATAATCAATTCAATTTAAATGTATTTAAATAACAACATAATCCAGTAGGGATATCATTCTAGGAATGCAACAATGTCCCAATATCATAAAATTTATCAATATTACTTTCAACATAGATTAAAGGAAAATTTATATAATTATTTTAACCAATATAGAATATTTAATATAGTCTTTAATCAATTTTAAATTAAAAATCCTAGTGATACAGTGCTTGCCTAGCACATGTGAGGCACTAGGTTTGAGCCTCAGCATCTCGTAAAAAATCAATAAATAAAAAATAAAGCATTGTGTCCATTTACAACTAAAATATTTTTTAAAAGAATATAAAGAATATAAAGCAACTTCCTTACCTTAGTAAATTTGTATTCTAATGCCCTACTACAAATATTACACTTAATGGAGTAAATTTAATGCATTTTTGTTGTGATATGCACTTAATGCATATAAATTTAATGTGATTTTTTTTATATCACTGTTACATTTTAATTTAGGATGGGAGATCCCAGCCTAAACTAAAGAAAAAAAACAGATTTGAGGTTTTTTTTTTTAATTTTCAGATGAATGACCATTTACCTAGAAAAACCAATAGACTTCAAGTTATCAGAATTAATAAAAATGAGTTCAGTGGTGTTATTGCTGTAAACAGGATTATAGGAACATCAGTAATAGCCAATTAGAACTTATTGTAAAATAATAGTATACCATTCATAACCCAGGAATTCATTTAAATAAGAAAAACCAGATATTTATGAAACAACTTTGAAACTCATAAAAACAATAACAAAATCCCATCCTATGGATTGGAATAACATTATAAAAATTCCAACTCTCCACAAATGAATTCATAAATTTAATAGTTAAAATTATATTATGCTATTTAAGGTACTTGATAAACTCACTCTAAAAATTGCATGGATGGATAAAAATCCAAGATTAGGTAGATCAGTCTTTAAAAAAGAAGAACAAAGATGGAAAACTGATGCTATTGGATATTAAGACATAAAACCAAGTTACAGAAATACAATGTGTTATCAATCAAGAAAAGGTCAAGAAATGAAACATCAAATTAGTTCAGAGACAGATGGAAACTTGACATAGGTATCACATACACATCATTGGGGAAATGGGTTCTTTAATCATATGGGAAAATTCCTTCACTATATGGAGTAAAATAAAACTGAATTAGCGAGCATGATGGTGCATGCCTGCAATAGTAGTAACTCAGGAGACTGAGGCAGGAGGATCTCAGGTTTGAAGCCAGCCTCTGCAACTTAATGAGATCCTGTCTCAAACTTCAAAATAGAAATGGCTGGGGGTGTAGCTCAGTGGTAGAGTGCCCATGGGTTCAGTCCCCAGCATTGAAAAAAGAGCTGGATTAATATTTACCTCCACACAGTATATTGAATACTAACTCCATTAAGAGCTAAAATTTTAATGGTAATATAATCACATTAATAAAAAATGTAGAAAGGCATGATTTACAGGCAAGAAAGACTTTTTAAAATTTCAAAGTACTAACCATAAGACAGAAGTGTTATGAATTTTATTGTATAAAATTAAGGAAATTAAGGAATTCTATTTAACAAAGAATACTGGACAATTTTAATTTATAGTTTAAAAATGGAAAAGTATATTCATAGTACTTGAAATAAAGAAGAAATTTATCTTTTATGTAAAATGATATTCAAATAAAGACAAATCCAATTACAAAAATAATAAAGATATAAATAAGCAACTTACTGAAATTTTAAAAAGTAACAAGTATATAAGATTGTCCAAGTTATTGTTAGAGAAATATAAATTAAAGGAAAATGAGATCACTCTACATCTATTAGACTAGAAATAATTAGAAAGCTACCTTGTGCCAAGTGTGTTCAGAGATTTGGAGACGGACATCCTCATCATTGTTTTTGGAACTGTAGACCAGGGTAGCCATTCAGGAGACAAATCTACACTACTTAGTAAAATTAAGTGCACACGTATCTAAGCTTTAGCAATTTTGAGGCTGACTTTATAGTCCAGGGAAATTTTCATGAAGGTGCTTGAGGGTACTTTTGTAAAAGTACATGTCCACTATAGATTGCAGTGTTTGATGGTATGTATGGGAATATGTCTATTCCTATGGGAGTATTCATCCAAAATATGCTGGATGCACAATTTGAAACACTAGCAACAGTTAGAAGCAACAGACTAGATGTACAAAGTGCAACATGTGCAGATATTAAAAGTGTTGATGACAGTGACAAAAATTAAAAATAGAATGAAAACTAAAACATACTATTTTTATGTGTATTAAAATATATCAGAATGAATTATACTGTCATGCATAACTAAAGAGAATCAAATAAAACAAAATACATGTTCACATTGGATCTGTAGATTATTTTGGATAGTGTAAACCTTTTTAACAATATTAAATATTTCAATCCATAAACATGGGATATATTTTATTTATTTGTGTCCTTTTAATTTATTTTACCAATGTTTGGCAGTTTTCAAAGTACAAGTCTTTCCTCAGTTTGGTTAAGCTTATTCCTATTTAATTCATTTTGATGCTATTTAAAATGAGAGTATATTCTTAATTTCTTTTTTGAATGGATCATTGGTATTGTACAGAAATATGACAGATTTTTGTATGTAAATTTTATATCCTAAAACTTAACTAATTTAAGTTCTAACAATTTTTCTTGTGGTATCTTTAGGTTTTCTTTTTTAAATACATAAGATCATATCAAATACAGACAATTTTACTTCTTTCTTTTAAATTTGAATGACTTTTACTGCTTTCTCTTGTCTAATTCTCTAAGATGTCTAGTGCTATGTTGAAAAGAAGTGTCCAAAGTGGACATCCTTGGTTTTTTTTTTTTCCTAATCTGAGAGAGAAATAGTGGTGGCCCAGGGCTGACAGCAGAATTAATGAGGACTTTATGTTCAAGGGATATGAATTTTCATTTATGCTAGATGAATAATTTCTAGGAAACTGTTGTAAAACTTAATGCCTATAATTAGCATTATGGTATTACACACTTCAAATTGTGTTCACGGTAGATGTGATGTTAAGTGTTTTTACCCTCAAATTCTCCCCCTCCTCCCCCCAAAAAGACCCAAAGGGAAACAAGCAAACTTTATCAGGTATAGGATTGATATATTACCTTCATTCAAGTGACAGTATCATGGGTGTGTGCATATATCCAAACTCATCAAATTGTATACATTAAATGTATGTGGTTCTTCATATAGCAATTAAACTTCAATCAAATTATTAAAATATAAATTAACAAGTAAAAAACATATATACAAATTAATACACCTTTTGCAAGCTGAAGATGCACTTTAAATGGTTACCTAAGACAAGAAAAGTGAGAGTAGGGTACAAAAGAGGGGGTATTTTTTCAAATAATAAATTAATAAAGACAAAACTTGGATATTGTCTGAGACAATATACTGTAAGCTGATTAGAATGATTAACTCAACTCACTATATTTAAGTGTGTTCTCTCTGAGTGTCCATTGTTGTGGCAATTTATTTGTCTTTTTAAAACAGCAACAAAATAGTCTGACTATGCCTATAATCCCAGCAAAACAGGAGGCTGAGGCAGGGGGATTGAAAATTCAAAGCCAGCCATAGTAATTTAGTGAGGCCCTAAGCAACTTAGTGAGACCCTGTCTCAAAATAAAAAATAAAAAGGGCTGGGGACGTGACTCAGTGGTTAAGCACTCCTGAGTTCAATCCCCAACACCCTTCACTCTACCAAAATACAGTCTGACTAGTTGTATAATTTATATGATTTTACCAATTAGTAAAATAATCTGAGCTCATAATAAAAAGAAAGGAGGGTATCATCTTAAGTACTAAATTAATTACTGGCTATTGTTTCTTGGTTTACCCAGGCATTTTCCACTACTTTGTTCCTTAATTCTAGAGAGTTTATAGATTAAGACAGAAAGAATATTAACAAACCAAATCCTCACTCTGCAGTGATACCAGACAAGATTGTTAAACTTAGTCTCTGTACCAGATGCATGCATCTTTGCTTTCAAATTATTTCTGGGTCCTTCTTTGTTCTGTTTCTCAGTGATATTTTACCACATACTATATTTCCTAGAAAACCTTGCTTCTCATTAAGTTCAGTCAAAAGCAACACCAACAGGATGCTGGGGGACAGGAGTAGAGGAGAAATTAGGATATTTCTTTGTCTTTTTGTCTGCTTAGGGTGGAATCTCCTTCAAAGCTTGTGCCTATCTTCTGTTGTTTAAATTCCTGCTGGACTTTTTCTTTACTCTGGTACGAGCTCTACCTTGGCCCCATCGTTCATGGTAGCCCCTTCCTCCAGGTTTCCAATTCTGGTTTGGATAGCATCTCAGATACTAACTATTCCAAGGTTCCAAACCATCTCTTGATAACTCCCTCTCCTGAGATTAACTGAAATAAATTATTCTTTTTATTGTTCCAGTCCTGGGGTTGGTAGGAACAACTTCTTCTTTTCTTTATTTTTCCAGTACTAGGGATTAAACTCAAGGGCCCTTTGTCACTGAGTTATACCCCTGACCTTTTTTCTTTTTAATTTTTTGACACAAGGGTCTCACTAAGTTTCTGAGGCAAGCCTCAAACTTGTGATGCTCCTGCCTCAGCCTCCTAAGTATCTTGGCTAACAAGCACATACCACCAGGTCTAGCTAGTAGGGACTTCTTATAGTTTTTATTCTCTGGATTTCCTCAACTGACCCTGATGTCAGCTTCTCCAACAACTCTGTACTTAGTTCCCTTTATTAAATTACCTCTACTGAAATACTTGTTTTCATGAGAGAGCTAGATATAACCTGGCAGCAGGAAAGATTTTTTTTGGAGAATAAAGGATATAGTACTATTAAAAATAATAAGAATGTTATTAGTAAAGGGATGGAATATTTACTATCTATAAAATTCTATGCTGAGCATTTTACATGCATTTTATTACATATTCTCTATTATAAGTCTTTAAGATCCCTATTATATTACAGTTTAACTAATGAAAAAATAAAAATCCAATGAATGACTTATCTAATGTAATATAAATATGCAAAAATCCCTCTTAATCATTATGTACCATCATCTTTTGTGATGTATAAAGCATGTGGAATTAATTGTTATCATGATTCCTAAAAATATATGCATTTGTCATGATACAATCCTTGAATTAGGTTCTTAAGGCAAATGACTGATGACACACCAAGATCAGTCCTTTCTAAGGGATGCTACATTTTTTGTTACAACTTTTCTATTCTGAAGTCAGAGTTGAATAAATATTTAGCAAAAAAGATATACAAATGGCCAATAGGAACATGAAATTATAGTCAATATCTTTAGTTATTGGGGAAATTCAAGTAAAAACCACAATAAAATTGTACTTTATACCTGTTTGGATGTTTGTAATAAAAAATACAATAACAAAATTTGGTTTGGATGTGGAAAAAAATTTAACTTGTACATTACTGGTGAGAATGTAAATTCCTATAGCAACTTTTGAATATGTGTGTCAATTTCTCAAAAATTTAAACAGAGTTGCCATATGACTCAGGAATATATCCTGGGCATATACGCAAGAGAGATGGAACCAAGTGTCCACACACAAATGTGTACAGGAATGATCATAACAGCATTACTTATAAGGGCCCAAAGTGGAAACAACTCAAATGTTCAGCAACTGATGAATGGATTTCATAAACTGGCATATCCATACAACAGAGCATTTTTTGTCTATGAAAAGGAATAAAGTGACAATGCATGCCAAAATATGGGTGAATCTTGAAAACACTATGCTAAGTAAAATAATTCAGTCAAAAAATATCACATATCGTATGAGTCCATTTATTTGAGATGTCTAGAATAGACAAATTGAGAGATATAAAATAGATTTACATTGATCAAGGTTAGGGAGGGAAGAAGAGTTTGAAATTGCTTATTTGTACAAGGCCTTTTTTATGGTGAAATTGTGTACTTTAGAAGGAATTTTGGCCATGTGACTTATGTTTCAATAAACCTGTAAAAAAGGGCAAAGTTGGGCTGGGGTTATGGCTCAGTGGTAGAGTGCTCGCCTAGCATGCATGAGGCACTGGGTTTGATCCTCAGCACCACATAAAAATAAAAGATTCTGTCCACATACAACTAAAAAATAAATATTTTTTTAAAAAAGGGCAAAGTTAAATACAGCTGTATCAGGGTTCACATCAACCCACTAATTCCAGATTATTTAATAATATCAGATTCAGAAATTTTGAGGGAACCAGAAAAATGGCCCAATGTAAGATTTTAATGGAAATATGGAGAAAAATTATAAAAGAGGGAATAGATAGGGCTTTTTTTGTTTAAATAAGTAGTAAAAATTGCAATGAGTTACAATGTTATGGTTTACATATGAGGTATCCTCCAAAAGCTCACATGTGAGACGATGTAATAAAGTTTAAAGGTAAAATGATTGGGTTATCAGAACTTTACCCTAATCAGTATATTAATCCACTGATAGTAATGAGCTACGTGATAACTATAGACAGGAAAGGGGTGACTGTAGGTATATATTTTAGACATGGTAAGGGGAGTCTTTCTCTTTGTTTTCTGGTTCAACATTCTGAGTTGCTTTTCTCTGTCACAGTCTTCCATCATGATGCTCTGCCTCACCTCAAGCCCTGAGGAATAGAGCCAACTGTCTATGGACTGAGATTTCTGAAAATGTGAGTGCCAAGTAAAATTTTTCTTCTCTAAAATTGTTCTTGTCAGGTCTTTTGGTCACAGCAGCAAAGAAGCTATAGAAGCTGACCAAAACACACACATAACATGAAATGAGGAGAGAATTACGGCTATGCTGTGTTCTCAAATTAATAGTGATAATAGAGGCAATGAGAAAGAAAAGGTTGGAGGGAGAATTTTTCATTTATTTGCTAGTTTTCTTATTATGCATCCTGATGATGATTTGATAACTTAGGCAGATTTGGATGATATTTGGAAAGACATTTCTGGCAAATTTAATTGGGTTACAGCCCAAACCTACTGGTTCATCCAGAATTAATTTAATTCATCTGGCTGGCCAGGTGGGTGACCCCTTCAAATATTTACCTTTCTTTTTGTTTTCTTTATGAAGTTCCATGTTTCATTGAAGATGACTTACTTAAATGGATTTGATAACCGTAGAGTTGAATCTGATCTCCTCCTCGGACTTCTAAAAAGGTCTCAAGGTCAGTTTAAAGGATGACTTAAACTATATTAAATTGATCATAACAAGGGCTTCTTTCTTTTCCCCAAGCATAAGATTATTAATTGAATCTCAAGGGGAGAGAGTCTAACATTTAAAATTTGATGCACCACATGTTTTATACACATTATAAAAATTAAAGGATGGGACTATAGTTTGGGACTGATTTTGACTATATACTGTAATAAAGTCTCCAAAGAATCATCAATAACTGAGGCTCTGTAGTACAGGTGTGCAACTAAATCACATTTTATAAATGTTTAATGAATACACTAAATGTATTTTCTTTATTTCTTCTTTGAGATAGCACAAATCACAGGAATGAAGAATGGTAGAATAAGCATGCCTAATTCCTACTCTGTGACTATTAAAAAAATTAGTTAAGAAATCAAGTCCTTGAATATTTAAACCAGAAAGTTTTCATAATGTTTTAAGTAATGATGCTCCACATCATGATAAATCCATAATTTAGCAGAAATGAAGAATTTCATTTCAAAAATGGAATGATTATATCACATTTTAGAGTCCATGGATATAGATTAGGTTAATTGATCAGGATAGCTTATAAGTCACTGTATGTCAACTCAATTGGACCTAATAATCCTTTCAAATAATAAAAATAATTTTAATGTTCTATTTAATATCCTGAAATAATCTTCATAGATAATGAAACTTGGAGATTGGAAGATGGTGGATTGGAGCTAGGCAGCAACTCCCAAATTGTCCACAGCCCAGAAAGGAGGTAGTAAAGGAACAGCTGACCAAAGAGGGGGGTGACAGAGTAAATTGTCTAAGACTTAATATTGGACAATCTGAGACCTGAAGAGACTTGAAGTTTTGTTATTAGAGCAGAAAATAAAGGCAGAGTCCTTTAGCCTCAAACTCAGACGAGGCTGGGGTGTCAGGCAACAGAGAGAAAAAAAAGAGGAAAAGCACATAATATCACCCCCTTACCAACAACTAGAAAGAAAAGCAAACCAAATTAAAATGTAAAAGAAACAGTGGAGTCAGTGAAGCAGATCAAACTGTTCAACCCAAATGTGGACTTAAAACCATGCTGGGCATGGCAGTGGTTTTATGGAATCCATAGCTGGCCAGCCTGCCTGGAAGAAATTAAATCAACAGTTTCTCCCCACCTTCAGATAGCAACAAATAAGAAGAGAGAGAGTACCTCTTTAGCAGATATGACAATAATTGGTCTAGAAGGAACTCATAATCACTACTAGCTGCCAGTTGCTGAAACTCCCTTGCCCTCATCATGGACAAAGGGAGATGGCTGGAGCAGACCCAAGAGCTGTTCACTTTCAGAAAGGGCTGGTCTAACCCAATACACCACACAGCCTCCACAGAAGCTCAGCCAGAGACAAGAATGAACACTCATGATTCACAGACTTGAGAGGTGGGTGTGAGTTTAGTATGGGCAGGAAGGCTGTCTCTGTCCCAGTAAGGGGAGGAAGGCTACACCTATGGTTCACAACCATGGACATCAGGAAATTGGATGTAAGCAGACTGGCTTAAGTCTTCTTCCCAGTCACAGGGACTGTGCCTTGGTTGTCTGGGTCAATGACAGAGCATGCTCCTGTATTGCAGACTATCCACAGAGGGCCTACCATCACAGGTTACATGATTGCAGACAGCCACCAGGCTCTATGCAACTTTGAATAAAGCCCTGTGGAGGGGAGCTGGGGTGCAGTGTCTCCCTGCAGTCAGAACAACAGCCCTGAGCTTTGCACCCTATGCTCCTTTACACAGTACAAACAGCCAGCAGATGCAGCACAGCTCTCTCCAAACATCAAGCCTCAAATCCCTAGGCTGACACATTAGAAGTAACTGGTGGCAAGTTCATAGCAACCAGGGGATTGACTCCTGTGCTCCAGCCTCTCTAGGGGTATCCAAGAGGTATCCCTCCCTAGGTATCCCTAGGGCTGAAGAGTGATGGACATCTTCTAGAGGTCCCAAATCCTGATGAAATCCAAACCAGAAAGACTTAATAAGAATTTTCTCTATATTGGCCTGATTTACTATAAATAGCTCTTCTGTGAACTTTTATTATACATATATTACTCTTCATTTGTTTTCATAGTTGTTACCCTAGAATTCAATATTGTGGCCTCAACCATTTGATTGTATTTCTTCTAATATTTTAATGTATTAATTATAATTATTATCTCTTTTTGTTTTCTTAGCTCAGGCTTATGCTTGCTCCTCTTAGACCTTCTTTTCCCTCTTACATTGTCTGTTATTGCCTCATATCTCCCATCCATATTTTTATATGTTCACCTTGGTTTGTAATATTTTTTTCTGTCTTTTTTTCTTTCCTCCCTCTTTCAGTCCCTATACAATGAAATAGCAGTTTTGATATCTTTAATATAATAAATAATTTTCAGCCTATTCCAGAATACTAATACATGTTTATAACTGGATTAGAGGAACTGAGGAAAATACTATTAACAATTTTTTGTTTTGCCTAAGGTTGATTAGTACATGGCTTTTTTTCTGAAGTGACTGCAGTGAATATGATTTAATGATTTCTCTAATAGTGATACTGATACTAGGTACAAAATGGGGCACATATTGAGTGAAAGTGATAATACCTGGATCTTAACCCAGCCTGAGGTTTTTAAGAGAAAGAAACACACAAAATAATCTCTTGCATAAAAGAAGATGCGATAATCATCCCAACAGATGAATAGACATATAATTGGCATGAAAAAGCAAGGAAACAAATCACCCCAAACAGCCCACAACTTTTTGACAAATGATCCCATTGACACCACAGTGGAGGAAATACTAGAGAGACAATTTAGAATGTTTATAGTTAAAATATTCAATGTGCTAAAAAAAGATGTAAGAAATGAACTTAGAAAGAAAATACAGGAAGTGAAATATCATTGCAGTAAAGAGATAGAGATTCTGAAAAGCAACCAAATGGAAAGTCTGAAAACTAAAAACTCAATAAATCAAATTAAAACCTCAATGGAAAGCATCATGAATAGATTAGACCACTTTGAAAACAGATTTGCAGATCTTCAAGACAAAATCTATAATCTTGAAAATAAAGTTGTCAATAAGGAAAAGATGTTAACACATGACAAGAATGTTCAAGAAATATGGGATATATTAAGAGACCAAATTTAAAAATCATTGGGGAATAAGAAGACTCTGAAATACAAACTAAAGGAATGCAAAATCTTTTCCATGAAATAATAGCAGGAAATTTTTCACATCTTAGGAATGAGAAGGTAATTCAAATAAAAGACATATACAGAACCCCAAATAGGTAATATCAAAAAAGATCCCCTCAAGCTGAGTTTGTGGCTCAGTGGTAGAGCTCTTGCTTTGCACACATGAGGCACTGGGTTTGATCCTCAGCACCACATAAAATAAATAAAATAAACGTAGTGTGTCCATCTACAACTAAAAACAAACATTTTAAAAGATCCTCTCCAAGACACTTTGTAAGAAAAATGCCTAATATACAGAATAAGAGTACAATTTTAAAAGCCACAAGAGAAAACAACAGATCACATTTAGAGGTACACCAATTTGGATTTCAACCGAATTCTTGACCCAGACTCTAAAAGCCAAGAAGGCTTAGAATAATAATATATCAAGCCATGAAAGAAAATAAGTGCTAACAAAGATTACTAAGTCCAGAAAAACTATTCTTTAGAATTAAAGAATAAAAATAAAAACCTTCCATGAGAGCAGAAACTAAAAATATTCATGACCACTAAGCCTGCACTATAAAACATACTCAGTGAAATCTCTTTTTTAAAATTTTTTTTAGTTGTAGATGGACACAATATCTTTATTTTATTTCTTTATTTTTTATGTGGTGCTGAGGATCGAACCCAGTGCCCCACGCATGCAAGGCAAGCGTTCTACCACTGGGACACAGTCCCAGCCCCCTCAGTGAAATATTTCATGCAGAAAAAATGAAAAATAAAAATGAAAACCAGTCTGTAATCCCAGCACTTAGGGAGGCTGAGACAGGAGAATCGCGAGTTCAAAGCCAGCCTCAGCAATGACGAAGCACTAAGCAAATCAGTGAGACCCCATCTCTACACAAAACACAAAATAGGGCTGGGGATGTGGCTCAGTGGTTGAGTGCCCCTGAGTTCAATCTCCAGTACCAAAAAGAAAAAGAAAAAAAGAACAAAGAAAACCAGCACACAGATAAATTGCACTAGAATGATAATTAATTAAAGGAGGATCAAGTCTGAATTAGGCATTAGAAATAAATCAAAATGGCAGGAAATAAAAATTATCTCTATAATAACATTAAATGTAATGTTCTAAATTCTTCAATCAAATGACATAGATTGTCAGATTGGATTAAAGAAACAAGACCCAATATGTTGTTTACAAGAGACTAACCTTAGAGACAAAGATATCCACGGAATGAAGGTGAAAGGATGGGAAAAGGTATATCATGCAAATAAAAAGAGAAGCAAGCAGGGGCAGGTATTCTCATGTCAGACAAAGTAGTTTTCAAGCCAAAATTTATCAGAAGAATAAAAATACACTTCATACTGTTTAAGAGAATCACCCAACAACCAAATATAATGATTGTAAATATTTATGCCACAATGGTGTACCTTTATACATAAAAGCATTCTCAACATAAAGAATTAAGTAGACCACAACACAATAATACTGAGTGATTTCAACACACCTCTCTTGCCATTAGATAAATCATCTAGACATAAACTAAGTAAAAACTTATAAGATCTAAGAAATACTATTAATCAAATGTACCTAACAGACATCTATTGAGTATTTTATCCATTGAAAACTAAATTCACTTTCAGTGGCACGTGGGACTTTCTGTAAAATAGACCATATTTTAGGGCAAAAATCTTAGAAAATACAGAATAACATGGATAATTTCTTGCATCCTATCAGACCATAAAGGAATGAAATTCGAAATCAATGACAAGATACAGAAACCATTGCAACATCTGCAGTTTAAATAATACACTTTTGAATGAGGAATAAATAACAGATAAAATTAGGGGAAAAATTAAACATTCTTTAAAATGAATGAGAATAGAGATACAACATATCAAAATCTCTGGGATAGTATGAATGCAGTTTTAAGAGGAAAGTTTACAGCACTGAATCCCTGCATTAAAAAAATAGAGATACCAAATAGATAACAGAATCTATGCACAAAAACATAATTTTTAAAATCTTGTAATGCTCTGACTATAAAGGTGGTAAAAATGTCAAACATTTTATTTTAAAAGTATTTCATTATACAAATGCTGAGACACATCCATCCTAGATGACATAATAAGGTACTTAGATTCTTGTATGTCTTACAGTATCACTGGGCTTGCATAAAAGCAACAAATAGGGCTATATAATGTTGGATTACCCAGATGTCATGAACAGCATTGACTTCATTGGAATAATTTTCTGGAAGAGCAAACAACTCTTGGCAACATTTTGAAGACAGCAAAGCTCAACTATCCTCAATCTACATGGAAGTTGCATTTCTAGAAAACAGACATTATTATAAAACTATATAAATAAGATTTGTGTTTCTGTGTAAAATGGAATGAGACTTTCCTCACTGAAAGTTATAGAATCATTTCATGTTCATAAATATCCATTGGAGATATTTGGAAGTCAGGAGGGGGTAAGATATTTATTTTTTAGCGGGACAAGCTGTAATATCTCTGAATCCCTGCATTCTTCACCCTAGTAAATCTCAACCCTCATTACTCTGACAACGTAAAATATTCCCCTGGAGTGAGTTCTAATAAAACCCTTAGAAAGCCACTAATTCTAATAATTATGCAAGCAAGAGAGCTCCTTGGAACTTCTTTAATTGATTATATATTTCTATCTCATATTAACTTGGGTGATCCCTTGAATTGTCTGATTGGCTAAAGAAAAACAAATGAGGATCATAAAACTACTTTGTTTTAAGTAGTTTTAATTGTGATATATCAATGGGTTTTCACATTTTAAAATAAAGCCTATGAAATTCACACCCTAGAAAACAACCTACCAAATTGCATGGTACCATCTTAAATGATATTTCAATGGGGTATGCTTAAAATTAATGTCTTTCTGAGATGTTAAATAGTTTTTTAGAGTGTCAGCCTGAGGCCCTAGAGTCCCTAGTGTTTTGTTTGTTTGTTTGTTTGCTGGTTTCAAGTACCAATAGTATTTTTCTTTTTCTTTTTTTATTGTTCATTGTCATCTTTTAAAAATTGTTATATCTCAAACAAAAGTTTAACATATCTTAAAAGTTTTAAAATGTGGCCTCAATAGATCCAGAGCCATTTTTCATTTATAAATGTGGTCTGTATCCAGCAGTTCAACATGTTTCTATCACTTGCTATTGACTTTCCAAAATGTCTAAACTAAAGAATTTATTCATCTGCCTTTAAATTAATGTGAAATCTAGAAGACAAGGATAATTTCTAGACCTATATGACCTATCAAAATTGGACCAAGAGGATATAGAAAACATAAACAGACCAAATAACAAGAAATGAGATTGAAGCAGTAATAAAAAATCATTCCAACAAATAAAAGCTCAAGATCAGCTGGATTCCAAGCTGAATTCTAACAGCCATCTTTTTTTGTCCTTGTTGCAATTTTTTTTGGTACCAGGGATTGAACCCAGGGGTGCTTAACATTGAACCATGTCCCCAACCCTTTTTTATATTTTATTTTGAAACATGGTCTCTCTAAGTTGCTTAGGGCCTTGCTAAGTTGCTTTGAACTTGCAATTCTCCTGCCTCAGCCTTCCCAGCTGGCAAATTTTTTAATTGGTGCTTTATAATTATATAAAATAATATGCTTTGTTGCATATTTGTACATGCACATAATTTGGTCAATTTCCATTCCCTAGACTAGCACACTCAGGTGGCAATCCCAATAGGGGTCCTCTCTTGCCCCTGAAAGAGTTCTGTTTCTATTCTTCACATTTGAATAAATCCTACTTCTCTTACTTTTGACTTCCTTTGTCGTGTGACTTTCATTCTTCAGATTTGCAAGGTAAGAACCTGAGAGCCAGGTCCAGTGATGCACACACACCTGTAATCTTAGCAGCTTGGGAGGCTAAAGCAGGAGGATCACAAGTTCAAAGCCAGCCTCAGCTATTTAGCTAGGCCCTAAGCAACTGAGCAAGACCCTGTCTCTAAATAAAATATAAGAAAAACGTGGCTGGGAGAGATTGTGATGTGGCTCAGTGGTTAAGTGCCCCTGGGTTCAATCTCTAATACCAAAAACAAAACAACAACAAAAAAAACCCCAAACCTGAGAAGTTGGTGGTGAGGTGCTGGGAGTCTGTTGCAACACTGAAGGGGTGTTACTTGCATTAAAAGTTGCAATGCTGAAAGCTGAAACATGACACTCAGTGGTAGTGGAGAAGAATAAGACTGCCAACTGTGACACTCAGAGCCAATGACAGTAGCCATCCTGTGATTAGCTGCTAACACTAAAACATATTTTCTCAGCTGCAGAGGCCTGCAGTTTACACATAATACACCTGCCAACAGAAGTAAAGAAAGTTTCATCTTAAACTCCAGTTTCACAACTACCTAAATCAAGAAAATAACTCTGAACAATATTATCAGCTAATCTACATATCTGATTCAAACTTCATCATTTCCTCAAATCATTCTTTTCTATCAAAATAATTTTTTTCCTCTCTGCTCCATGATTCAATCCAGGATCAGATATTGCATTTAGTTTTCATATTTCTTTACTATGCTTCAGTCTGGAACGGTTTCTTGTCCCTTCTTTGTCTTTTATGACTATGACATCTTGGAAGAGTATTAGGCAGTTATATTATTTTAAATATGGAATGCTTCATGAATTTGCATGTCATCCTTGTGCAGAGGCCATACTAATCTTCTCTGTATCATTCCAATTTTAGTCAGTGTGTTACTGAAGTGAGCACCAGGCAGTTATTTTTTATAAATTTTTTATAATAATTTCCCCCAATTTTATTTTATCTAATATTTCCTAATGATTAATTTCAGGTTATACATATTTGGCAGAAATACTACAGAAGTAATTTCATAGGATACATATTTAAAAGAAGCAACTAGATAAACTGCAGTTGCTAGAAAATGTTGCTAAATGACTGTCACTCCTTGTTCTTGAAAATTTGAAATAAAGGTCAAAAATATAATGAAAATGCATTTCTGCAGTTTACTTGTTTTTACTTTGCTAAGTAGTTGGGTTTTTTCCTCTTTAAGTTTGAGAGTTTATATTTCACAGCACAGAGTTTCCTATCTGAAAGGACATTGTAGTATTTGCACATTGAGAAAATGTAAAGCTACATAGCCCAACATGGCACTGTAGTAAGTGGGGGTTCTTAAATTCTTAATGTGCACCAAATTACTAAGAAGGTGACTCAAAACAAAGGAAAAGTCAAATAAAGTTTGAAGAATTGCAAGGATTTATGCTTTTGCATTGTGAAAAAAGATGAGTGGGTCTCAGTATTTCCATGTGCAAGTCATTTTAAGCATTTCTTTTCTTTTGCAAAAGCAGTAGAGAGCAAGAATTAAACGCATTGGCTATGGAGTCATGCTGCCTGGGAAGAAACCCAGATCTGTGTTATCCTAACTGGGAGACCCTGGGTCTCTTTAATCTCAGTTTGTCCATCTACAAATAATATCCTCTTATTGAATTAATAGAGTTATGGAGGATCAAATGGAAAAAAAATGTGCACAAATTCCTTATGGTAGTACATGCCATTCAGCCTTCACATACAACTATGTTCTAATTCTCAATGACTTAATTCAAATCCAGGCTTATCCATTTTTGTGATCTTGAGCAAGTACTTTAATCTTTTTCTATCTCAAACTCTTATTTTGAAATGGAGATAATAATATCACCTACCTCATAGAGCTCTTTATTTTATTTTATTTAGTTTTCAATAGACTTTCTTTATATGCTGTGCTGAGAATCAAACCCAGTGTCTCACAAATGCTAGGCAAGTGCTCTACCACTGAGCCACCACCCCAGCCCTCATAGAGTTCTTATTAGCCTTAGTAACTTTTTTATATGTTTCTATTGTCTTTCTTACTATTCTTATTAATAATAATATCATCTTTCTCATTAAAGTCTTTTTTAGAAACTTGATGGACAATCCAGAACTTTTATGAGAATTTGTAAATTGCAAAACACTAAACTGAAGAAAATACTGACAAATACACTGCTAAAGAATCTTTGCTTTTTTTCAAGAATATAATTGTTGAAAGATTTCCTTCTTCAATGAACACAAATATTATACGTATCCTCAGGTCTTTTTCATAATTTGGATTACTCAGAGAAGTGAAGGTTTAATATTTTATTATTAATTATAGCTGCATATTTACATTGAATCATTGCACAATACTTTAAATTGTTTAAATAGGAGTCATTAGTAGCTCAGTAAAATATCAAAGTATTGTGAGTGTGTGTGTGTGTGTATGTGATTTGACCTTAAGGCTGCCAGTAATGAAAATAACAAGAATTTTATCTGGCATGGTTAAAATTCCAGAGCAGAAGTGGCTTACTTCATCTGCTTTAACTGGACACCAGAATGCCCTCTGTCACTGTCACCTAAGGAGTATACACTTCACATACCAAGTCCAGAGAATGGTGCAACATATTTTTTTTCTCAGCTCATAGAAAAATCCAGCTCATGAAAAGCCTCCCTCTCCTCTCTTTTCTCAATTTCCTTAAATCTTACCTTTCCTTTATATTAAGGCTAAACCCAACTATTAAAGAAAATCACAAAACCCTTGGGTTCTTTAACGTGTTTTTGTGGCAGGATCAGTTTATCTGCCAGGATTAATTGAATATTTATATATCTAATAATTCTATACAGAAAGATGATGGTAGTAAGCTAGGCAACAAGTTCCAAAGTTCTCATAACATAGAAAGAAGGCAGTGAAGGAAAAGTAATATGGGCCTAACAGACATTTATGGAATATTTTATCCATCAATGACTGAATTCACTTTCTTCTCAGCAGCACATGCAACATTTTCTACAACAGGCCACAGTTTATATCACAAAGCAAATCTTACCAAATACTAGAAAATAGAGTAATATCTTGTCTTCTATAAAATTATGATAAAGTTAGAAGCCAATGATAAGATATAAAACAAAGACCATTCTAACACCTGGAGATTAAATAATACACTTTTGAAAGATGAATGGATAGAAGAAGAAATCAGGGAAAAATTAAAAAAATCTTAGAGGTGAGTGAGAATAGTGATACAACATATCAAAATCTCTGGGACAGTATTAAGGTAGTTCTAAGAGGAAAGTTTATAGCATTGAGCTCATACATTAAAATAATAGAAAGATATAAAATAATCTAATATTACATCTCAAAGCCCAAAACAAGAACAAACCAACAAGAAATAATTAAAACCAGAGCTAAATCAACAAAACTGAGATTAAAAAAGCAATATAACAGATCAATAAAACAAAGAGTTGGGTTTTTGAAATGATAACCAAAACTGATAAACCCTTAGCCAAACTAACCAAAAGAAACAAGGGAAAAATGCAAATGATCAAAAATCTGAGATGAAAAATGAAATATCACCACAGACACTACTGAAATCCAGAGGAGCATAAGACATTATTTTGAAAATTTATGTTCCAATAAGCTAGCCAGAAAATCTTGAAAATATGACAAATTCCTAGAGACATGACCTACACAAATTGAACAGGAGGATATAGAAAACTTAAAGAGACCAGTTTCAAGTAATGGAAATGAAGCAGCAATCAAAAGCCTTCTAATGAAGAAAAACCCAGAAGTAGATGGATTCTTGGCCAAATTCTACCAGAACTTTAGGGAATGACTAATACCAATAATCCTTAAATTATTCCATGAAATAGAAAAAAAGAGAACATGGCCAAACTCATTCTACAAAGCCAGCGTCACTCAAGACCTAGGAATTAGACAAGAAACTCTGCACTTGCTAGAAGTAAATGTAGGCCCAACACTCCAACAATGTCAGCTCAGCAACTGACATACTTATTAAGACTCCTAAAGTTCAAGAAGTAAAATAAAAATCTAGAGTGTGAAGAGATAGCAAATAGAATGGGAGAAAATCTTTTCTATCTCCACCTCAGAGAATCTGTTAATTTACAGGATATACAAAGAACACAAAAAACTTAACACAAAAAATGAATAACCCAATCAAAAAATGGACAAAGGAAATTTTTAAAAAAACACTTCTGAAAAGAACAAATACAAATGTTTAACAAACCTTTGGAAAAATATTCAACAGATCTAGCAATAGAGAAATGCAAATTAAAATGCTCTGAGATTTCATCTCACTCTAGTCAGAATGGCAGTTATCAAAAATACAAGTAACAATAAATATTGGTGAGGATGTGGGGTAAAGGGTACACTCATACATTGTTGGTGGAACTGAAAATTAGTGCAAACACTCTGAAAAGCAGTATGGAGCTTCCTCAAAAATCTAGAAATGGAACCACCATATGACCCAGGTATCACACTCCTTAGTATATATTCAAAGGATTTAAAATCTATGTCATACAGTGATGCAGCCGCATCAGTGTTTATAGCGGCACAATCTGTCCTTAAACAAATGAATGCATAAATAAAATGTATATACACACAATGAGTTCTACTCAGCCATAAAGAAGAATAATTTATGGCATTTGGTGGTAAATGGAACTGGGGACTATCATGCTAAGTGAAATAAGCCAGTCCCAAAAAGTCAAAGGTAGAATTTTTCTCTGATATGCAGAAACTAATCCAAAGTAAAGGGGCAGTGGTGAAAATAATAGAAGATAGATCAGTGGAGTAGACAAAGGGGAATGAAGGGTAGTGAGGAGAGATGAAATAGGGAAAGACAGTGGAATGGATCTGATCTACCTTTCCTATGTACATATATGAATGTGCCACAGTGAATCTCACAATTATGTACATCCATAAGACACTAATTTAAAAATATATATATAAAAAAAGTTTATGTTGGAATGATCCTATGATATCCACAAAAAATGGAATTTATTATCTTTGAAGATAGAGAATTTTATTTTCTGTGAAGCTTAAATTGTTGGGAAAAGTCTTTCTTACTCAGAAGACAGGTTAATGACTATGTTTTGAATTGAATTTTGAACTTGGACTACCTCTTTATCAGTTTTCTTTTTAGAAAATTAGAAATATTTTCCTTACAAAATTTAAAGGTAATTTTAATAATAAAATATAAAATTATGAAAAATATCTTTATCTTAAATTTATAAAATATGATTCCCAATAAACTTAAAATATATCTAGGACAATTCATAAATTATTCATTGTTCCCTAGTTACTGTCCACTTCCTCTCTTTTATTTCATATTACCAAATATTATGTTTTAAATAATTTAAAAATAATTTTTATATAATTTTTAAAAGCCTATAAGATAGGAAGGGTAGGAATGATTTCTTTATATGAATATTCAAGGAAACTGAGTCATGAGATACAAAGTGACTTATCCAGACTCCCATAATTACTGCCAAAACCAAGACCTGTCTTGGGACTCTTGTGCTATTAGTCTTTTCAGCACACCACCCTGTTGTTCAGTATGACTACAAACATTATATTCTGCCAAGTCAATTCAACAAGTCACTTAGGATATGTCTTTCAGATTGGAGAACAGCCATCTTTTTAGCTAGAAATTGACTTGGCCTAAATCAACTTGAGTTTTAGCTTCCCCCAGAAAATTGCTGTGCATGTTCTGGTGTTTTCTTAAGATGGACAGAGCACCAGTACACAGGATAATGATTCTCAGTGCATTAGGAATTTAAGGGTAAAAATTAAGTATTGAGACAAGTTTGAAATTTATTGAAATATATAGATTTAAAATTGCATGATTCCTTAATTATTCTCCTAGGATTATTTTAAATTATTTTTCTATATTTTTACCTCCCCTACATCCATAATTGCTTCAGCAGTTCCTAAACTATATTCTGCCTAGTTACATATACTATGATAAAATCTTTTATCTGACATCTGCTACTTTGTATGTTTTCCTCATCTTCCTCTAGGTCTAACTACCAACATAGAAATTAAAGGCAAACGTGGTTTTTAAAATATTTAATTGAATGTTCAAGGAAGATTATGGTTTTATTTTGACCCATCAACAAATTTCCCATGTGTATAGATAGTTAATATTATGGGCCTGTCCTTGAGTGCGACTTAGGAGGGGAGAGCTCATTGGTGAGGAATTTGGAAAAACTTTGAGGAAGCACATTAAATGTTATTGTTCGGGGCCATCTGGTACACTAATGAGCTCTTGGTGCCTCAAAACTTTTAGCCTTTGATCCTGTGAGTTTTGGAACCTGGCCAGTTCCCACCTCACAGAGATTTTACAGCCTAAGTCCAGCTGCATAATGCTGGACTGCATGTTGGGAGGGGTTGCTGTGTCTTTTTAAGCCATCCAAAGGAGAGAGAGGACCGAAGAAGAAAGGGATCCATCTGGACCGGAGAAGAAGTGGATCCATCTGGACTGGAGAAGAAGAAGGGACCCATCTGGATGGAAGAAAGAAGGTATCCAACTGGACTGGAGCAAGAGAGAAGGAATCCAACTCGACAGAAGAAGAAGGGGATCTATCTGGAAAGAAATTTCAACCGGGGAAGAAAGAATCTAATGTTTTGTGTAAGAAAAAACCTAATGATGAGAAGAAGGAAGCTGACTTGCGAGGTGGAAGGCAGATTCTCACCTGTGCTGTTTACCCCACTCTTGGTGTTGCTGATTTTACCCAAGGCTGGGTGTTGAAGGTGGTGATGATGCATTAAGTGGAAAAGAAGGACCCTCACCTGTGCTGTTTACCCTACCCTCGGTGTTGCTGATTTTGCTGATTTTACTCAAGGATAGATGTTGAAGGTGTTGATGCTGTTGTGAGTAAAGAAGGATCTTGAATGGTACTTTGAGGAGAAAGACTCTTACCTATTGTCTACCCCATTCTTGGTGTTGCTTATTTTACCAAAGGCTGGGTGTTGGAGGTAATGATGATGCTTTGAGTGTATTTGCAAACCCGTGTTGTGTTATCCAATGGTGATTGATGAGTGCTTATTGTGCTGGAGCCCCCCTCTCTCTCTCTCTGTTCTTCTATATTATTGATTCATTATATACAAGATTCAATATTGCAAAGTATAACTGTTGCTTGCTTTGTTATATTGTCTCATATTAAAACTTATAAAACCCATCCTGTTGTGAGGCTGGTGATTCACCCCACGAATCTGCCTAGATAAATTAGTCTAAGCTCAGCAATTCTTGGTCATAGATCCAGATCAAGACACCATGGAAGAGTTGCAAGATCTTTGTTTTATTCAATAGTTTGTAATCTTTGTAAAATATCTGGTAACTGATAGAGTTCCAGTTTTGCAGGAGACTTGGTGATTATAAAGGTCATATTTAATCCTTTAATGAATACCATTTAAAGAATTAACCATGAGTTGTCCACTAGTTTGACAATTTTCAGGGATGAAAAACTTACTAAATTCTAGAGTTGCCATAAAGTTTAAGAATTAAAAATCTTCTGGTCTAAATCCCTCATCACAAGTCTGGGGCAAGTAAAGGTCAAAAAAGAATATAGAGGAGGACTGTGACCAGAATTCAGGTTTGTGTTGGTAATTCACAATATCTTCTTACTCTACAGGAATCAGGTATTTAAAAGTAGTTTTTGGCTGGACATGGTGTCAAATGCCTGAAATCTCAGTGACCCATGGAGCTGAAGCAGGAGGAATGCAAATTAGAAGCCAGCCTCAACAACTTAGCAAGGCCCTAAGCAACTTAGTGAAACCCTGTCTCAAAATTAAAAATTTTAAAAAAGGGCTGGGGATATGGCTCAGTGGTTGAGTGCCTCTAGGTTCAATCCCTGGTACAAAACAAACAAACACAAGTCAAATAAACAAATAAATAAATAGCTCTGATTTATCCTAAATTATAGTCGTGGGTCTCAAATCTTTTTCTTTTTTTTCTTTTTGGTACTGGAGATTGAACTCGGGGGCACTCAACCACTGAGTCACATCCCCAGCCCTATTTTGTGTTTTATGTAGAGACAGGGTCTCACTGAGTTACTTAGCACCTCGCTGTTGCTGAGACTGGCTTTGAACTCACGATTCTCCTGTCTCAGCCTCCCTAAGTGCTCAAATCTTTATCTTTTTCTGATATTAAGTTAGGTATTCTGACCTTCTTATGATGAGTGTTAGTATAGTATGTATTTTCATTTTTACTTTTAACCTATTTGTATTTCTATATTAAAAGTGAGTTTATTTATTTGGCATATGGTTGGTTCTACTTCTTTTTAAAAATTGTACAATCTGACAAACTCTGACTTTTAGTTGGAGTGTTTAGATCACTTAAATTTAATGTTATTCAAATAACTCATTCAAAAAATAGGCAAAATATATGAAAAGAAAACTTTTCAAAATTACAAATTCCAAACAATTATGTGAAAAAAAGTGTTCAACATCTTTAGAAGTCAAGGAAGTGAAAAATTAAAACTACACTGAGATTTCTCTTGCACCAGTAAGAATGGCAGTCATCAAGAATACAAATAACAATAAATGCTGGTGAAGATGTGGGAATAAGGAACTCTTATACACTGTTGGTGGGAATGTAAATTAGTATGGCCACTATGAAAATCAGTATAAAAATTCCTCAAAAAAAAACCATAATTAAAATAGAACTACCACATGACCTAGCAATACCACTCCTTGGTATTTATCCAAAAGAATCACTCTTCTTGCAAGGCAATCCTTAGCAAGAAGAGTGAAGCAGGAAGCATCACAATACCTGATTTCAGACTATACTACAAAGCTATACTAACAAAAACGGCATGGTACTGGCATCAAAATAGACATGTATAGAATAGAATAGAATAGAAGACACAGAGACAAACCCACTTACCTTATACTAGATAAAGGAGCCAAACACGTACACTGGAAAAAAGACAGCCTCTTCAACAAATGGTGCTGGGAAAACTGGAAATCCATATGCAGCAAAATAAAACTAAACCCCTATCTCTCACCATGCACAAAATTCAACTCAAAGTGGATCAAGGACCTGGGAATCAGACCAGAAACCCAACGTCTAATAGAAGAAAAAATAGGCCCAAATCTTCATCATGTCGGATTAGGACCATAC
>CM053417.1:101064203-101092041 GCA_028644305.1 Xerus rutilus
AGCAATAAAAGAGAATAAAATTATGGCATTTTCAGGTAAATGGATGGAGTTGGAGAATATCATGCTAAGTGAAGTAAGCCAATCTCAGAAAACCAAATGCCGAATGTACTCGTTGATAAGTGGATGCTAATCCATAATGTTGGGAAGGACATGGGAACAATGGTGGATCTCTGTTCACAGGGGTGTAAGGGGGGAGGGAGCATGGGGACAGCAAGGGTGATGGAATATGATGGTCATAATAACCCTAACTTTATGTAAGACTGCATATATGTTGTGATTCTATACAACTTACAACTAGAGAATTGATATGTTATCCTCTATCTATGTACAATGAATCATTTACACTGTTAACATGTAAGCTTAAATAAAAAAAGATAAAGAATTAAAGTCAGCATGCTTTACTGATCTATGCATACCAATATTTCTCACAGCACTATTCACAGTAGCTAAGCTATGAAATCAGTCTATATGCCTATCAAAAGATAAAGAAAGACAATGTGGTACATACAAATTGGAGTTTTATTGTGACATAAAGAATGAATTCATATCATTTTCAGGAAATGGATGAAAATGGAGATCATCATGTTAAGTGAAATAAGCCAAACTCAGAAATACAAATATCACATTTTCTTTCACATGTGGAAGTTAGATGGGAGAAAAGAACATGTTAAAGGGGGAAAAAGTATGTCATTAATTCAGAAGGGAGATTATTTGGATAAAGGAAGGTAATTAGAAGGAGAGAAGAGGGGAAAATAAAGGGGTATATTAGAGAGTGAAATTGATCAAATTGTTATATGCATGTACCAATATGTAACAATGAACCCCTGTACAACTATTATGTTCCAATAAAAATAATTTTATTATTAACATAATTGAGTTTGTTTTCTTTTGTTAGCTTGATTTAATTTTGGCTGATAATAATTGTATAAATTTATCAATAATTATATAAATAATTGTGATATTTCAATACCTGTTTACTTTGTGGAATGAGCAAATAAGGCTAAATATCATATCATTTCCAAAATGACTGCAGCATTTCTTTGAGGTGAGAATGTTTAAAATTCTGTTTTTTTTAATATACAGTTTTACTAACTAATATGGTTGGGCTTAATCTCATATTTGGCTATTTGTGTTGAATAAATTCATTGGTTGTTCCTTTTTTGTGAGGAATTTTTCATAATTTCATGTTCTTTCCTTTGGTGAATTATTAGCTATAATTCTTAGTTTAAAATGTTTGTTTCATGACTTATAGTATACATCTTTTATGCTACTTCACAGATAGCATAAGAACATTACAAATTGCATACCATCAGCTTTATCTTCTCAGACCTTAGAATGCGATTGCCATGCATTTTATTTCAATATATAGCATGAACCACTTACCACAGTGTTATTATTTCATATCTGAACAATTATATTCTAAGGAGAGTTAACTATCATTAACATTTTTATATTTATAATTTCTGGTGCTCTTAATTCCTTTGTGAAAATTCAGATTTTTATCTAGGAAGGTTTTACTCTTCTTGAAGAATTCTTTTAATATTTTTGCAGGAAAATATACTGGTGATAAATTAATTCAGTTTGTAAGTATGATTTAAAGGATATTTTCACCAGATATAGAATTCAGTTTACAGTCCTCCTTTTTTTCAACCATTATTTTAAAGATGCTTTTCCAGCATCTTCTTACCTGCATTTATTCTAATGAAAAGTCAGATATAATTGTTATTGTTTCTGGTATATTTTTTCTTCATGTTCTTCTACTTGATTGTTCAACCTGTGGGTCTGAGGTTTATAGTTTGTATCAAACTTGAAAAAAATTAGTCCACATTTCTTCAAATGAGGTGAACATATAAATATTATTTCAATTATGTATATATTAGAAAACTTTCTCCCTCACTCTCCCGGTCTTCTTCCCTCCCTCCCCAGTGGCTAATCTGTTCATGCTATCAAATATACTTTTTTATCTCAGACATTATACTATTGCACTTTTCATTTCTATGAGTTTGTCTCTACTCAATTTAATCAATTTTTGCTTTATATACTTGATCATTTAGAAAAGATATTATAACTGTGTTAAAGTTCTTACATACTAATTCTCACATTTGTGTGATTTCTGGATCTGTTCCTATTGACTCATTTTTCTTTTTATTTTGTGCTATATTTTCATACTACTTTAGTAATTTTAATTGTATTCCAGAAATAGCAAATATTATCTGGTTAGGCCCTTATGTTAGCTTTTCATCATTGTGACAAAATATTTGAGAAAACAAACTTAAAGGAGAAAAATTTTGCTTTGTCTCACAGTTTCAGAGGTTTCATTCCATTATAACTTGGCCTCATTACTTTGCGCCTTTGTCGAGGCAGATGATCATGATGGCAAAGTGCATGTTAGAGCAAAACTGCTCATCTCATGGTTGAAAGGAAGCAGAAAGTAAGAGAGGGAGGCTGGGGACAAGATATACCCTTCAAAATATGGGCCCAGTAAACTATATCCTACAAACAGTCCCCACCTTCCAATGTGTCTCCCATCTCCCAATAGTTCCACAGGCTGGCAGTCAAACCTTCAGCAAGTGAGTTTTGGGAGAAATTTTAGATCCAAACATAACAACCCTGGTTATTTTTGAACATTCTTCTGAGTTGTAGTTACTTCAAAATGATTTGATCCTTCAAGGCTCGCTTAAACTTTGCTACAAGAGACTAGAGCAACTTCAATCTATGGCTAGTTGTTTGCCTATTACTTTAGCAATGACATTTTGAGTATGCTTTCCTATATCCTGTGATATATAATGTTTTCCACATTGACTGGTGGGAATATGAATTATTCCTGCCCTTGTGGGAGACATGGTGTTTGTTTTCATTAATTCTTTTTAAGTAGTTCTTTTGAAGATCTATGACTAGTATGAGTTTTGCTCTTCTTGCAAGCTAATTTTTTTGTCCACAATTTCATGAATGCTGTCAGAAAACATAAGACCCCAGTAAATGTTCACCAATTCTCTAAGCCCAAATTCTCACAGGGCAATATAAAGAGGGCCAGATGACTCCTGCACGTGCAGCAGATTATAGTACATAAAAGAAACCCTGAGCTTAGTGAATCTAGATATTTTATACTACACAGTAAGCATGGCTGTCCTTTGCATCCAAGGGCGACACTATAAGTCAATATAAAAATAGCTTTGAAAGAGTATACCAGAGGAAAAGCTGTTAGTGATTCTGTTAGTAACAAATGCAACAATGAGAGATCATTATGGACTGAATTTCAACATATAATTTCAAAATTATATGTTGAATTCTAATCCTCAGGGTCACCATGTTTAGAGAAAGGACCTTTACAGAGGTAACTGAGCTTATAAGAGGTCAAAAAAGTATGGCCGTAATCCAATAGGATTAGTGTCTTGATGAGAAGAAGCAGAGAAACCAGAGCTCTCTCTACACTCACCCTGAGAAAAGGCTGTGTGAGGATAAACAAGAAGGCAGCCGGCCTGGGACTGTGGCTCAGTGGTACAGCGCTTGCCTCGCATGCATGAGGTACTGGGTTCAATCCTCAGCACCACATAAAAATAAATAAATAAAGATATTGTGTCTATCTACAACTAAAAAGTATTTAAAAAAAAAAGAAGGCAGCCATTTGCAAGCCACGAAGAGAGGTCTCAGGAGAAAACAAATCCGTTGGTACCTTGGACTTGGAATTCCAGCCTCCAGAACTGTGAGATAAATCTCTGTTTATTAACCACCCCAGTCTGTGGTATTTTGTTATGGCAGTCATGACTAACACAGAGACCAATAGAGATTTGTCTTTGAATAGTTCTTCAACTGACTTTGGGCAATTTATTTATATATACACATTGATCTATACTTAGCAGAACACTTAAAGGACCTCCTGAAGATATGTGGAGTTATTTGTGTGTGTATGTGTGTAACTCTTTCCTCCCTGGAAATACTACCTTGAGAATTCAGCTATCAAGTTCTTTCCAGATCCCTAGTTTCATTCTTCATCTCAAGGTGAGCTTCAGATTTTTCCTAGTCTCTCTATCTCTGTCCTGGGGCCTAGGAACTACCTCTGGACAGTAATCTGCCACAAACATAGGTTTACACCATTTGTTTTCCTTCTTTTAGGGAACATTGTTTTATGTAACCTGATATACAGCATCTGTAAATCATTCTTTCAAATATTTTTTTTATTTTTAAGTTGTTTGAGATAGGAGTGTACATGAAGTCCTACATACAAGAGGAAGTATCTCACCACAAAACAAACAAACAAACAAAAAAACAAGTACTTTTACTTCACAAAGAATCAAAGCTACAGGATGTTACAGCCCACACCTGTAATCTCAGCAGCTGAGGAGGGTAAGGCAAGAGGATTGCAGGTTTGAAGCCAGTCTTAGTGAGTCAGCAAGACTGTAAGCAACCTAGTGAGACCCTGTCTCAAAATTTTAAAAAAAATTAAAAAGGACTGGGGATGTGGCTCAGTGGTTAAGTGCCTCTGGGATCACTTCCTGGTTAAAAAAAAAAAGAATCAAAGCCAAATTGATAATTAGTTTGAAACTTAAGGAATTCATCACAGTTTTGATTCAACTACCTTTCAGATTTATGAAGGCATGGCAAATATCTTGAGCATTTATGCCTCATTTTATTTGTAGGGTTGGGAAGAAAATAAATAAGTCTTCCATGTAGAATATTGGTGTGCTTAGAGAAAATGTTATGGAGGACATTTGAATTCTATCAAAGGAACTTTATATTCAAACATAGGTTTCTGCATTATTAACTAGGCCTGGAAAGTTCAAATTATATTATGCAGTTTGGTGGAGTAGCAAGATCATAGTAAATATAAGACATCTTTCTTACTACTGTGGGCATTGCAGTAAAATTCTGGGATAACATTTCTTTATTTTAATTGTTGACCACTTAAAATAAGCCCAGGACATTGTAGATCTTTACCACTAACCATGTAAATTTGGACTTTTTGTATCCCTTTTATTAAAAAGAAAATAAACAAATGAGGAAAAATGATGGAGTTAATTACAGCATGTAATGGAAATTAAATAAGACACAGACTGAGTTATGTGACCTACAATATTTTTCTCTTATTTCTAGATGATACCAATAGAAAATAAAATATTGCATTTGGTCCGGCCCATTTAATAAAATATTGGACAATTGTATCAGAAGTGATGAAAGTCTTTAAAAAATAAAGTAAGGTGAAAGGGGCAAGAAGCTAAGAAGACATTAGACTGAGGCACCTTTGCCTTGGAGAGAGCAACTATTTAAAATACTTTCTAAAAAAGGCACTCTTCTGCATCAAAGGAAAGATGTCATCCAGGAGAGTACACTGTGAAACTGTTTTAAAATGCTTTTCAAAATCTGTAGCTGGAAAAAAATTATCATTTAGAAGCATTTTAGAATAACAGTTTCTCTTCCCACACACTCACATTGGCAAAAGAAATGCTAAGGAATAAACTGGATTTTAAGATACCTAAAGTTGATTTTTAAATAGAACCTTTTATTTTCAATGAAAATAAGAAATCGGAGACAATTTTCTTATTTTGCTTTCTGTGCAGCCTTGTCTGACAAGAATTGGTAATTTTACATTATAAGAGATTGACTGTTGCTTCTCCTAATGGAAATATATGTTGTCACAGATTATTATGAAAAAAAAGGAAGGAAGAGAAAAATACTTTAGGAAAAGAATTAGCAAGGTGTATGTCTACCACCTTTTTTTAAAAATAAAATTATATTGGACATATATATATGTATACACACACACACACACACACACAAACACACATATACACATACTTTCTGGCCCTTTATTTATTTATTTATTTTGGCAGTACTGAGGATTGAAGCCTGGGCTTTGCACATGCTAGGCTAGCACAGTACCATTGAGCCACATCACCAATCATTTTGTTACTATTTTGAGACAAGTTCTGCAGGCTGGCTTTGAACTTATAATCATCCTGTCTTGCTCTCTGGAGTGTTTAGGAATACAGGAATGCACTACCAAGCCCAGCTTACTTTCTGCTTTTTTGAAGGAAAAGTTTGTTGGTACTTGCTCTTCTATGCTTAATAGAAGTGTTATTTCTGAATAAAGTCATTGTTCTTTTAAAGCACTAATTTTGCTCAAAAACTGGAATTATAGTTTTGCTTATTATTCTCTTCGTTAACATCTTAGATATTTTGCTTATTTTTTTTCTGGATCATTACAATATTCTGATGGCCTAGAATTGGTGTAGCTAGAATAAAATTATTATTTTATTAGAAATTTACTTTCTCATTTTTAAAAATATTTTATTAGTGCATTATAGCTGTAGATAATAGTGGGGTTATAGAATATAATTTGCTCCATTTCAGATCCCAGTGCTTCCTCTTCTCTCTCCTTGTCTTTCCCCCTATTAGACCTCCTCTACTCTACTGATCTTCCTTCTAATTATTTTTTAATTGTTGCTTTATAGACGGACATGAAAGAATTCACTGAGGTATATTCATAATGCTAATAACATAATTTTGTCAATTCCATTCTGCAGTTCCACCCTTTCCCCATCCCATCTTTCTCACTTTCAATCTCCTTCCTCTACTCTATTGATATATTTTTTTGGGATCAAACTCCCCTCTTCTCCCTTTGCTCTAGAATCTGCATATGAGAGAAAATTTTGAATCCTTGATTTTCTGAGTCTAGCTTATTTCACTTAGCATGATCTTGTACAGTTCTATCAAATTACCAGCAAAGCCACAATTTCATTTGTCTCCATGATTGATTAAAACTCCATTTTGTGTATATACCACCTTTTTATTCATGGTAATTGGAAATGTAATAGGCAACTGATAAATTACAGTTTTCATCAAATTTTTCCTTTCATCAGTAAGTACCTATAATTACTCTGAATAGTTGTACTCAAAGACAAGCTTTTTTGTTTTTAGATTTGTCTCCCTTCCTGTCTCTTACATAGTCTTTCACAATGATGATATCAAATTGCAAAATGAAAAATTATGAGGTTAGGAATGAACTGGTGGAGAAAAAAATGGGTCTACTAATTTACCATTTGGATTATTGAATTAATAGTAGAGAAATCTAAATTATAAATTTCTCTAATCTGTTGGCTCTTTCTCAAGGGCTACAGAAGATACTTGGTCTGCACATGTAACTTTGAGCTTCTGAGGTGTTAAACATCATTTAATATTTCTTCAGACACATATTCTCTTAATTATAGTTCTTTGAATAAGCAGTGCTACAAACGTATTTCTTATATCTCCTCTTTGCATGCTTAGCTTCTATTATTCAACACTCATATCTGGGCTTAAATTCCTCTTCTTTAAAGGAAGTTCGCCCTAGCATAACATTTACTGTATCAACTTACTTGGAATGTTTCCAATTTTACTCCATTTAATATGATGTTGGCCTTGAGTTTAGCATAAATAGCTTTTACAGAGTTGAGGCATGTTCTTACTCTCCTTAGTTTTCCTAGTGTTTTTCCTGTATTTTGTCAAATATTTTTTGTGCATCAATTCATAAAATTATACAATTCTTTTATTTAAGTCTATTGAAGTTATGGATTACATTTATTGATTTCTGTATGTTAAACCAAGCTTGCATCCCTGGAATGAACCCCACTTGGTCATGGCACAAAATCATCAATATGTTTTTGTATGCAATTTTCCAGAATTTTATTGTGAATTTTTGCATCTATGTTAATCAGGTATATTGATCTGAAATTTTCTTTCTTTGGTGTGTCTCTCTCTGGTTTTGGTTTCATGGTGATACTATCCTCATAGAATGAGTTTGGAAGGGTTCCCTCCTTTTCTATTTCATGGAATAATTTGAGGAGTATTGGTATTAATTCTTCTTTGTAGGCCTTGTAGAGCTTAGCTGAGAATATGTCCAAGGCTTTTCTTATTTGGTAGGTTTTTGATGGCGTTTTCTATTTCGTTGCTTGCAATTGATCTGTTTAAGTTGTGTATGACCTCCAGGTTCAGTTTGGGTAGGTCATATGCCTCTAGAAATTTGTCAGTATCTTTAGGGTTTTCCATTTTACTGTAGTATAAATTTTCAAAATAGTTTCTAATTATCTTCTGTATTTCAATAGTGTCTTTTGTGATGTTTGCTTTTTCATCACAAATTTTATTAATTTGAGTTTTCTCTCCTCTTTTTATTAGGGTGGGTAAGAGTTTGTCAATTTTATTTATTTTTTCAAAGAATCAGCTTTTTGTTTGGTAATTTTTCAATTGTTTCTTTCCTGTCAATTTAATTAATTTCAGCCCTAATTTGAATTAATTTCTGTCTTCTGCTTCTTTTGGTGTTGGTTTCTTCCTCTTTTTCTATGGCTTTGAGTTGTAATGTCAAGTTATATTTGTTGCCTTTTTCTTCTTTTAATAAATGAGCTTAATGCAATGAACTTTCCTCTTAGTACTGCCTTCATAGTGTCCCAGAGGTTTTGATATATTGTATCAGAGTTCTCATTTAACTCTAAGAAATTTTTATCTACTGCCTGATATCTTCTACTATCCATGCATCATTCACTAGCATATTATTTAGTCACCAGGTATTGTAGTAGCTTCTATTTTTTTAATCTGTCAATGATTTCTAATTTCATTCTATTATTGTCAGATAAAATGCAGGGTAGAATATCTATTTTTTGTATTTGCTTAGACTTGCTTTGGGGCATAACATGATTTGATCTTTTTTGGACACGGGTCTGTATGCTGCTGAGAAAAAAGTGTATGTGCTTGTTGATGGATGGAATATTCTATATATGTCTGTTAAGTCTAAATTATTAATTCTTTTATTGATTTCTACAGTTTCTTTGTTTAGTTTTGGTCAGAGATCTATCCAGTGGTGAGAGAGGTGTGTTAAAGTCACCCAGTTCTATTGTGTCATGGTCTATTTGATTCTTGTTTTTGAGAAGGGTTTGTTTGATATACATAGATGCCTCATTGTTTGGGGCATAGATATTTATGATTGTTATGTCTTGTTGATGTATGATTCCCTTAGGAAATATGAAATGTCCTTCTTTATCCTTTTTCACTAACTTTGGTGTGAAGTCCACTTTATCTGATATGAGGATGGAAACTCCCACTTGTTTATGTGGTCCATGTGAGTGATATGTTTTTTCCCACCATTTCACTTCTAGTCTGTGGATATCTTTTCCTGTGAGATGAGTCTCTTGAAAGCAACATATTGTTGAGTCTTTTTTTTTTTAATCCAGTTTGTCAGTCTATGTCTTTTAATTGATGCAATTAGGTCATTCACACTCAGGATTATTATTGAAATATGGTTTGTAGTCCTGGCCATTTTGGTTTATTTTTTGTTTTTAACTTGACTTGGTTTTTCATTTGACTGGCCTTTCCTTTAGTGTAGTTTCTCCCTTTATAGATTTTCATTGTTGTTTTATATTTTCACCTTGTGGAATATTTTGCTGAGAATGTTTCTTGCTGTAAATTCTTTTAACTTTTCTTTATCAAGGAAGGTTTTATTTTGTCATGAAATCTGAAGCTTAGTTTTGCTGGATATAGGATCCTTGGTTGGCATCCATTTTCTTTCAGAGGTTAGTATGTTTTTCCAGGATCTCCTGGTTTTGAGGGTTGGGTTTGAAATATCTGCTAAATTCGAATTATTTTTCCCCTATGTGTAGTCTGAGTCCTCTCTGTTGCAGCTTTAAAAATCTATCCTTATTCTGTATGCTAGATATTTTCATTATAATGTGTCTTGGTGTAGATCTGCTGTAATTTTGTACATTTTTTGACCTTTAAGTCTCTTGTATTTGATTTTCCAATTCATTCTTCATGTTTGGGAAATTTTCTGATATCATTTCATTGAAGAGATTGTGCGTTCCTTTGGTTTGAATCTGTGTGCCTTCTTCTACCCCATTAAATCTTAAGTTTGGTTTTTTGATGTTATCCCATCATTCTTGGATGTTCTGTTCATGGTTTCTTATCATCTTCACTGTGTGGTCAACTTCATTTTCAAGACTGTATATTTTGTCTTCATTGTCTGAGGTTCTGTCTTCCAAGTGATCTAGTCTATTGGTGATGGTTTCTATTGAGTTGTTTATTGAGTTTATTGGTTTTTTTCATTTCAAGGATTTCTGTTTGATTTTCTTTTCAGAATCTCTATCTCTTTCTTGAAGTATTTTGCTACCTGTATTGCTCTCTTATCTCTTTGTTGGTGTGGTCAATGTTTGCCTGTATTTGCTCTCTTATGTCATTCTTTAATTTGCAGATCATTTTAACTATGTACATTCTGAACTCTTTCTCTGACATTTCATCTACTGTGCTGTCAATTAATTCTATTGTTGCAGTATCTTGGTTTGTTTGGGGCACTTTCCTTCCTTGTTTTTTTTTTTTTTTTTTTTCCCATGTTATCTATGTGTCTTCTTCTCTTTCAGTGCAGATCTCAGGTATTGCAGTTTCTACTTTATAATCATGTAGTGTCACTGCAGGTTTCCAATACCTCACCTTTAAGGGGGATATCAATGTTTACAGCACCCAATGCAACCAATATACAGCCATAAATCAATTAGCTTCTATTTTGACATTTACCATTTTGTCGCTGTAAATAGAAATGATGATTTCAGTTATCTTCTGCCATATAGCCCAATAGGTTTGCATAAGGGTTTACCATTTCTAATGTTGTACGGGATGTAGGCTGTGATGTTTATAAGATAGAATTTGGAAATATAGAGTTAGTAGATTATAGGACTAGTGAAAGGGTAATCAAAAAAGTTGGCTGTTAGCAGGAGAAAAAGGAGAGACAGGTTACCCCATGCAAGGCTCCCCGTTGCCTCTGCAACAGGATGGTGTCTACTAGTACACTGAGTAGAAATACTTCTGGTTCAACTGAGCTCACAGGGACCTTGGTGATGGTTCTTCCAGGTCCTGGTTGTTGTCCCTAGCTGGAAGAGGCCCTAGTTGGTGGCAGCAGTAGCATGAAGCCTGTAGGTAGACTGATGTTGGGCTTCCAGGCCCCAGTCAGTGTCCCAAAGTGGAAACTGCCCCAGCTAAAGATGGCAGAGGCAGCAGTGGATGTAACCCAAATGTTGGTGGAGTTGTCCCAAGATAGAGGTAAGTGCTTTCAGAGATGGAGATGGAAAGATGGGCTGCATGCTGGTATTGTGTGGCCTATTTGGTAGTGCTGCAGTGTGTGCAGTGCTGCAATGGACAGCTGTCTCCTTGCCCTGTCTAATGTCCCAAGGTGTAAATTACCACATAAGGAGGGCTATGGTGGTGGCTGCAATGTCACAAAATAGAGGCATGGGGTGTGGGTTGGGCCTCTCCAGTGCAGCAGGCCATAGAGTGTGGGTTGAGTCTCTCCATGACAGCCTTGGTGATGGTCTTCTGTGTCCTGGCTATTGTTTCTAGATGGAAGTGACCATGTCTGTGATTGGTAGCTGAGTAGTGTCAAACCTGTAAGTACCTTGGTGTTGAGCTTCCAGCCACCAGATGGTGTCCCAAGATAGAAACTGCAGCAACTAAAGATGGTGGTGGCAGCAGTGGGGGTAAACTGAGATGGTGTTGGAAGTGTCTCAAGATGGTGTCAACCACTTTTAGAGATGGGGTTGAATGGGCAACCCCAACAATGGCTCTGGATGGCCTGTTTGGAGGTGCAGCACTGTGTTGTGTGGGTATGGTCCCCAGAATAGTAGGCAGTCCTGGGCCTGGGCCTGGGCCTGGATTCCTCACTGGTTAGTGGGGTGGTCCTTGTCCTGGGCTTCCTGAGTTTCGCTGGTGCTGTCATGGGCCTGCCTGGTCTTTGCAGGATTCAGCAAGACTGTCCTGGGCCTCCCTGGGCTCAGAACAGATTGGCAGGGCTGTCCTGGGCCTGATTGGGCTCTGTGGAGGTCAGCAGGACTGTCCTGTGTTTCTTCTTTTGAGAAGTTTCTGTTTAGTTCTTTTGTCCATTTGTTGATAAAGGTTACTGGGGTTTTTTTCTTTCTTTCTTTTTTTTTGGTGTTAATTTTTTGAGTTCTTTATATATTCTAGATATTAATCCCCTATTAGAGTAGTAAATGGCAAAGATTTTTTCCCATTCTCTAGGCTCTCACTTCACACTCTTTTTATCCTTTCTGTGCAAAAGCTTTTTAGTTTGATGACATCCCACTTACTGATTCTTAGAATCAACACAAATTTAATTGTTTTAAACAAAATGAATGTATTGTCTTATAGTTCTAGAGATCAGAGGTCTGACAGGAGTTTTACTGGGATAACCTAAAAGTATTGATAGAGATAATTTCTTCTAGAAATTCTAGGGAAGTCCCATCTTTTCCAGCTTCCAGAAGCTACCTGAACTCTTGGCTCTTGGCTACTTCTTCCATCATCAAAGGTAGCAATGTCAAGTTGTGTCATTCCCATACTCTCATTCCTCTAGTTATCTTCCATAGTCATATTTTCCAATTTTAAGGAACTTTGTGATTATATTAGGTTTACACACATAATCTAGAATAATTTTCCTATTTTTATGTCAACTGAGTAGCAACCTCAATTTCACCTGCAACCTTAATTCTCTTTTGCCACATAACAAAACATATTCAAAGGACAGGAAATCTTCACAATCGGGCATTAGCTTGCCAAGCACAATTATTGTCACATGAAAGGTTGTCAAGTGCTAGGCACATTGGTACATGCCTGTGTTCCCAGTGACTCTGGAGGCTGAGTCAGGAGGATTGCAGGTTTGAGGTCATCCTCAGCAATTTAGTGAGGCCCTAAGCAAATAAGCAAGACTCAATGGTGAGCCATGCCGGGGTTCAATCCCTGGTACCAAAAAAAATGGCTTCCAAGTAATAATTGCATGAATAAGTAAACATTAAGTTACACAGGCATAGGCCTATTAATAAACCTCAGAGAAAAGAAATCAAAGTGAGCAAAACCTTGAAAAGACTTGATAAAAGAAACAGTGTTTAAGGTGCAAGACTATCTTTAGAGTCATAGGACCTATGATTTCTATGAGTACAAAATATATAAGCTGGATCTAAGTCTTCATCTGTTTCTTTTCTTTGTAAAAATAAATATATTACAAGAAAAGACATTCTAAAACTTCAGCATTCACCAGAATACTCTAAGGGGCTGATTGAAACAGATTTCTGGGCCTATCTCTGGTACTATATAGTTAAGTAGGTCTATAACAAGGTACACAAATTTGTATTTCCAAGGTCATCCAAGGTGATGCTAATTTACGACTGGTCCAGGCACCACACTTTGATAACTGGTGTAGTAGAAAGGACAGGGAGTTCTTAAAAAGCTTTTATCAGTGCATTGTAGTTATACATAGCAGTGGGGTTCATTTTGACATAGTCACACATTAATGGAATATAATTTGTTCCATTTCAATCACTAGGATCTCCTCCATCCCTCCCCTCTCCTCCACTCAATCCCTGTTTTCTATACCACTGGCCTTATCTCCATCTATTTTTTGTGTTTTATAAATTGGTACTTTATAGATATACATAAAGATAGTATTCACTATGGTGCATTTGCACATGTACATAACATAGTTTGATCAAACTCATTTGGACATAAATTTTTAGGTTCATAACTGTCCAGTCATTTATCCTTTGTGTGATTATTTAGCTTTTCTTAACTTGAATGTACATGTTACATGGCAATAGATTGAGAAGAAATATTTTATAAAGTTATTTAACAACATCATGGATATCAAAATCACTACTTCATTAAAACATAAAGTAAATTTCTTATTTTCTTAATGTATTCAACAAATATTGATATCCTCCACTTTCTCTCTGAAATGAAATTCTTTGAAAAGAGCAAAATTATGAGTGGAGGGAACAATGTAAATGAGCAGTGTTTTTTTGTGTCATGGAGAATGTTTGAGGCTCAAGAAATAGCAGAATTATGAGGCCTTACAGATATTTTATTAAGGAATATGTAAAGGGCTAGGGTTATAACTCAGTGGTAGAGTGGTTACCTACCATGTATGAGGCATGGCATTTTATTCTCAGCACCATCTAAATATAATAAATAAATAAATAAATAAATAAATAAATAAATAAATAGTATCGTGTCCATCTACAACTAAAAAAAGGCATATGTAAGCATGGCTACATGAAGCAAGAAAGAGAAAGCTGCTAAAAATTAAATCCTCTTTATTAAAACTGTATAGCAGCTGGATCCTTACCTATAGTTTTAGATTGTGATGGGTTTTTAGACCAATTGGTACTAATTATGATAATTAGTATTCACTTCTGCTCAGAAATGATCACAAAACTCATTAGCAGGTTGGGGTGGTGGCTCAGTGGTAGAGCACTTGCATGGCATGCATGTAGCACTGGGTTTGATTCTCAGCACCACATAAAAATAAAATGAAATAAAGGTTCATTGACAATTAAAAATATATTTAAAAAATAATATAAAATAAAACTCATTAGCAATAGGTCCTTTTAAAAATATATCTGATTTAGGGTGGGTGACTAATGTTGGTTTTAGTAGGGGGTTTTGTTTATTTGTTTTTTGTTTTGTTTTGTTTTTAGGGAAAAGCTGTATGTTTCTGCTCAGAGTTCTCAAGGGAAATATCTCCTTTTATGAAGTTTTTCTCTTTTTTATCAGATAAATGTAATTTACTATTATTTTTAAAATGTAATATTTCAAAGATTTTATGAAAGTCTTGAAATACCCCATATTCTCATTCTGTCAAATTTTTCAAAATGTTGCAATTTGTATTGGTATGGTTTCTTCTATTTGGCAATCACCAGTGATTCAGTTCATAAGTATTTTTGCTTGGTGAAATCTTATTAATGGTTATCACCTAAAAGTATAGATCTTGTCCCAGTTTAAACTAAATTTATCCTAAAAACTCAGTCTTTTTGTTCTAGTAAATTATAGTATGCATGTGAAATATCCAACAACTTATTTGATAGAATTCAAATTAGGCAAATTTACTATACCAAATCCAAGATACAATAAATACAAAGTACTTCTAGAAAATTTCTCTCTCCTTCTAGTAGACCTTGTTAGTGCCACATCAAAATCCTCTGTACCTGATTAGTACTACCATCTTTCAGCTGCTCAAGTGTTAAATGCTAACATTTATAGTTGGTTCCTCTCCATAAAAGAAAGATGAGACATTATGTTATCTTCCTAGAAGATCATATCTATCCCTTAACTCTCTTCTTCCTTTTTTCCTTTCCTACTCCTTGGGGCAGCCATTGATCAATGACTGAATTGGGGCATACAAAAGCCTGCCTCCTTGCCTCAATGCACTACCTATTTTTTGTTGCAATTCATGCTCCAGAATGCCCTGTAGCATTCTAAACTCCATCTAAACTCCATCTAAACTCCAGGTTAGACCATATTCTTTCTTGACTTTTTCCTCCTATGGTTTCTGATACTTTCATTTCCCTTCTCCTAGACTAGTTCCCAGATACTTGTTCAATAATCTCCATCTATCTTTGCTCCTAGGAAAATCAACTCAATCTCTCAACATTACATACTAAATTATTTATGATCCAATTTTGGCTTTTATCTTTCAATGTTTTATTGCAAAGACAAATATATTAAAATTACTATACCTTTACTTACCACACAGGATAAGAATAATAGTAAATTATCATGAAGGGGTTTGAGTTGATTGATTCAACCATCATCAAATTACAAAGATGGTAAGAAATGATGGTATAAAATTAGATCAATTTTTCAGTCTGTCTCAGACAATGAGAGGGAAAATGAAAGATACACACACTAAATACAGTTCCAGTATTGAGGGCAAAGATCATTGTGAATATGAAGCAAAAATAGTATAGCCTGCCAATATAACAGCCAGTAGTTGTTCTAGTGTGTTTTCTGCCTGATATAATGGCATATTATGGGCTAGGAAAATTATGAATAATAGAAGATTATTTGGCTCATGTTTATGAAGGCTGGAATGCCCAAGATCAAGGGGCTTTACCTTCTTGCTTTATCATAATGTGGGAGAAAGCATCATATGGAAATAGAACAAGAGAGAAGAGAAAAAGGTCAAACTACCCTCTTTTATAACTAATTCAATTAACAATGACATTAATACAGTCAATCACCTCTTGAAAATCCCCAATTCTCAATACCATCATGATGGTATTTAAATTTCAACATTAATTTTGGAGGAGACATTCAAAACACAGCATTGAGAAACACAATTTAGGATATTACAGAGATCATTGTCTGCTGATAGACAGCATCAAATTGACCAGGAGCCCATTTGTTAATTTTTCATTAAATATTAGTCATGAGATATTGAGCAGATATTTTACTTCAGTGATCAATATTCCTATGTTTAGATATAATCTTTGCTTTACTTTTGTTTCTGGTGCCTTCCCTTCAATGCTACTTCTTTTAGTCAGCTTTTTTTGCCACTGTGACTAAAAGACTCACCCGCACAATTGTAGAGGAGGAAAAGTTTACTTGAGGGCTCATTGTTTTAGAAGTCTCAATCCATAGACAGCAGGCTGCATTCCTTGGGGCTTAAGGTGAGGCAGAATATCAGGGTGGCAGAGTGTGGCAGAGGAAAACAGCTCACATGATGATCAGAAAGCAGAGAGAAAGGTCTCCACTTGCCAGGTACAAATATATACCCCAAAGCCATGCCCCCAATTTCCACTTCCTCTAGATACACCCTACCACTTCAGTTACCATTCAGTTAATCCCTGTCTGTGGAGTAATCCACTGATTGGGTTAAGACTCTCACAACCCAATCGTTTCTCCTCTAAACCTTCTTCAATTGTCACACATGAGTTTTTGGAGGACAGACACCTCATACAAACCATAACTACTGATTATCAAAAGTATATAATATAATTGTTAGGTTTTTTTCAGTTTGTGAATTAGTGAAAATCCATCTTCCCTACTTATCCAACCTCTCCAATGGAATTGGTTGATTTTATTTTGGTGAAGTTATTCAAAATATCCAGATTTTTCTCTGACAGTATAAAAAATATTTCTACCAGAAACACCAAGACTACTTTACTTAGATATTCAGCCTGCCCTTCCATTATGTTTTGACATGTGCTACCTGAAACTAAAGTTCTTCAGATGTTACTCATCAACTGCCTTTCTCTTTGCTTGAAGAAGTACTGTTTCTCTGTTCAGTCTTTAACTTACACTTTGCCTCTTAGCAGGGAACTTCCTCAATATTTTTTTCTGATAAATATTTCTTGGAAAATCTTGGTACTAGTCACATTTGAAACTCATATTGTTAAAATTATTTTTTAGTTGTAGATAGACAAAATACCTTTATTTTGTTTATTTTTATGTGGTGCTGAGGTTTGAACCTAGTGGCTCACATATACCAGGCAAGTGCTCTAACACTGAGCCACAAACCCAGACCCCTTTAAACTCTCACAACCCAAAACAATACCTCATCATAATCTTAAATTACAGGCAACTCTTCCTTCTGCAGACAAAAGATTCCATTAAATGAAAGAGTTAAGTGATAAATTACATAAATTAAGTCATATAAATTATGAATATTTATCCTTTATTAAATAAGCAGGTTCATTTTAGTATTAATCATTTGTTCTTTTTTAAAAATTTATTAATTCTAATTGGGTATACATGACAGCAAAATGCATTTTGATTTATTGTACACAAATGGAACACAACATTTCATTTCTCTGGTTGTACACAATCTAGAGTTACAACATATGTGCAGTTACACATGTACCTTGGGCATTTTTGTCCATCTCAGTCCACTATCTTTCCTGCCCCCAGATCCCATCCACTCTCTTCCCTCCCATTTCACAGAAAGTTCCCCATTGCCCCCTCCTCCACTAAGGATCAGTACCCATTTACCATAGAAAATATTCAGCATTCGGTTTTTTGGGATTGGCTTATTTTACTTAACATGAAGTTCTCCAACTCCATAAATTTACCTCCAAATGCCATAATTTTATTCTCTTTTAATGCTGAGTAACATTACATTGTATATATATACCACAGTTTCTTTATCCATTCATCTACTGAAGGGCATCTAGGTTGCTTCCACAGTTTAGGAATTGTGAATTGTGCTTCTGTAAACATTGAAGTGGCTGCAATACTGCAGTATCCTGTTTATAAATCTTTAGGGTATAGACTGAGGAATGGGATAGCTGGGTCAAATGGTGGTTCCATTCCAAGTTCTCTGAGGAATCTCCATACTGCTTTCCAGATGAGTTGCACCAATTTGCAGTCCCACCAACAATGTATGAGTGCCTTTTACCCCCATATCCTCATCAACAATTATTGTTGTTTGTATTCTTGATAACTGCCATTTTGACTGGCATGAGATGAAATCTTAGAGTAGTTTTGATTTGCATTTCTCTAATTGCTAGAGATGTTGAGCATTTTTTCATATATTTGTTGTTCAATTGTATATCTTCTGAGAAGTGTCTGTTCAGCTCCTAAGTCCATTTATTGATTGAATTTTTTTTTTTGGTGTTAAGTTTTTTGAGTTCTTTATATATCCTGGAGATCAGTGCTATATCTGATGTGAGTGTTGTAAAAATTTGCTCCCAGAATGTAGGTTCTCTGTTCACTTCATGGATTGTTTGTTTTGCTGAGAAGAAGCTTTTTAGTTTGAATCCATTCCATTTATTGATTCTTGATTTTATTTCTTGTGCTATACCAGTCTTGTTAAGGAAGTGGAGGCCTAATCAGACATGATGTAGGTTTGGCACTAATTTTTCCTCTATTAGGCATAAGGTCTTTGGTCTAATTCTTAGGTCCTTGATCCACTTTGAGTTGAGTTTTGTGCATGGTGAGAGGTAGAGTTTTAGTTTCATTTTGCTGCATATGGATTTCCAGTTTTCCCAGCACCATTTGTTGAAGAGCCCATCTTTTCTCCAATGTATATTTTTGGTGCCTTTTTCTAGTACAAGATAACTGTATTTATGTGGGTCTGTCTCTTTGTCTTCTATTCTGTACCATACCATTGGTCTACATGTCTATTTTCATGCCAATACAAATGCCATTTTTGTTACTATAGCTTTGTAGTATAGTTTAAGATCTGGTATTGGGATGCTTCCTGCTTCACTCTTCTTGCTAAGAATTGCTTTGGCTACTCTGGGTCTTTTATTTTTCCAAATGATCTTTCATGATTGCCTTTTCTATTTCTATAAGGAATGATGTTGGGATTTTAATTGTAATCACATTGAATCTATATAGCACTTTGGGTAGTATGGCCATTTTGGCAATAATGATTCTGCAGCACATAAAAATAAAAATAAAGGTATTGTGTCTACCTAAAACTAAAACAAAATATTTAAAAAAAAAAGAACCAGCTTTCTGTTTGGTTAATTTTTTAATGGTTTCCTTTGTTTTGATTTCATTGATTTCAGCCCTGATTTTAATTATTTATTGTCTACTACTTCTTTTGGTATTGATTTCTTCTTTTTCTAGTGCTTTAAATTGTAATATCGGGTCATTTGTTTGTTGACTTTTTCTTCTTTTTATGAATGAGCTGAGTTCAATGAACTTTCCTCTTAACAAAGTCATCATAGTGTCCCAGAGATTTTGATATGTTGGATCAGAGTTCTCATTTACCTTTAAGAATTTTTTTTATCTTCTTCCTGATGTCTTCTGTAATCCATGCATCATTCAATAGAGAATTATTTAGTCTTCAGTTGATGGAGTAGCTTCTATTCTTTATTTTGTCATTGATCTCTAATTTCATTCCATTATAGTCTGATAGAATATCTCTAATTTTTTTGTATTTGCTAAGACTAGCTTTATGGCATAAAATATAGTCTATTTTAGAGAAGGATCTGTGTGCTGCTGAGAAAATGTTTATTCACTTGTTGATGGATGATAGATTCTGTATGTGTCTGTTAATTCTAAATTATTGATTATATTATTGAGTTATATGTTTTCTTTGTTTAGTTTTTGTTTGGAAGATCTGTTTAGTAGTGAGAGAGTTGTGTTAAAGTCACCCAGTATTATTGTGTTGTGGTCTATCTGATTCTCAAAATTGGGACAGGATTTTTGATATACGTGGATGCTCCATTGTTCAGGGCATAGGTATTTATGATTGTTATGTCTTGTTGATGTATGGTTACCTTAAACAGTATAAAATGACCTTCTTTATCCCTTCTGACTATCTTTAGTTTGAAGTCCACTTTCCCTGATATGAGGATATAAACTCCTGCTTGATTACATAGTCCATTTGAGTGGTATGTTTTTTTCTCATCCTCTCAGTTTCAGTGTGTGGATGCCTTTTTCTATGAGATGAGTCTCTTGAGGACAGCATATTGTTGTTGTTGTTTTTAGTCCAATCTGCCAGTCTATGTCTTTTAATTGATGAATTTACTAACATTCAAGGTTATTATTGAAATATGGTTTGTATTCCTGGTCATTTTGGTTTATTTTTGGTTTTTAACTTGACTTGATTTCTCCTTTGATTGGCTTTTCCTTTAGTGTAGTTTCTCCCTTTGCCAATTTTCATTGTTGTTTTTCATTTCTTCCTCATGGAATATTTTGCCAAGTATGTTCTGTAGTGCAGGCTTTTTCATTGTAAATTATTTTAATTTTTGTTTATCATGGAAGGTTTTTATTTCATCATCAAATCTGAAGCTTAATTTTGCACAATATAAGATTCTTGGTTGGCACCCATTTTCTTTCAGAGATTGTATATGTTGTTCTATGGTCTCTTAGATTTGAGGGTCTGGATTGAGAAATCTGCTGAAATCTGAATTGGTTTCCCCCTGTATGTAATCTGAACCTTCTCTCTTGTAGCTTTTAAAATTCTATCCTTATTGTGCATACTGGGCATTTTCAATATAATGTGTCTTGGTGTGGATCTGTTGTAGTTTTGTACATTTGATATCCTGTATTTGATTTTCCAATTCATTCTTGTATTTGATTTTCCAATTTATTCTTGTATTTGATTTTCCAATTCATTCTTCATGTTTTGGAAATTTTCTCATATTACTTCATTGAAGAGATTGTGCATTCCCTTGGTTTGTATCTCTGTGCCTTCCTCTATCCTGATAATTCTTATATTTGGTCTCATCAGTCTTGAATGTTCTGTTCATGGTTTTTTATCATCTTCATTGTGTGGTCAACTTTATTTTCAAGATTATATATTTTGTCTTAATTGTATGAGGTTCTGTCTTCTGAGTTGTCTAGTCTGTTGGTGATGCTCTCTATGGAAATTTTATTTGGTTTACTGGTTACTTCACTTCAAGGATTTCTGCTTAGTTTTTTTTCAGAGTATCTCTTACTTGAAGTAATCTTTTGCTCCCTATATTTGCTCTCTTATCTCTTTGTTGGAGTGATCAATTGTTTCCTGTATTTGCTCTCTAATCTCTTTGTTGGATTGATCAATTGTTTCCTGTAATTGCTCTCTTACATTATTCTCTGCTTCACTGATTATTTTAATTATGTATGTTCTGAACTCCTTTTCTGACATTTCATCTATTGTGCTACCAATGGATTCTATTATTGTAGCATCTTGGTTTTATTGGGGCGTTTTCTTCCCTTATTTTTTCATGTTTTTCATGTGTCTTCCTCTCCAGCAGTTCCTATTTGAGGTATTATAGTTTCTACCCTATCATCTTGTAGTGTCCCAGCAAGTTATTAATACCTCACCTCTGGTGTTAGTGGGCTTGCAGGGACATTGGGGATGGTCTTTCTGGTCCTGGCTGTTGTCTCTAGATGGAAATAGGCCAAGAAAGCTGCCTGTTGATAGATGGGGAGCCGCAGCATGGTTGGTCTCCTCCTCCACATCTGTGGCTGGGGTTGGTCTCAATCATTTGTTCCTAGCAGGTTCTTGTTTTGTGTTTTCCATTTGCTTGTAAAGATAATACCAATTTATCATCTCATAAAACCCATAATTTTTGAGACAAGGCAACCAAGGTCCAAAAATGATAAAAATTCATATTCACTCATAGTTGATGAATTATATAGTACTTAATAGCATGTGTACATTATATTGTGATTTGTATATAATTTCAGTTATCAGTTTTACTATTGATATCCATTTGAGTTGTTTACTGGTTTTCTTCTAAAAATGACCTGTTAGGATCTATATATGTGTGTGAGTGTGTCTGTGTGTATTGGGAAGGAGCATGTAGGAAGTTGTTGTGGGGCTAACAATGTTATAGGTTGTAAATAAGGCATTTGTTATGTGATTCTCCATTCCATTGTTATTTGTTTACCTGTGAATTTAGTTTTAAGTTCTCTGAAAATAAACTTGGACATTGAACAAAGTTTCACTTTTCTTATACTTATTATTGTTGATTAAAATTGATTTTATTTACTTATTTCTTAATGTTCTTATTAGTTTATTATAGTTTTACATAGTGTGGTTCATTTCTACATGTTCATGAATGTATGGAATATAATTTGCTCCATTATTATCCCTTATATTTTAACTATTCCTCCTCTCCTCCCTTGCCCTCCTTCCCTTCTTCTACTCTTGGTCTTCTTTATATTTATTGTTTTTTAATTATTGTATGATAGTTATGCACAAAGGTGGAATTAACTTTGATGTATTAATATATGTACAGCATAATGTGATCAATTTTATTCTGCTGTTTCTCCCTTTTTCCATGCTTCCTCTTTTCCCTTCAATAGCCTTCTATTGAATAGAATCCCTGTTATTTTATGGAATCCCTCTCTCTTTTTTTACTTCTTTATTTCTATTTCCTACATATAAGAGAAAGTATTTGTCCTCTGACTTTCTGAGTATGGGTCATTTCACTTAATATGACGTTCTTTAGTTCCATCCATTTATCCATTTACCAAAAAACACCATAATTTTATTCTTCTTTTTCATCAAGTAAAACTTCATTCTCTCTCTCTCTCTCTCTCTCTCTCTCTCACACACACACACACACACACACGCACACACACACACACGCACATACACACATACATATTCATTATCCATTCTTTGAAGGCATTTGGTCTGGTTCCATCATTGCCTATTTTGAATTGCACTGTTAAAAACATTGATACACCTTTATCACTACAGTACTATAGTATGCAGGTTTCAGTTCCTTTAGATAAATGCCAAGGAGTGGGTTAGCAGGGTCATATGGTGGTTCCATTCATAGTCTTTTCAGGAATCTCCATATTTTTTTCCAAAATGGTTGTACTAAGTTCCAGTATCACCAACAATATATGTGTGTACCATGTTTTACCCCATATCTTTGCCAGAATTTATTATTATTTGTATTACTAATGATTGCCATTCAAACGAGTCAGATAAAATTTCAAGATCATTTTTATTTGCATGTTTCTGGTTGTTAGGAATGAGAAACATTTTGTACATTTATTGCCATTTGAATTTTTTTTGAGAAATGGCTGCTTGTTTTTGATAATATTTATCAGTTGGATCATTTATTTTGTTATAAAGATTTTGAGTTATTTATATATTTTATATATTCTGGATATTAATCTCCTGTCAGAGAAGTAGTTGGCAATGATTTTCTTCTATTTTGTAGGCTCTCCATGATCTTTTTTTCCTTTTTATGCATGCATAAGCTTTTTAATTTGATATCATTCATTTATCAATTCTTGGTTTTATATCTTGAGCTTTAGAGTTCTTCTTAAGGAAGTTGATGCCTGTGCCAATATGTTAGTGTTGAGCCTATGTTATCTTCTAGTAGTTTCAAAGTTTCTGATCTAATACCTAAGTCTTTGATCTACTTTGATTTGACTTGTGTCAGGGGGGCCGGGATCTAGTTTCTTTCTTCTACAAATGAATATTCAGTTTTCCCAGCACCATTTGTTAAAAGGCTATCTTTTCTCCAACTTATGTTTCTGGCATCTTTGTCAAATACCAGATAACTGTATCTATAGTGATTTGTCTTTGTGTTGTCTATTTCATTGGTCTTCATGTCTGTTTTGCAGTTTTTGTTACTATAGCACTATAGTATAATTTGAGGTCTGGTATTGTGATGTCTTTAGCATCATTCTTCTTGCTTGGGATTGCTCTGGCTATTTTGGGTCTTTTATTATTCCAAATAAATTTTGGGACTTTTTTCCCCTAGTAATGTGAAGAATGTCATTGTTATCTTGATGGGGATTGCATTGAATCTTTATAATGCTTTTGATAGTATGGCCAATTGACAATGTTAATTCTGCCTATCCAAGAAAGTGTGAGGTCTATCCATCTTCTAAGATCTTCTTCAATTTCTTTCTTCAGTGTTCTACAATTTTCATTATAGAAGTCTTTAAACTCCTTGTTTAGTTTTATCCCCAAGTTTTATTCTTTTGAAAGGTTATTGTGAATGTAATTATTTTCTTGATTTCTTAGCAGATTTATTATTGGAATGTAGAAAATCTTTTGGTTTTTGAATGCTAATCTTGTATTCAACTACTTTGCTAAATTTGTTTATCAGCTTTAGAAACAAATCTTCATGTGGAGTTTTTTTGGGTCTTCTACATACAGGATCATGTCATCAGCAAACAGATAATTTAACTCCTCCTTTTACTATCTGTATCCCTTTAATTTCCTTCTTTTGCCTGATTGTTCTGGCTAGAATTACAAGAACTATATGAATAGGAATACAATGGATATTTTTGTTTTGTTCCTGATTTTAGAGGAAATTCTTTCAATTTTACTTCATGCACTAGTATGTTGGCTTTGAGTTTGTCATATACAGCCTTTATGGTGTTGAAGGTAGTTCTGGCATTATTAACATAAATGGATGCTGGATTTTGTTGAAGGCTTTTGCTTCATTTAGGAAGATGATCATGTGATTCTTGCCTTTAATTGTATTTATGTGGTGAATTACATTTGTGTATTTTGAACCAAACTTGCATCCTGGGATGAAAGTAACTAAGTCATGGTGTACAATATCCTTAATGTGTTTTTAATAAGTCTCTTAATATTTTATTAAGGATTTTTTTATCCATATACATCAAGGAACTTGCTCTGTAGTTTTGTTTCCTTGATGAGTTTTTATTTGCACTTGGTTTTATTTTTGTAATTATTTTTCATTGGGTCTTTTTAGTTATAGATGACAGTAGCATCCATTTTGACATAATTATAAATGCATGGAATATATCTTGTTCTAATTTAGTCCCAGTGCTTCTCCTTTCCCTTCCCTCCTCTTACACTCTGTTCCCTTTCCTTTTGTTATCAGGGTGAAACACTGGCTTCATAGAATGAATGTGGGAGTGTTCCCTCCCTTCCTATTTCATAAAATATTTAGAGAAAGATTGGCAATATTTCATTAAAGTTCTGGTAGAATTTGTCTAAAAACACATCTGGTCCTGGGCTTTTATTTATTAGAAAGTTTTGACTGCAGCTTCAATTTCATTGCTTCATGTTGGTCTGTTTAGGTATTCTATATCCTCTTGCTTCAATTTGGGTAGGTTGTATGTGTCTAGAAATTTGTTAATATCCTCTAGATTTTCCAGTTTATTAGAGTGTATCTTTTCAAAATAATTCCTAATGCTCCTCTGGATTTCAAAACTATTCATGGTGATATCTCATTTTCACGTCTAATTTTGTTGATTTGGGGTCTACTTTGTCTTTATTTCGACTAGTATGGCTAAGGGTAAATAAATCTTATTTATCTTTTTAAAGAATCAAGTTTTGGTTGCATTGATCCTTTCTATTGTTTTTTATCCTCAATTCCATTAATTTTAGTTCTGATCTGAATTAGTTGTTGTCTTCTACTGATTTTGGAATTAGTTTGTTCTTGTTTTTCCAAGTTCTTGAGGTATAACATTAGATTATTTATTTGGCATCTTTCTGCTCTTTTTTTAAATGTAGGCACTCAATTCTTTCAACTTTCCTTTTAGAACTGCCTTCATACTGTCCCAAAGAGTTTGATATATGTATCTCTGTTCTCATTTTTTTCTAACTTTTTTATTTCTCCTGTGATGTCTTCTATAAAAATATAGAAGTAAGAGTTTTAAAAGCTTCATGAGAAAAATTGCTGATCACATTTACAGGCAAGCCAGTTAAAATTTCTCATTCAAAAACACTTTATTCAATCCTCATATGTTAAAAAGTTTCTAGGTTATTTATTGGGGCATTATAGTTGTACTTAATGATGGGATTTGTTGTTACTTATTTTTACATGCACACAACAATATAATTTGGCCAATATTACCCCCCAATTCTTTTCCTCTCCCTCTCTGCCTACTACCCCTTGGTCTCTTTGATTTTCATGAGATCCTCTCCCATGTTTCTTTTTCTTTTCCCTCTCTAGCTTCCACATATGAGTGAAAACCAACAATCCTTGGCCTTCTGAGATTCATGCATTCCTCATAACATGAAGGTCTCTAGATCTATACATTTTTCTGCAAATGACAATTTCATTTTTCTTTATGGATGTACAAAACTTCATTGTGTATATATACCACATTGTCCTTATCTATTCATCCACTAATGGGCATCCAGACTGGTTCCCTAATTTAGCTACTGTGAATTATGCTGCTATAAGATTTTTAATTTCATTCTATTATGATCTGACATGGTTCACATAATTATTTCAATGTATTTTATGAGACTTTCTTTGTGTCCCTACAATGTATATTTTATAGAGGGTCCTATATGCAGCTGAGAAGAATGTGAATTTGGTTGTTGATTGACAAAGCATTGTATAGATGTTTTTAAGTCCATTTGAATAATATTTTAGTATTTGATTAGTGTTTGAAAAAATATTTTAGTATTAATATTTTAACATTTTTGGTTCTGCAGAGTATTTCCTTAAGTTCTCTGGATGACCTATCAGTGAGAGAAATGTATTCAAATCACCCAGTATTACTGCATTGAGGTCTATTTTAGTCTTTAGATTGAGTAGGATTTATTTTGCACATACAGGTATACCAGTGTTTGTGGTATAAATATTTACAATTTTTATATTTTGTCATTTGATGATTCACTTAAGCAGGATGAAGTGACCTTCTTCGTATCTTATGATTATTTTTTTGGTTTGAAGCCTATTTTGTCAGACATTAGAATGCATTATTCCTGTTTGCTGTAGTCTCAATTTGTATGGTGTATTTTTTCATCTTTTCACATTCATCCAGTGGATGTCTTTGGCTACATTCTATTATATACAAAATATGATTGGATCTTGTTTTTTAATCTACTCTGCCAACCTATGTATTTTGATTGAAGAGTTGAGACCATTTACATTCCATGTTATTATAGACAGATGATTTTTATTTCCTGCCATTTTGATTTATTTTTAATGTTTAATTCAGAATTTATTATCATTTAATTGATTATTATTCTATTGATATCTATTTCTGGTTTTTTTGTTCATTTTTTATTTCTTTTTTCTGTAATATTTTATTAAGTATGTTTTACAGTTCTAGCTTAGTGACTGATTTCTTATAGTTTCTGCTTATGGAATGTTCTAATTTCATCTTCAATAGTGAATGATAACTTTACTGGTTAGAGCAATATTTGTTGGCACACATTATCTGGCAGGGCTTTGTAAATATTATTCTAAGCCCTCCTGGCTTTTATTGTCTGGTTTGAGTATCTGGAGAAATTCTAACTGGCTTACTTCTAAATGTAATCTGCCATTTTTCTCTTATAGCTCTTAAAACTCATGTTTCTATATATTATGTATTTTAATTATAATGTGTCTTACTGAAGAACTTTTTAAATCTTGTCTACTTGGGTTTCTAAATGGCACTTTTATTTGGATTTTCATCTCATTCCTAACATTTGAAATGATATAATTTCACTGAAAAGGTTGTACATTCTTTAGTTGGTTTCTTGTTGCTGCATTGTATGCTAATGATTATTAGACTTTTTAAAAAATTTATTATTATTTTTTTTTAGAGGATAACATTTCATTTCTCTAGTTGTAAGTTGTATAGAATCACAACATATATGTAGTCATACATAAAGTTAGGGCTATGATGACCATCATATTCCACCACCTTTACTGTCCCCATGCCCACTCCCCCCTTA